>VXBH01009333.1:202177-232041 GCA_013400035.1 Rynchops niger | reverse complement strand
GGGGCCCATGGACTTGTGAGTATCTAATTGATCTAATTGATCCCTCACTCAATCCTCCTTACCCCAAGGGAAGTCTTCTTCTTTCCCCTTTACTTCCCCCAGTGCCTGGGACTCCTGAGGGCTGGGCTGAGCAGTAAAGACCAAAGAAAAGAAGGCATTCAGTAACTCCACCTTCTCCGCATCCTCCATCACCATGGCTCCTGTTTCATTCAACAGTGGGCCCACAACTTCTCTGGTTTTCCTTTTGTTTCCAACGCACTTGTAGAAGCCCTTCCTGTTAGGCTTTACATCCCTAGCCAGGTTTAATTCCAAGGCAGCCTTGGCTTTCCTCCTTTCATCCCTGCAATGAGAGGTGGTGGAGGCCCCATCCCTGGAGACATTCATCATAATTCATTCCTATTGTTTGTAAAATAGATCTAGGCACTTAGTAAGAAGGTATTGTTATTTGCTTGAATGTTTCAGATGAGCTGTTCTTTCTTTTAATTGCAGTTCTTTCTCTCTTAATACAAACTATTAGTTTGCTCTTTTGCGAGTTTGTTTTTTTTTTATTCCACTACAGCTTTATTTTGTGATGCCAAGATGGCTGGCAATAAATCCACAAGACTCTATAACTCTGAAGCGTTCTGTGGTAGGCAAGACATTGGAAGGGGATGCAGTCTGTGCCTTATTCTGCTGCCAGGGTGTGGTGTAAATGCAGACAAGCCGCTCCTCTTCCTGGTGTCTGCATTTGCCCGTCTGTAAAATGGGTAATGCCACTGACCCCCGCTGCAGACTGCTCCTGGATTTGCTGATGGAAGCCATTGTCTGAGAGCATTAAAAGATCTCTTTAGAAATAGATTTGGCAAATTACCTTTAAAATTAACATGGCTGTTTCTATTGTTTGTTTTGCAGACACTTTTTAATTTCTTCATTGGTAGGGTTTTCTCAGAGGAATTGTTGGGCATTGGGACTCACTGAGCTCTTTCGGGTTCCAGTGTGAATTTCTAATTGCAACCTGGTGTCTCCGTTTACCTTGCCTATTCCAGAAGATAGCCTTCCTTGTAGCACTGTGCTTGCTGCAGGTGCCCACTTAGAAGATTAACTGGGCAATTTTCATCTTCACTAAACTAATAACTGTTCAATAGGTCACTAACTCTAGAGATGACCAGGTACGGCTGTTCAGTTTATTCCCCCTCAAAAGTCAGGCGGGTTTGATCACCCACTGTGCAATCCACTTGTCTCCACTTCCTTAATAATCACTTTCTCATCTCGAACCCTGGATCCTGGGTCACATATCCTCTGACCTCTCCAATGGGGAAAAAAGGTTATCCTCAAGGCTTCCCTATGAGACCCCACCTGGAGTACTGCATCCAGCTCTGGAGCCCTCAGCACAAGAAGAACATGGACCTGTTGGAGCAGGTTCAGAAGAGGGCCACAAAGATGATCAGAGGGCTGGAATGCCTCTCCTACAAAAACAGGCTGAGGGAGTTGGGGTTGTTCAGCCTGGAGAATTGAAGGCTCCGGGGACACCTTATAGCAGCCTTCCAGTACCTGAAGAGGGGCTACAAGAAAGCTGGGGAGGGGCTGTTTGCAAGGGCATGTAGCAACAGGACGAGGGGCAATGGCTTTAAACTAGGGCAGGGTAGGTTTAGATTAGACATCAGGAAGAAGTTCTTTACAATGAGGGTGGTGAGACACTGGAACAGGGTGCCCAGAGAGGTGGTGGAGGCCCCATCCCTGGAGACATTCAAGGCCAGGCTTGAGGAGGCTCTGAGCAACCTCATCTAGTTGAAGATGTCCCTGCTTACTGCAGGGGGGTTGGACTAGATGGCCTTTAAAGGTCTCTTCTAAACCAACACATTCTATGATTCTATTCCTGTGATGCTGCTTTATCGTCAGATCCTTTGTCTTCTACCCTGCGCTCACCTTCCTTGTGCGGTGGAACAAATGGGGATACAAATAATCAGCTGAATACCAGTGAAGTTGCACCTTCACCTTTCAGCAAAACGCCAATAGGCATGTGTGCATATGTATGTGTGCAGTGCGTGCAAGTGCATGTGCACAAACCAAACCCCACTTCTGTTCCTTGCTTGTGAAGAATTGTTTCGGGACCTGTGGTAATTGAAATGGCTAAAATAATGGCTAAAATAATGCCATGATATGATTCAAAATGTGATCTGTAAGAAAAGGTGCTTGAAGACCTTAAAAAATAAAGCAGTGTACCGAAGTATGGGTACACCACACAGTACATTACATTGACTTTGAATAAATTCAGTTAGTGAAATGAGCTGATTTGTCTCCCTGTATTTGGAAATACTGGACTTGCTAATGTTGGAAAAATCTCCAATTAAAAAAATAACAGCATCTGTCCTATGGCTCTTGGCTCAAAAGTTGTCTTTGGCAGCTGTATCATAAAAATGTGTATTAGAAGTGATTGGTTCAGTATAAAAGTTCCAGAGATCCTGTCGGATGGCATATAAAAATGCTAATGTGTTTTTAAGCCACTTTGGCAAGTGTGGTCATTGTCTATTTTGGTATGTGAGATGCTTCATCAAAACTTACTTTAAACTTAAAAGTTGAGTATTTTAATTTCCAGATCTTACCAATGCTAGCAGCGGGAGAGGTTAACCGACTTTTTAAGATTTTATGAAAGATTTGAACAGAGATCAGCTTTTCTTCACAAGTTATTAGTTACCTCATGAAAACCTGCTTTGGCAATGCAGCATTTAAAAATACTGAATAAATTTCTCCCATTGCTGGTCTCATTTAGTATCTCCTTCAACTTTGTGCTGATTTACACAATTAAGCATCTGGTTTATGCAGTTGTTGAACGTTGTACTACCAAACTGCTTTTTGGTAGGTGCACACAGTTTATATGTTCAGATTTGCACTTTGGACTTAAAGCACCAAATCTGCAGAGAATAGGGCCAGGGAACAATGCTGGTATGATTTTACAGTGTACACAAGGAAAGCGGTTGCAATCATAATGTTTCTCATTAGCGGAGTATTTTACTTGCAATGATAGTGACAGTAAATATGTGAATACTTGGAGTCATGAGTGGCCATCCAGAAATGCTGCGCAAGTCCTTTGTCATTTACTGGCTTTCACTTAATCCGTTATTTAAGTTAATGACTTCCTAAATGCCATTCAGGCTTTGTTATGTCGTCTTTAATCTGATTAGGAGCGCATGAATAATTTAGCATGCGATTAAACCATGTAATTAATTTGTCCCATGGTAATGGACTGTTAAGTAGTTCCTTTAGTCTAGGATAAATACCAGGGTCTCGAACTTAAATTTTGCAGCTACTTGAAGATGTTCTTCTTGGAATAAATGTTTTTTGTATATAAACACTGCTTAAAATGAAAACCCTTCTCCCCCTGATTTCCTGAAATTGCTCTTTGACGTCTGAAAGGCATGTTTGAGTTCGAAGTGACATGGAGAAATTGAGGATGCTTTGTTCAAAGATGCTTATCTCTAACAAAACCATATTTCACCTGAGGTCATCAGGAGCTTCACCATTTTGAAACAGGGTTTGGTTTTAGCTGAGCATTTTTGAACAAAGCATCCTCAGTTTCTTCTAATCACCAAACCTGCCTTTCAGACCTCCAGTAGGACTTTCAGGAAATCAGAGGGAGGAAAGCTCCAAGAGATCGGATGCAGATTTATTTATAATGCGTGCTGAAACCTGACTGACTGTGTTTGCCCAGGCACTACATGGTATGCTTTTTCATTCGAGTGATGCACAGATACTAGCACAGAGGAGAAGGCTTGCAAAGAAAATGCCAACTCTAACATGGAACTGTCCCTGCTGTGCCGTGGCAATCCAGCAGCACGTATAAGAAGGTTATTTAATATTAAGCTTGTGAATAATCCTGTTTGTTTTCCCTCATGTTCCAGCCTAAACTCCCAGTAACGTCACATAGGCTGCTTTCCACCATGATTCCTGTGCTTCATCGTCTCTTCATAATTTTTGCGAGGTGCTAAGCACTCTGACTCTGCTAAGGGAATTACTTAGCCATGTTCTCATGTTAAATATATAACCGTGCCTGCTTAAAATCAGATGTCTTTGACTTCTCTGCTGGATTGGGGCCACATTGCTGAGTCCTGACGGGATTTAAACTTTAACGCTAGCAAGACACTGAAGAGTTTTGTTGGTTTTTTAACACTGCCACAGAAATGTTTTACAGCACTGGGAATATCATTTAATCTCTTTATGTAAAGTGTGAATAATTATCTCAATGAAGTGTTTTCTTTTAAGTAAAACCACATTTTTTGAAGCAGATTACTAGGGGGTTGGTTCTAGATACAGACGCAGACATTTCTTTTTAATTTCTTGTTATGATACTTGACATGGAATTGATGCCTTACACTTCTTCAAATGAGATGGAATATAATGTTTGCTTCTGTAGGGAAATTCTCTCCTTTTTCTTTGCCATTGTTTGTAAAGCGAAGAACTTCTGTCTTCTGGATGACTGTTATCTAAGTATTAATAATAATTAAAAAANNNAAAGAAGAAAAAGCCTCAGCAAAATTACCACCGTAGTTGAGTAAAGTGTTTATAGCCTGAAAAAATTACTACTCTCATAAACAGGCCTGGATCCTCTTCCTTAATGATACAAGTACATGTAAAGCTGAGTATCAGCTCAGCAATTCATATCTGCGTGATAGCAGCTAAATGTTGCAGTTACTTTCAACTGAGACAGAACTACTTTGTGCTTTGATGTGTTTTGGGGGCTGAAAGTCAAACAAAGCAACTAAGTCTCTTCCAAGTTAGTTTTCTATCTGTGCAGTAGACAGAAAGTTAAGACCACCACTTCAATTCTCTATTAGCAAGTCTCTTCTGAGATGATCTACTAGTCTTATAGCTAAGATCGTCCCTCTGTGTACCTATTCCATTAGGTTTTACTGCTGTCTAAGCATAACAGGTTTTATTGTAAGTAAAGAATTGATAAGCCGCGTGCCACAGCCATCCTTTTACTTTGTAGCCTAATTCTTGGAGTATGACTTTATAGCTGGATTAACCTACAACAGCTTTTGTTACAAACCCAGAGCAATGTCCAAACTCTGCATTCACTGAAGGGCTCCTTAACCACATCCAAGAACTAATAACCATTTGGCTTGTTACCAGTTTAAATGCAGTTTAAATCAGAATAATCAGCTGGCACTTCTATCCATGGGAAAAAGAAATCAGCTCTGATAAAAGTATTGAAGGTGTCTATTACGATGGAGAGACAAATAAATTTGGTGTTAAAATGAACCTTTTATATAGTCTCTTTTCCAAAATTAAAAGTTTGTTTAGGGGAAAAAAAGTAATAAATCCAAAGTGAGCAGTTATTTTAATACATTCCATTTTTAATTTTAATACTTAAAACTATTATAAATTATTTAGCCTACACAGAGCTCTAATTAATAATATAAAATTGCCTCTGTTCCAATAGTTTTAGTTTCTCATAATGGTGTGCCTTTTAATAATCCTCAAATTTGCATCAAACCATGCATAATAAACGCGGCTTTATGCGAGTCCCTCATTCTTTTCCAGTGGTGCTGCCTTTTTGTGTTTGGGTTTGTTTTTTTTTTCTGAAACCTGCCCTTTATGAGATTTTTTTCCTTTTTTTTTTTTAATTTGCAGTACACAATTTCTCCTTCTACAGTATTATTCCTTGTTCTTTTCATATCTGCAGATAACCGCACACAGGAGGTGGATGGTGTGTTATTCATATCAACTGTGACAATTTGTTATTTCTGTTTCTTAACAGGGCTGAGTATATAGCCCTGACAAGGGTTCTATAAAAGCAGGCATTCATCCAAGAGCTGCTGATGACTCAATCAAGCTGTAATATCAGCAAGCAGGGGAAGAAGTCTTTAGGTCCCTGTCAGTTTTAGATTGTGTTGATTGGGAGGGCTGTAACTCATTTCATCTGCAGGATGACGCTGTCCTGTTGGCATTCAGGAGAATGAGGGTACGCTGGCAAAGTGATTTCAGCTATGCATGATCAGCCAAACCCGTGTGAATGTTTTTACGCAAGCACAGAAAGAAGATTTCCTCTAGGTGCCACTAATCTTGCTGTGAGGTAGCTTGGCAGGAGTAGCTGCGCTGTGAAAAATAAAAGTCTTTCACCCAGAAAAATTCTGCAAGCCTGTACTGGCGAGTTGCATGCACAAGGTTCAGTTCAGATGTGGAGAGTCTGGAGTTACATTCCCTTCTCAGAACTTGGTTCTTACTCGGTGGTGGATGTATGTGGTGCGTGTTCATCTGCATTGCACGCTCTTGTGTGTCCTTGGCTGTGATCTAATGGAATGATGAAATGTAGCAATGTACAGAAAAGCTCCTCAGATTAATCCTTCGCGCAGTGGTTTTGTGGTTCATTTTGCAGCAGAGAGGCCACCTTTGGTTCTGGACTAGCTGCACGTGTGCTGCTTTGGCAAGCAGTGCTAAACTGGAGGAGGTTACACGGGAAAAGACTCTCTCATATTTGGAGTACAGTGAGTTAACAGAGATGGCAAAAGCAGAAGTCCCTTCATAGGCCCAGTTTAATGAAGTGTAATGTCCTTCTCCTTCCTTCGAGTCCTTCCAGCTGTCTAAACGTAAAGATCTCACTTCAAACAACAGTTTTGTTTATAAGCAAAACTCTTTATGGTTTACTCTTAGTGTTAACATTGCTACCTGACCTGGGTAGATGCAAACCACTCAGTATGCTGTGACTAAACTACTTATTTTCCCAGGGATTTTCTTCGCCCACTTTCGCCTGTTTATGCTGACTATGTTCGCGTCCCATTGGAGAGATGTCGTGTTTAAATTAACTTGTGATTGACCTTACTCCAACATCGCTGTAGAAAAGGGCCAAGAATTTTTTTCATCCTTTTTATAACTCCTGGCTCCCTTTCTGTCCTGAAGCAATTAGCCTGACCTGACCTCTAGCCAAATGTTCCTGTGGTCAAGTTTCAGCTGGCTTGAGGACAGTCAGCTGCTGTAATTTTTTTTTCTGGTTTTAGCTCTGTTCATTCTTACAAACTGCTGGAGTTGGGTAAGATATAGACTATTATTCCTTAGAATCGTGTATATTACCAACACTGAAATTTATTTTCTGATAAATAGCAGCAACTTTATTAGTGGCATTTGTCTTTCATACACATACAGAGGTAGGTGTTGGGAGGTAGGTATTGCTAGATTGTTAAAGGTCAGTTTTGTGCTCAAGCTGACAGAGAAGCTGTCTCTTGCTAGGTTAATGTGGCAGCCTCTGAACAACGCTGTTCTTGTTGGCAGTGAGCTCGCAAGAGTGTCTTAGAGGAACAGCAGCGGGCAGTTACAAGACAGATCTGTGAGAACTTTCTGCAAGGCAGCAGCTGTCTGCTGGTGGGGCAGGTGGCACTTCAGAGGACTCTTCTCTCAGAAATGTTATTCTGTACCACCAAAAGCAGTGTCATGATGGGGCAGCTCCTGCTTTTCGCCAGATCGTCTCCCATCAGACCGGAGCCGTGGTGGTGTAGCTCTGCCGTGGCCTCCAGTACCTCTAAAAGTGGTAGTGGTACCTGCAGCTCAGCAGAGCTTTTGGTATATGTGGTGGCTGCAGAGGAGTCACGTAATCCCTGGTGCTTCACACGCTTTGCAGAGCTCATTTTACCAGGGATGGACCTTGATTATGAGCCCTGCCCCAAGGCCTCTGGGTTTGAGCTCCAAGGCGGCTAGCATAACTTGCCCTTTGCCAGAGGCTGTTGTACGAAGGACGGAGCATGACCCATCCTTATTTTCGAATGAGGGTAGTTACCGTTTAGAGCTCAGTCCTGTCCATACTGGGCACATTCAGAGTACACCAGCTGGATTTTTCTCAGTGGAGGATTCCATGTGGATTTAGGCAGAGCAGAGACATGATTGCTTTGCCTTGCTAACACAGTGGTGTTTGTGAGAATCCACAGAAGCAGCATCATTTTGGCAAATGGCAAGGGATTAAGCAGCAATTTTGATCACCTTTGAGGTTTAGGAACGCAAATTAATCCTGTAGCCTGTTTTAGAGAGCTAGATGCTTTAGTCAAGGTCTGTGGCTCAGTTGGGACTTTCCCAATAATTACAGAATTGTTCTTAAAGAAGTAGTAGGTGCTGTTGGAGGAGCGGTTGTGTCCTCCCTTCCACCGTGGGTGCTCACTCCCATGCCTGTGCTGCCCCTGCTCTGCTTCTGGGCTGAATCTGTGTGGTGTCCTGATAAACCCAGTCAGCAAACAGATTTGTTACAATTAATGTTTATGGATTAATTTTAACTGGAACAGTTTCCTAGCAGAGTTCACTGCATGCAGGTATAAAAACAAGTCTGCCAGCACAAGGAGAAGACCAGTACTGGAATGGAATTGTTTTCTTCTGCAGCAACGTGGTTGTTGACCTCTGGGATGTATTTCCAGGCTCCTGGGTTGGCGCTCCAGCTGTCAAACCGCTCTTGCTGGGAGGAAGCTGAGATGGCTGCCAGTCACAGCGCAGGGGTGGAGGGGATAGCTGTGCTGTGATGGCTGCATGTGGGGACTGATCCTGGTCTCACCACAGAGTTATTTCATGGGGTTATGAAAAATGAAATGGTGTTCACAGATGTGCTCTGAATAACAGACTCATTTGACCACATTTGTTCTCACAGGAGAACTCCTGTGATGGTTTGGGCTATTGTCAGGCAGGAAGAAGTAGGAAAGCTTGGAGAAGAGTGGTAGGGAGATCAGCAGAGGCTGGTGGACACTGGAGAATGGGCAAGTGTTGAATATGGAAGCAGCACGGGATGCCTGGGTTTTGCACCAGGGAAGAGAGTGGAAGAGTTGTAAATAAAGTGATGTTGTGCTCAGGCCTGTGAAAGGGAAAACAAAGCTTTAGGGAGAAAGGGAGAGGATGGAAGGGAAGGAGGGTCTGTTCAGCAGGGTAGAAATCGTGTAAGAAGAGAGAAATTGTCAGCTACAGAGAAGCATTTCTGTAGAAGATTTATTAATAAGAGAGAATCCTTTAAACAAGAGCACAGATGGAGCAGGGGAACAATTGAGCTAGCTGAAAATATAGCTGATCTCAGATGAACCTCGTGCTGTGCCAGTGTAGCTCCTCTCCGAGAGTAGGAACGTTGCTGGCCTGTGATTTGCTTTACGAACTTTTTCCCAGCCCTGTGCGCTCCAGCTGTTGCAGCCTTCACTGCTCCCCAGGGTGCTCCAAATCCTGACCAACACACCTCCAACCTCAGCCCACCCCTTCCTTCCTCCCTCTCCACCAGGAGAGTCACCTTTGGAGGTCACTCGGCGCCAGGCAGGTCCCCAGAGCTCCCCCAGCTCTCCTCTTGGTGTGGCTGCCCCATGCCCACTCCGACTGGCCACAGGGTGCCCAGGTGGTGCATCTGGGCATCCCCGCCGTGCTGTGTCTGTGGTGGGGGGAGCATCTCCTGGCTTGCCTTTGCAGGTCTGTGTTAGATTCCGCCAGCCTAGAGAAGCTGGAATAAATGCCTCCCATACTGAGCCTGAAACTCGAGAGTTATTGAGCAGTTGTGTTAATGAGGGTGTGAGAAATACCTTCTGATTTTCCAGTTTTGTACTAAACAGCATGAATGAGAAATCTGGAATTGCTAGTAGCTTTGTGATTTTTTCTGTAGTGTGATTCAATCTGATCTCTTAGGGTAAGAAAATTAAGGAGGGAATTATCTTTTGTTACCACAGTTTCACGTACTCGGCATACTCGTGTTTTATAGTTTCTGACTAAATTCAAACTTTGCTAACTCTACTCGGAGACTGACTGGTTTTTGATACGCAGATTTAACAGCATCAGTTGTTGTAACCAGTTACAGGTTGTTACTTATCATTAGGCTTGGTTGTTTGGACACTTGTCATTTAGTCTCCTGTTAGATGAAGAAAGGAAATGTCTAATTGAAAACACTCCAGTGTACAATCGAGGTTTGTCATACTGATTTATGGTCAAATGTAGAAGTGGAGCTATTCATCTCTCTCTCTCCACTGCCTTGCCGAGCTGGGCTGTCAGTGTACTTTGGCAGTTTTGTGCCACAGAACAAGAAACCGGTGCCTGACTGTTGCTTCAGCATTTGTGTTCATTTTGGTGTTGCATCTTTGGTTTTGAAGGCCTCCATTAGCCTCTGTGCTCCACTGGTGTGGCTGTAAATGGTCAGGTCCTACTCCATGGTATGCATGTTTCCCACCTACTACATACAGAGACCTCAGGGTCTCCGTATGACATTTCGGGGGCATGGTACAATTTTGTGCAGAAGGCTGTGCTGCCCACAAGTCTAGCCTATCCCAGCTTCTGCCCTTCCACGTTATTATCAGATCCTGGTGATAATGGCAGGGGCAAAGTCGTGTCCCTCAAACAGGATCGTGTGATGGATGTGGGACAAGGAGTGGTGTGCTTTTGCGGGAGGTTGCAGAGGCTTGTTGGGTTACGCTTGGGCTATAAAGGTTTGTACGCTTGGAGGTTGTGAAGGGTTGTGTGGATGGGCTCGGCTCCGTCGGAAGGTGCCTTCTCGGAAATGACACCGGCAGAAGTTTCCAGCATGAGGCAGCCTGGGTGGCAGCCCTCGTAGAGCAGCGCGGCAGAGCAGGGGCACCACGGACGGTGCTCGGGGTTGTGCAGGTGCCGGCAGGGAACAGAACAGAACAGAGAATTAGCCCAGGTTACTTTCATTCTTGCAGGCCCCCTGCTAGTGCCGCCCTGTCCTCCCCTCCTGGCATGCTGCCTGCCACGGGCGGTGGCTGTAGGTACTAAGCTGGTGTTTCTCTGGCAAGCCAGGAAGGGTTATACATGGCATGCGAAGATGAACATGGCTTAGAGGGGCATGAGCTAGAACGGGGATCATCGTGTCTTTGGGATACATCCCCCAAAGGCTGCTGGGGCTGGGGGGGTGTAGGGGGCTCCTCCCTGGAAGCAGGCTGGAGATTGACAATGCTTGATTTCTTCCCCCTCTATATTAAATGAACTAGAAACCCATAAGGTAGTTTTCTTGTAAAAATAGTATTTACTCACTGTCCCCGACTGCAAGGTGATGTATGACCTTATGAGGCAATAAACTGTAAACAAAATATACTTCTGGTTTAAATCCAATCAGAAATTCAATAAAACTAGATAATAGTTTAAATGTCATGTCATATTAGGTAGTAATATTAGTTTATAAAGAAACTCTTTTATTGTCTTTTGTTATTACAGAATTAGCGGTATGGATCTTCGGCATCTGCTGTTTACTTTGGCACTGGTCTGCTGTGCAAATGACTCACTTTCTGCAAGTGATGGTAAGTTTTATGATACCTATCTGTGCCTTTGTTTGTGTGCATATATATATATAGCTTTATATAAAGAGTATTTTTATATTATATGTCAGGACTATGCAAGTTCCTTGATTGCAGTAATCTAGGTACATAATGTGAAATGTGAAAAATAAATCAGTTAATCTTGTAAAGATAATGGATGAGACTGAGATGTGTTGCAGAATGAAGATGAATTTCGCAGACAGCGTTAGATGTGTGATGTGTAAATAGGCTGGATCGATGTTGGTGTTAGGTATCTGGATTTTCTTTGCTCAGGTGCTGAAGTTAAAAAAGAACTGTGTGAGGTTAATTTTTGTTATAGAAACTGGTGGGGTTTTTTCCTTAAGAAGTCTTTTTAGTATATTCACAGGTTAAATGTAGAACTATTTGGAAGTACAGAGGAAGCATTTTAAGACTACACTTCGGGCCTGAGGCCAATATGAACAAGTTTCATAAGAAATATACTTAGACATTCTTGAGTAGAGTTTATAAAAGGGATTTGAAAAGAACATGTACCCTCAACCAGCCAGCTGTCTGTGGGTAGCCAGCAGAAGCCTTTTTAGCGAGGAGAAGCTGTGAATGCACATCCTGTGGTGTTCGTGATTCAACAGATCTGCCCAGGGTTCACATCCACTGAATGTACCTCTGGGTTTACACAGTTCTTCTCCTTGCCATCCTTATTCACCACAATTCTTCCATCTTCTGAATTAAGTGCCAGGCCGGAAAGTACTTGGTCCAGCTGTGCTTTCTGTGATGTTTTTTCTTGTTGCAACCAGCAATGATTTAGAAACATTTCTGTATCACCCGGAGGCCTGTTCTGAGTGTGGCGGGTCCTCTGGGACTGGTCTTTCACTCATTTAGAACAAAAAATTCCCGTTAACTCCAGTGGAAGTTTAACACTATGTCAGACTGCTCTGCTTATGCTGGTTGTGATCTGCTCCTGTAAACAAATGCAGCTTAACCTGGTCTGTTCTGTCTTGTTCTGGCCTTCGGAGAGAGCAGCAGCGGTTTTCCATAATTACTAATTTTATGCAAACGTGTTGCTGCTTCTCCCAGAGCTATGGAGCAGCTGCAGAAGGGTGGTTCCTTAAGCAGGTACCCCTCCTGTGTCCTCACTGTCAGCAGAGAAAGTCAGAGAGGGCAGTACTTTTGTTAAATTAGGGTGGAAAGAGTATATAAACTGACAAAATTTTCAATGAAAATTTCTGAACCTCACTCAATTTTTATTTTTTTTTTCCTTTAACTGAATGCAAGTGTTACTGAATGCAAATTAAATACCTTTAGAGTTGCAAGCCATGTTTCATTAGCCTTTCTAGTGTTACTTTCAGAACTAAGCAAAAGGGCTAGGGCATAGTTGCCTGTAGTCATAACTGTCCTACAGTTTAAAGGTATAATCACCCCCTTTGCCCTGATACAGTTCTGTAATTTCTTGAAGTTGCATACTTAAAATTTCTAGATTAAAAATGAGGTTTGAATAGGGAAAATACAAGTTTCTATTTATTTACTTCTATGTGTGTGGCTCAGACGCTTGTCCTCTGTTATCAGGAAGAGAATCTCTAAGATTCTCTTATCCTTTGATAGTTAAGGCCTTTCCTTTACCATTTATCAAATTTGGTTTAAGTTCCTAGTGTATCTGACCATTGAAGGTGATGAATTAATCACGTTTTCACTTGTGTTCCCTGCTTTCATTTCCTACTTGCAGCAATACTTCCATTCTGCTACCTATATGTCCCATGGGAAGAGTGTGCCTATTTAAGAAGTGTTTAAGGAAGTGTGGTGTGGTGAAGTGTTTATTTTCATATTAGAAGTTGGCTGAAACATTGTGTTTTGAATCCTTCTCTGTCTTCTGGTTTGGTTAAAAGAAGAGGAATTTTCTGACAGGAATTTGCAGAATAAAGCTATATACTCATTTTCCCTTTTTTGTGTACCAATCTCTTTAGTTAGACCTATGAACTGGAATAAAATTTGCAAATTCCTCCTTGGTTCTGCTGAAATGTGGAAAGTCAGTATTTCACAGTGAAATATGATTCATGTACCAGCTCCTATTCATTGCCTCATACAGAATGGTCAGTAGAACAAAAATGGATGTGTCCTGACTTGATCCTTCCCCCCCAGTGTCTGCATTTTACAGTGCACTCATTCAACAGACAAAAATAATCCCTGCCCAGATGCAGTCTACTAGACCAATTGATTTCTCACTCAAGATTTAAGAGGACATGAGGATTTTTTGGTCCTTGGCAGATGAGGTGTGGTCCAGATGTCCTAAGTTCAGTAAAAATCTGGGTTATAAATAAAACTTAACCACAACATCATCTTTGTATGACTTTGTCTATACTGATGAAACTTCCATAAGCTTACCTTCAGAATCAAAAAATGAAGAACATTTTAGTTGTGTTCCTGTGCTTAAATCCAAGACACTATTGAAGAATTGTGTGTGTGAAGGGAACAGAGCTTTGTTGTCCCAAGAATAAATTTCTAACCACTACACTGCTTCTAATGCTGTAACACATTTATTGTCAGTAAGGGACATGCTCAGCTAAGAAAGCCATCCAAGAAAGCGTAAGTCAAACCAGAATTTTTGAGATGACAGCAGGAGAGAACATCCATTTGCCATTCTTGCATGATTTAGGACAGAGTATTAGATGAGATCTGCTTATTAGCTGTTTTTTTTCTTTTTTTCCCGACATGAATGTGCTTGTACCTGCATAAGCTCTCATGAGCATCCAACACGACTCAAGTAATGAATCCTGACAACCTTACAGAGCTCTGCTCAGCACAGTCTTGCTGAGGCCTTCCTTTAAACTTAATTAGATGTTCTCCGTGCCTGTACCACATCTGATACATTGCCCAAGGGACTGGATTTACAGTGTCACGGTTCCCTAAAAAATCAACTTCAGTAATTGTATTTCTTCTGGCAGCATGTTAGAAAATAGCACGTACTTGCTAATCTTCCACCAAAGCATGTTACTGAGACAGTGTAATACTGACTTATGGCTTTTATGTCTTGAAAGTAAGTAAAGCTTACATTCAGCCTTACAAGACCTGTGCCTCGAGCTGGCTCTGTGCTGTGGGGCCGGATCTGCTCTTGGCACAGGGTGAAATCCCATACATGTTTCCTTCTGGAGGGGGAGAGGGTGTGAGGCCAGCAGTTGGCCAGAAAACTGCACAGCATTTGAGACCAGATATTGGACATTTAGTCACCTATTTGCTGTCTCCAGGATGGTGCCAAGTTCTGCTGGAGGCTTTCCAGTGATTTAGCTCATTTTCATGCTCTTTTGCAAAGAGCTTGGCTTGCCAGCTCCTTAAACTGAGGCTAGTGTGAAGTGACAGGGTTGCCCACCATCTCCGAGATGGCAATGCTGAACGTGACCGAGCATGTCTACTGCACCAGGTCTTCAGCTGTATTTCAGAACTGAGCAGGTCTGGGACTTGCAGCCCTCTACCAGGGAAAACTGATCCACACACTGTCCATGTCCTTGACATGCCTGCCGTACGATGGTAAGGGCAGTACAGAGGCAGTGGTAGAAAGAAAGTGTAAAGGCCGCAATAACAGGAAGGTGATTTCAAATAGGCGTGTAGTTACGATAGGTAAATGAGTTTTGTGCCCTAGGGACTGGAAAACATAAGGCCGGTTTTCACAGCTAATGAAGACATTTTTCTTAAGTCAACAGAACTAACACTTCTAAGAGTTTAGGTTGCTGTGAGGATGGGGAATTGTGTGATTGTGAAAGTTTAGTTTAACTTCGTTAACTAGGTACATGAACAAGAAAGAGTACTGCTTCATGAGTAGATCACCTACATCTGTGCAATATTAATAGTCATTCAAGAAAAAAATAAGAGCTTATGTACACATACACGATTTGCGATTGAGATATTTAGATTAATATAACTGCGGTGTTTCAAATACGTATCCAGTACACACCTAGGTATTTTGCTTTACTATACCTGCTGACACTAAAAGCGGTTGAGGGGAATTGCTCCAGACACAGACTGAAAAATATTTAGGAAGCAAAATAAATTTTGTCTGCTCATTCCTTCTCTACAGCTGATGAGTGTAGGTCACATAAGGACATAGAGGAATAAACTGGCAATTAGGCCCAGTTAATAAAACAATACATAAGCTCAAGCAGTTCCAAAACTAATTTCTTCCCAGTGAAAAGAAGTGGGAAATGTCTTTTATAATTTTTTATACTAGATCAAAGTTCATTCTAGACTATTACAGCTATGCTAATTCATCTTCTGAAGCAAGTTTAGAGGCATTCATATTTAATGATAGCACAATAAAAATATTTTTGAGTGAACTGTTTTTGTACAATGGTAATTTTAAGAGCTACAAGCCTGAGTTTATTGTTCATTTTATCTAATCTGATTTTAGAAATCTATTTCTTTTTTTCCATCACAACTTTTTTTAATTATCATATGAAGCTGTTATGCTCAGGTGCTCTCCTTTCCTCACTTTTATATAAGAAGTAGGATTAATTCTTTTCTGACACATATCAAATCTAATTTTCACTTCCATCAACATGTCCTTTTGTTATGCTGGTGTCTGCTCGCTTATTGTACTTGCATGCTTTGCACGTGTTACATATCCAGATTAAACCATCTAAGTTTAGGTGTGCACTGGATATCAGAGCTCCCATTTATAGAGGTGGAGATTGAATCCATAACACATGCATACGGCTTTAGTGTCATTAAAGGCATCCCTGGACAGCCAAGATAGATAATCTGCATGGGACTCACAATGATGACACAGGACCTGCAGGACATCTGCATCATTCTGGAATGGCCAGAAGCTTAAAGAGCTCTATAAAAAGAGTAAGGCCAGGCATCTCATGTGTACCTGAATATCTTTTCAGGCAATTAAATCAACTCCATCAGCTGTTCTTTGTTCCAGGGACTGTATTGACTAGCTCTCCATTGACCATTGGGAGCTTGGACACCTAAGGATGAGATTCATCCATGTATGAAACTTATGGATATCCTCTAGGTACCCAAAAAACTGCATGAAACTTGTAGGTAGGACATCTGTGCCTTTTGAAGCTGGAAGGCAGGCAGAATATCCTAGGTAGTCTGAGGTAGCTACAGATGTTTAGGCAACTGGATTTTGCCCTACCTTGCATAAAGAGAGCTAAATATAGGTGTCTTCATTTTGAACTGAGCCTCACCCTTATAGCTGCCTAGTTTGGATATGCATAATTCCGTGTGCTTTCTTCTGGGTAGTGTCAGAGCTGCTCAGCCACACGCCGTAAACCTTCTGGTGCAACCAATGTAAAGGGTCTTCTCACTGGATTGACAAGGCAGCAGTTGGGTTCTTGCTGTCACCATGAAGTTAAATAGCAGATGGATGTTGTCTAAAGGCATGGATTTTACTTTTGTTACACACGGAGGAGTTTTTAGTCTAAGCAGGAAGGTGCCTTTGAATTGCAGCATATTCTCTGCTGAGAAAGGGAGATTTATCCATCTGTGCATGGAGTCTGGAGGTACCAGGGACTTCATTGCTTGGCTTGAAATATTCTGAAAAAATACGTGTGGGGTCTTGGCTGAAAACATTTTATGTGATTTTTGTGAACTCAAATTTTATAGATTGCAGTCAGTGTAGTGACAAGCTGTTTCTCACACATGAAGGGTATTCTTTTGCTTTTAGTGACTTCTTTTGATGATCAAGAACAAAGGACATATTTACGTATATAACAATCCTAATCTTCTTAGGAAGTGACAAAAGATAATGAGAAAGGGCAGGATCTTCCTTATCTTAAGCTGCAAACACTCTTGCCTCCTCTTTGTAAATAGTAATGCCATAATATAGTTGTTAGTCATTTGTTCATCGCGGTCATTTTCTCTTCTTAATTCTGGTGTCTTTGCTACAGCCTTTCAGTGTTACCTACTTTCTCAATTATATGCAGCTATCTAAGTACGAAGCACAAGCTAAAGCAGAGCTGCCAGTAAAATCTGAAAAGCTCAAAACTGTGATCAGCTTAGTGCATCCTGGTTTGCATGGACTGGGGCAGAACTGTCGAGAAAGTGGATTTAAAACTTTCACCTGCAGACAAAGCCTTTAGAATAGTTGCCTTATTTCCAGAAGTTGACGTGTTTCTGAGCAAGAAATATGTTCCGTTATGTAGAAGAAATTGCCATAGAGCTGTTCCAGGAGCCAGGATCAGAAAGCTTGGCACGGGGAAACGTAAGTTATACCACTCTGATCTGGCTAAGCCATTTCGGCTGGAGGGAAGATTCATTTTGGCAGAGAGCAAAGTAGTATTTCCATCGTCACTTTCCATTGCGATTAGGCATGGCTTTGATGGCTAGCAGAAAAATCCAAGGGAAGGCCTTGAGTCAGTGCACTTCTGAGTTACCTTTACAGCTCTTGCTTCCTAGCCAGTAGTATATATTTCAGATAAGCCATTTATCTGGGCCAGTGTGACGGTATCTATGCTCTCACATAGAGGAGAAAGGCTTCCACCTTGTCTTTCTTCTGTGTTGGAAGCATACATGGTATTTTAACAGGAAGGGATTTTGGATTTCTAAGAGTGGTCTTCCACTTCATTTCTACATACTGGAAATGAATTGTAGACAGGCCTTTACTTTGTAAGAAAACACAGAAAATAAAAGCATAATGCAAACATTTTTAGCTATAGTAGGCTCAACTTATGGCCCTAAACATCCATGTTTAGGCTTATAACTGAGTAGATCCGGTGGTTCAAATGCGAAGCTGGCTTGCCAGAGACTTGTCTGTTTCGTCCTTTCCTCCAAACCACATCTGTGACTCCAGCATTTACTGAAGACTTTTGAGACTTTGGTTATCTTCATCCACAAGCCTGACAAAAACAATTCACGAACAATCAGCTTCAGTCAGACACCCTGCAAAATAACGTATGCGCCATAGTTACCCCATCCAGTTATCTCTGTTATCTTTAACATTCCTGCTATCATGTATATTTCCTTCATTGCTCTTTAGTTGCCGTCACATTTTCTTTTCTTTTGAACACAAACTCGCTGATGTGCTGTCTTCTGAGTGCTGGCTTTTGAGGTCATTTTCAAGAATCAGCTACACTTGTGGCAGTAGTGCCAGGTGTCATCAGAAGGGGAAGTCACTGTTTCTCCCTCTCAGTTGCCAAGCTTGTAATCCCAGCGTACGTCTTCGCTCTACCAAGCAGACCTGCAGACTGCAGCCAAGCCACCAGCACTCGCGTAGGTCCTCCTGTGAACCAGAATTGTTCCTCCTTTACCAGGGCTGAGCTGCACCCAAAACTGCTGGCTGATGGTGGCCACTTGTGGCTTGCTTTTGGAGGAGAAGTGGCGAGGCCAGTTTGAAGCACTGACTTTTGCCCACGCATGCAGTTAAGGCCATGTATTCAAAGAGGAAGACCAGATGATGGAGATGATGCAAAAATGTGCACAGCGGTTTTTTACCACTATCTTAAGAAGCTAACAAGTGAGAAAATTCCTAGTTGCAGGTTTTACTTTAACTGCTGTTTTGATATTTTAAATGTAGTTGTATATTTCACGTGAATTATTCAAACGGTTTGTACTGCACTAGCCAGATGAACTGAGTTAATACACTGACTGTGCATCAGGGGAAGGAAATGTAGTTCAGGCAAACAAACAGTAATCCATATTATAAAAGCATATTGTATGAGTTATAATGAATCATTCCATGCAGTGGAGCGCACACAGAGCAAATTGCTTTCAGTAACACCCATCTGTAAAAGAAGAAACCCTTGTTACTGCACATTCATAGCATACAATGAAAAGACCATGGGAAGGGGTAACTTTTTGTCGTTAATTTAAATGATGATGCAGTTATTGTGCAGTAACTTGCATTGCCTGGTATTAAATGCAAGAGGTTTTTAGAACTAAGAGGCTGCCTGCCAGTGTTCAACCTTTTCTTTCCAAGCTGTGCTCTTCAAAAGTGCTAGTCAGGATCAGACTGGAAACAGAATAAATGCATGACTGGGAATTAGAGAGCCATCACTGAACAGACCTGGTTCCTACTGGTATAAATGAGGGAGCATTGTGTGCACCTCAGCAATACTTTAACACATCTGGGTGTTCTCTTCAGCTGTTCCAAGGGATCAGAAGTGAAAGAGAAACACTTTAGAGCAGGAGCTGACAAGACGCCATCCTTGAATCACACAGAATTGCTCTGAAAGCTTTGTGCAGGTCACCACGCTCAGCAGAACCAGATGATTGTCAGAGCTGCAGCAGCACTTCCAGCACAGTTGGGTACTTTGGGAACTGGAGTCACCATTTGGAGGATGGCTGGGTCCAGCCTTGCAGAATTCTTGGTCAGCTGGTCTCCAGAGAGTCCCCCAGTTGTTTGCTTCCAACCTTGGCTGCTCCCCAAGTCCTTCCGTGTTACATTCCAGCAGAGTAATGCTATCCAGGTGATTATCTACTTCCGAAGGTGATGGAAAGGGGAACAGCAAGGAGGTAATGCTGGGGCGCTTGGCCATTGTGTGACCCTCCACAACAAGGCTCTGGCAGGATTCCCCTTGGGGAATAAAAATACTTGGATGAGGCTCTTACCCCTCTTTGCTATTGGAGAGGTGCTCAGAATGAGCTATGGAATAATAGCCTAGGACTGATGCTGGCGGTGAGAGGCGGAGTTACAGACTACAAGTAAGGATTCTCTAGCTTCTGAATCTGGAAGGAATCCTGGTACTTACCAAGACAGAGGTTTCTCTACTTTGCTTTCTGTTCCAGCCCATTGTAGAAGCATGCTGTAAAATTAAGTAGTAACAACAATGGTTATCTTTCTGCAGAACTTCTAGAAAACTGTCACTCTCCTAGGGAATTTGAGTTCTTTTTGTATAATGCAGGGAAGACTTAATTTTTCCTGAAGAACAGGATTATTATTTTTGCAGATAATTACAAAACTCCTACAAAGTAGGTAATTCTGTGCTAAGGGGTGTAGAATAGCCATAAGGTAGGCTGATGGAGCTGGTATATTATCTAAAGAGCCGTGCATAATGTCAGTTCAGTCCCATCTTTCATTCTTATTAAGTTGGTCAAGGAGATTTTCCTCGGAGTTTCAAAGAATGCAACAGGAAGCTGTTAAATATTGTATAGTTGAGAATTTATAACTATTGTCAGCCTTGGCACCGACAAAGTGGGATGGAGCAGACCTGGCAGCAATTTTAAAAAAGGACTCAGGGAAATTGCACATCAGAAAGTTTGTTGTCTAGGCAAGGTAAGTTGAAAGAAACATGAAAATTGCATATACTGGTAAATATGATATATTTGGGAGTCCGTGTAAGTCATTTTTCTTTCAAAAGACACTTAGGGTTTGTCACCCATAGCTACTGACTTAAAAAAGAATTTCAACATGCCCACAGAAAATGGTAGGTCAGTCCCTACAGTGTGAGTTTCCATACAGCCTTTGATACACCACCATACCAAAGGTTCCTTAAAAAATGCCAGGGGATAAAATGGAAGGATTTCCATGGATTAAAAATTAATAAAAAGGGGAAACAAAGGAACAAACAAAAGGAACAAACAGCAGAAACATCCAAGGATATTTCCTTTCTACAAACCATTGTCATGGTTTTGACCAAACTGGACAATGGGTGGTGACAGAGGCTCTCCCCCAAGCTCTTGCACATGGAAAGGAGGAGGAGGAGACATGAAGAGATTTGCGAGTTTAGAAGAAACTAAACTACTTTAATGAAATATTAATAGTAAAATAAAAAGGGAAATAATGAAATAGATACAGTATATACAAAACTGTATTAAGCTCCCAGGACGATGTCACCAGCAGGCACTGGGGAAGTCCCCGACTGGACTCAGTGATGGGTGGGAACTGGATTCCAAAGCTGGAGTCAGGGACACACAGATTGGGATCAAAGGCAGATGAACAGACAGGGTCCTCCTTGAACGCTGGCCATTTAAGAAAAGAGAACTGACCCTTTGATGCCTCAGCTTTTATACTGAGCGTGTTACATATGGGATGGAATACCCTGTTGGTCAGTTTTGGGTCCCCTGTCCTGTCCGCTCCTCCCTGCAGGTGTGACCCCTCTATGCTTTGCTGCTTCCAACCCTCCAACAGGGCAAGTAACAAAATTAGCTGTCCTTGGTTGTTATAGCAATAAGTATAAGCAAGAGCCTCTCTGCTTACCATTCCCTGGCACAAACTGTAAACAGGGGTCTTACCACTCTGAGAACGAACCGTTTTCGGCACGTGCTGTTAATTTCAGAGAGTTAGAAGAGGCCTAGCTAAGAAATAAAATTACTGAACAAAAAGTTGATTCTGTTCTACCTCAAACCAGGGCAACCATACAAGCAGAACTGAAATCAACAAGATCTCTTCTGCTTGGAAAGTTCAGTGGCGGGACAGGACAGAAACTGGTGCTGTCCTGCATGGTACGAGGGCATGAAAGAAAAGGATGTGAGCTGGCAGGAGCCCTCGGGGGCTGCTGGAGCCCCACGTGCGTGCAGACACTCAGCACGGCCTGGCTGGAGCCATGGAGCGCGGTCTGGCTGGGGAATGGCGAAAGATCCACCCAGACCAAGAAGTGTGTCTTTTGTGGGCTGTCCTTAAGAAACATGCTGAAAGGAAATATGTTTATTCTGTATTTGGTCTGGGATTTTGTTTGTTTATTATTCCCCTAGCAATGTGTAGCCTTGGCTTTAGGGCTGACACACAAACTTTAGAAACAAATTTGAAAACTTGCTGGGATCAAGAGTTTACCCTTGAATCTCTATCTGCTACAGCCCCCTGTTTTTCACTTTGTAAAGACAAAATAACCGGAACAATTAAATGCCTAGCTGGCAAACACCATGTGCATCATGTTTCTTTTAAAAGGCACTTAGTGTTTGCCGCCCATGCCTACTGTAAAACAGAAATAAAAAAACCCATTTAATAAATATTAAATCTTAAACAAGAACATGTACAAAGTAAAGTAATGTTATTATACCCTTTGAATTTGTGTTCTGTCTCTTCATCACTGAAGCACAAAACAAAGAATAATGTGATAATTTGACTTTGAACAGGAAATTGCAAGTGTTAGGGAAGCAAATATAGGTAATAACTACAAATGTTAACATGGTCTATTTATTATTTGCTGTTAATGGTCAAATAGTTAATACTCAATATAATTACTTCAGTGAAAATGCTGATGTCAACTATACTTACTGTTGTATAGGATTTAATTCAAACCATCTGTTTTAATCCATTTGTATATATCCCAGGTTGATCTTTGCTTGCAGTGAAGTGTTTTTTCTGGAAGCTAGAAGTAATTATTAAAGGAATGTAACTTATTAGTGGTTCAGTATAAGTCACTGGTCTGATTATTCTCCACCGCTTAATTGAGTCCATTTATTTCACAGGGCAAAGGAGATATGAATGGTTTATGAAAAAGGAGGTATAAAACACTGGTGAACAATGTGGCAAAATGCTGGTGTGTGTATGTAAATAACAATTTATTTTCTAGTGAACTGTTTCATTCTCCAATGTGTTCTTCAGTGGATTTTTAGGGTACGTTTGGTCTTGCTAACTAGTTTACTTAGCTTTGAATGCAACTGCCTCGTCTGTTTTAGTCAGAAATTGCCCTGTTCTCCAGGGATGCCTCCGCTTGGCTCCAGAGCTCAGCTCTTCATGCTGTGAAGATTTATCAAGCCTCTTCACAGGAAAAACACTTGTATCTAGGGCAGCTCCACAAGTAATGAAATGGATGTGAGATCAATAACTTGTTATCTTTCCTTTCTGAGTCCATAGTATTTGCACAATAGGAAGCTGTAGAAGGTAATCAGAAAAACCCACTGTTACTCTTGGCACGTGCCTTTCAACACTCCTAGGGCGGTTCAGAACTACATTAAAGTCCTGGCTGGATTATGCCATGCTTTACAGAGGCAGAAGGCAAGACTTTGCTCTTGAAAGGATGCACTGGGATCTCTTCAAGTTGCCCAGCTGTCACAGCTGAAACTGTTTAACCTCCCATTCCTGGCCAAGCCAGTTAGAGTTACATCCTTGTCTACAAAAATACTTGCAATAATATTGCAGAACCCTCCTGAACGAGACCTCATATTAAGAGAGGTAGCAAAGACAAAAGGAGCAGAATTTAATGTGGCTGCCCAAAATATCCAGCTGCTATTATTTATTTTTCCATCGACACTGCTCATTGTTTGAAGTAGGTTTTTCTCTGTGTTGCCCTTTCTTTCCTCCCCGAGTGAAGAAACATTTGTTTTTTACCAGGAGGAACATGCGTTACAGAGTCTGGCACATTTGCACGTGGTGCAATCTTGTGAATGTTTTGCTGAGATAAGCGAGTGACAGCTTCCAGTTGGTGTTCTGCAGGAGGTGAGGGCTTCTTTCCAGAAGTGCTGACCATCTCAAAATAAATATGTTCTCCTTGCAGAGGTCCCAGTCTGACATGTTATCTTATCCTCCCAGTACAGCAGGCTTGATATTCTGCTACACCAGTTTATCTAGCTAATAAACTTAAGTAGCAGTTCTAGCTACAGGAAAGACTGTGCAGGGATTATATCTATCGGAGTTAGCGTTTGGTCTGTGTTGTCCAACTTGATAACAGACGCCTTGATTGTAAATTATTGCTAAATGCTGTTTTTCAGTTAGGAGATCTTGTTACCACTGGAATTCAACGTGTTTTTTCTTCCAATTTGTTGTCAATAGTGCAATTTTTCTTAAGAGGATGAAGCTCTGTTTTCTTCTTGTTTAGAGAAGTGTCAACAGTTAAAGTCTTGCCATTTAATTTCATTATATGCCCTTGAAATCCCTTAAGAAACATGAGTTATGACCATGACAGTGCTTCACACTTCATGGATTTTACATCTTAGCAACTAGTAAAGATGTGTGAAATACAATTTAGACCTCCAGTAATCCCAAGATACCTGTGTACATGCACTGGCTTTCTAGCAACAGCATTATTTTTCCCAAAGTCATAGCTATCCCTAAAGGAGATGGAATATTAGACTTAGTATGTGTCTCTTAATCCTCTTTAAGAACAGAAGTGGGGAGCAATAAAAATATTATATGCCTTACATTGATAAGACTCCTGGATTTTAAGAGAAATTGGCTCTGTATGTTGTTCTATTCCCTGTGGGAATCCCATCATGCATTCAGTTGCAGTTTAGGAAAAGCTGCTGTAGTCTTCTAACAAATTAGAAGAGCCCTGAATCCATCATATCTCTACTCTACTTGCGGTAAGCTGTCCTGACTTCTTACCTGGATGGAGAAGTCCCACAGCATTTCCTGCTTGTTAACATAATGTACTGTAGCTTTTAAATGCAGCATGTTAGATTTTTACATGATTTTTACAAAAATGCATAAGAAGAAATCCTTCTTCCTTTAAACCAGGGCAAGGCTTGGGTCATAGATAAGGAATAAAAATTGTTCCATATTCATGATGGCTACAGGATGGATGTGGTCGTAGGAGGAACAGAGCTGGCGTACTCAAGTCCTTGCAGCCCATCGTATGGGAGGTGTCAGGAGAGCTGCTGTGCCAAGCACTTAGACTGTCCTAAGTTCTCAAGTCTTTATTTCAGTGACAAGATGTGAGTGAGATTTGTTTTACTGATTAAGGCTGTTTTGGGGGGCGGCTTTATTAGTACGTGGTTCCCACACAATCGGTGTGAAATTACCATTTTCCTTTTTCTGTTGTTTTCTGGGGAAAAACAGCCGTACCTGTCACGGGTCGCAGCAGAAAGGCAGAGGGGTGGCAATAACCCAAGCCCTTCAGATGAGGCTGAGGCATGTTGACAGGAACGGGTGAGCTTCCAAAGCTGCTTACTTGTCCTAAAGTAAGCAAATTCCCTGTGACTCCAGGAAGAGTAATAGTTCTGTAATAATGACGTTGGTCTGGAACTTTGAGCGTCTGGCTGTGCCACAGAAATTCCTCTGTGTCCTTGGCAAACTGATAAATGTCTTCGACCCAGCTCCCCAGCTGTAAAGTGAGAAGGCACTTTAAGGATAAACTCCCTAATCGGTTTGAGTCAATCATATATTATGGTGATGAAATTGATGAGGTTGTGCAATATCCTCTTGTCAACAGCATTGCACTTATTGTGTGGAGCAAAACGACAGAAAAACATATCTCTTCTTCCAGTGCTCATGAAGCTGGCAGGATGCCTTCTTCACCATGGCAGGGGAACGTGGCTGTGGTGCTTGTCAGGAGCGGTCACCACCAGCAAGCAGAGAAAATACTGTAGTTCCCCCCGGCGCATATTTGTTTTCTGCATAAATCTGCATGCTTGCAGAAACTCTGCTTTTCTTCCAACAGGCAAGGACTTGTGCAAATGTGGGCCAACAGCTAATTGTTGCCATGGGAAACTCTGAAATGGCCACCCACACTTTGATATCTGAATGGAGCTTGTGTTCAGACATACTCTTCAATCTGTGCGTCAACATATGCATATAGCGTGTACATATGTTTCTTCCCTGCTGTAGCATGGTCAAGTTGCGATATGAAAGGTTGCTTTTAACGTTAGAGGTTTTTGGTAACGTCAGCAGCACCTGGAACATGGTGTCTGTGGTGCTGCTCAAGTAGCTGAGGTGCCCAGGGTACGCTTGGTGTTGCTTCTGTTCATTGCTGTGCTCTCAGTATATAGAAAGGCACAGACAGCCATAAGAAATTTTCGCTTTTCTTTCTTTAGTTGTTGCCCACTGTGACTCTGCAGCCCTTCTTCCCCCATAGAATAGTGCGATCCAAATGTAAGCATGGAAATGCTGGAGCTTTTCGAAGAAGAAAGTATTCTCTTTTGAATTATGAACCTATTTTCCCCTTTTCTTGTACTCAGAAAAGGCTGGATTGTCCTGTGTGAATTCTTCTAAAATACTTCTGTTGTGAGACATACACCTGAGTTAGAAAATCTCAGTTTAGATGACTGAAGTTTGGAGTAGCTGTATGCGACCCAGATGCCCACCGTGGCAGGTGGTGACCGGAGAAGTGGTGCCACTGGTCCACGGATTCTGCTAACCACCAGGTGCTTTTGAAAGGTATTCATACAAGCAGGTGTTTGTATCAGCTCTTCAACAGGCTAAAGTTGACTTAATTTTTTAATCTGCTTGGATTCTGAAAGCTTTTAGGTGACGCTGTTGAAACCAAGCTGCCTTCTAGCAAGCTGCATTAGGAAATCAGTAGGGTCAAGCAATGTAATTGTTTCGCTATTAGTGTGCCAGCAAAGCTAGGACTTCTCTAAGCGCAGCTGCACCACCGTCCTCTCAGAGTGGATCTGTGTGAAGTATGTTAAAACATATTGATGAAATGTTGTGGAAAAGACTGCATTGTCACTAGCTGAGCTGCACATTTGCTTTGGACGGTGAGTTTGGCACCACGTAGTGAGACGAATGAAACACCAGCGCTAGAGTACAATGCTTGGCTTCCTCCCTGCCTTCAAAACAGTCTAACCTGCCAATTCGTTCTGCGTACCCAAATACTGACTGGATTAATATAAATGTCAATTATAACATCAGTAAGGACAGCAAGCAAACACTTGTTCCTGTCTGGCACTTCTGTGTTGTGCGTGAGCACGTTTAGCACCAGCAGGTCCTTTCCTAAATAAAGGAGGAGCTGCAGGTGTCACCCCAGTGTGGGCCTTCGTGATCCCTTATCTGTGTGGCTTCACATCTTTTATTAGGATCCTTGGGCTCCATTCCAACTTGGTATTCTGTGATTCTGTGATTGAAGTTGTTCCCCTGCTCTCCTCCCTTTTTTTATTTTGAGGGGGTTTGTTTATTCTGAAAAGACGGAGACTGTACATGTTATTAATCTAATTTCATTATGATGGATGTACTAATGCAGACTTGGATTTTCAAGGATGAGGAGTACAGACGACTAGATACTTGGGAAGTGATAGACATCTAATTGTCATACTGTTTGTATGCTTGTATTTCCTTAAACTGCAATTTTAATTTAAACTGGGAGATCTTACATCCAACTAAAATCCTTTGCCTATCACTGAGAAAGTAACAACTAACAATATTGAAAGTGAAAGTAGCAAGGGAAACATCTCCTTATATAGCTGCCTGTCGTGCATTACCTCACTTTCTAGTCTGAGCAATTTACTAATGAATAAAAGACATTTCTAACAGCACGTGAATATAAAACATGCTTTTATATATATAAAAACCCCCAAATTTTACTCTTTTTAAATGGCCATAAAGAATTTTAAGAATTAGTTAAACCACATTGCTTAAATGCAGGCAGGAGATGGTTCACGCTACAGAATATTTTAATGATCCTAGAAATTATCTTTCTCAGTGAAATACCAATATTTCAGATTGAAAAGCAGAATAATTTTAATTGTTTTTCTTTCACTTTGTAAAATACCTTACTGAAGAAGATGGATTCTTAGGAAGGTGGTTCACTTTAAAGCGTGAAATGTAATACATAAGAACATATTCTAGATGTCATATTTAATCCTTTTGCCAAGCTTACCTTTTGAAACATGAAGAAAAATTGGTAACAAAACAGTCTTTTTTAAATAACTGAGAAAATTGCACTTAGTTGCGTTTTCAACAACAAAATTTTGCTATTTAAAGGGTTTGCAAAACAGTTGTTTTGAATTTTTTTGTTGAAGCTTGTTCTGATTTTTTTTTTCATCCACTACTGTGAACTTTAATCAAGTTGAGCGTAGCCCAAAGGTTTCCTGTGTTCCAGCTTTTTAAGCCGCCTAACCTGTGTAAATACATTAGGGCAGTTCTAAACCATTAAGAACAAGAGGAGATGGATGTGTGCAAAGTTCAAATGTGTTCTGCTGGCTTTTATCATCCGTGTGAATCATGTTGGCAATTTAGATGCTTAAAATAGTTTGTTGTTCATAAAACACAGCAAAATACAGCAAATGAAATCTCTCTAGAGGAGACAGAAATATATATTGGGCACTTCAGTCTGGTGTTGTGGGAGGTTTCTTACTGGAAGGGGCTAGGTTTTTTTCCATTTGTGTGTTTTTGTTTTTATTTAGTATTATTTTTGTTGTGCTTGAAATGGTGTGTGTTGAAAGCTGTGGAAACCGAAATCATCCTTTCGTCCTCAAAAATGAAATCCTACGGGAAGTTTAAAATACATGCTTCCAGGACAGGGTTAGATCACAACAATTCCACAAAACGGGATTCAGTCTTCCTGCTGAATTAAATTATCACCTTTTTCTGTTGTTTCCCAAGACCTCCAGCTTAATTTCACATTGCATGCAGAGTCAGTGAATAGAAGTGTTTAGAAAACTTAAAAAGCCCCCAAAACTACATTTCTTGGGCCGGATATAGAGCCTCCTCTCTGGACAGAGGCTGACTGCTCTTCCTTAAAACCAGCAGGCACAGTGAGCCAAACCAGCAAAGCCATGTGGGAGAGTACAACAGTTTAGAAAGTATATAAAATCTAGTTGATTGGTTTTTTATTTTTTTTTTTTTTCATCTTGAATTATCATTACCGTACAGACATAAAACAGTAGATATTTAAGAAGCAAGCATAGTACGAGGGAACCCATCCAAATCTGTGTAAGAAGTTAATGCCCTAGAGGTATAAGGGAGGCAGTACTTGCAGGGACAAGCAGGCTACGAAACTGACAGGGGGAGTCGGTATGGGGAGGTGGCATCTGTGCCAGGACCTGTTCTTTTCTACACAGTCATAAACAACTCTGCAAAGGAGGCGAATGCTGAGGTTTGCAACACAGCAAGTTTGCCCCTGCTCTTCTAAACCGTGAAGGGCCAAGATGAAGAGCTGCAGAAAGTCCTTACAAGGCAAGTGCCTGGGTAGTTAATCAGCAAATGATACTCGGTGTGGATAAATGTAGAATGGTGCTTGTAAGCAAAATATAACCCTAATGTGGCACATAAATTCATGGGCTCCAAACATTATGACTCAGCTCCCTGCTCCTCCCAGCTCCGCTCATCCCCACCCCAGAAACGTGCAGCAGAGCTGGAAAAATGCAGAGAAGGGCCAACAAGGACGAGCAAAGCTCTGGAACAGATTCAGTGGGAGGTCTTCCTCAGTGTGGCCTTCTCCAAGCTGCTGCTATTCCTCAGGTGCCCCTAAAACCGATGTCCTGACATGAAGACCCAACAGCCTCAACAGCAAGGGTGTCTCTCACGTGTGCTGTCACAGGCCGCTGCTGGGATGTTGGGAGCAGATACCACCTGATGGCAGCCCACAGCTTGCATCAAGCCATACCCTGGGGGGAAAAAGCCCGCTGGCATTGCTGATTTTACACTTGTGTCCCAGTGCGTGCAGAATAATGAAAGTAATTCTGGTTGGGTCTCGTCCATTTTATACCGATTACTGCGTCTGATACAACGTTTCTGGAGTAACATGGTCAAAAGTAGTGTTAATTGAGACAAATACTACACAGCCGGTTTTTAAAAGAAAGCAATAAAAGAGTAAGGGTCTCAAAAGTCTTACTTTTCAATTGATCCTTCCTTTATCTGCTAACCTTATGCTAGAGTTTAAAGACATTATGCCCAAATTAAAGTTCAGTTATTGAGCGAGAGTAATAGAAACATAGTGCAGAATTAGGGCAGCTGCTGTGTTGGTATGTCCTCCTGCATTCTGGTATTTGTGCTATTTCCACAGAAAATACTGGAAATAGTCAAGTCTCTAGTCAGCTTGAGGGAGTCCTTGGCTCCTTTTCTGCCTTTGGTATGAAATGAGTACCATTCCAGTTAGAGTAAAAAAAAAA
>VXBH01009333.1:153911-188701 GCA_013400035.1 Rynchops niger | reverse complement strand
TTTTTTTCTTTTTAATTTCAAGATATGGTGAATAATGAATCCCAGGTCATCTCTTCTGTTCTTTCTAGTTCGATGGATCTCCCTACTAAGCAGCCTCTTTTCCAGGCTGGAAAATCCAATCTTAATCATAACTTACTTAATCATAAAAAATCTGTTCTTTAGCTTTTTGGATAGCCTTGTCTGAAAACGGTTTAGGATAGGAAGTCATATTCCTTTCCAGCTCCGCTGAATGGGGGAAAAAGAGATGTGTATGTGTGTCCATGCGTCCGTCCATACACTCCTGCCCTCTGCACCATGATAGTTTCATTCTCGGAAGCTGACTCGTTGTAGGAATCTCACAGCGCAACTGGGTGAGGGCAGACGGGAGCTTGGAGAGCCCCATCCTGCAAATCCACTGCTGCCAAACCTGATGGCAGCTGTTTGGAAGAAGTTTACAGGCTTTCTGCAGTGATAATGGATATCGGCTCTTTGACTTACTTTCTGCAAGGCAGCATTGGAGATACTCCTTTGTAGTGCTGCTCCTCTAGGTGCTTAAGCAACCGATACTTTAATCTGCTCCTCAGTTAACACGGTTTGAAAAGGGCTTGGCACTTTTATGAGAAAAAGGATCCTGGTTTGAGCTCAAAATATTTGCTGAGTGCTTTCTAAAAGAAGAAAACTTGTAAAAACATATTTGATTTACAGTTTGGTGAGACATACTAGGCATGTTCAGGGGCCAGGTGTAGATTAATCTGTCAGCATTTTGCCACTGTCGTAGGAATTTCCAACATGCACCACCATGTTCTGTGCCCTCAGGAGTCAAAAGGGATCACTCCTGGGTTTGGTTTCCCAGCTCAGATAACAGCACAAGCCTAACAGCCAACAGACCAAGACCTACACTGACCTACAATAGCATTATGTAAGTGGTCACTTTAATAAAATTAATACGTCTATCTGTGCGTCATGATAAAATTTTGCCCCATGGAAGGGGGCCGTGCAAATTTAGGCACGGTATGAAGCCCTCAGCATGCTGCATTATGGAGTTGGGGCAGATTTCCACAAGATGATGGTGTGTTCCCAATTGAAAAGCTATTTTCAAAGTTAAGAACACCAGAGAACTTAGCATGAGCAAAGCAGTGTTTCTAACCTGGTTAGGAAGAGCTGAACTGTTTCAGATGGAGATTTCCATAAAAAACAGGCACCTGATAGTGAGATTGTCACCTCAAATTAATAAATTACACCAAAGCATCAAGCAATGGAATACCAGATTTTATAGTGGGATGTTTAAGGAAGACTTAGCAGATGGCATTGTTAACTCTGCTACTGATATATATTTTACTTTAACACATTTCTGGCATCTTATCTCTCTGTTCTGTCACGTGGACACTCTTCCCACTCTACTCTCACTCCTCTTCCCATCTTCAAACAATTTTTCTCTCTTATGCTAAGGTCCCAAAAACTACTAAAGTTTTTGAGTTTTGTTTTACAGTTACAACTGCAGTCTCTTGACTACCATAATTTTCCTTTTTTCTCCTTTGAAATGCTGTGATTTAATTTGGACGCACACCTGAAGTTTAGTCACCTAGAAATGAACCCGGAAGGTGTACATCGGTATTTCNTGAGGGCAGACGGGAGCTTGGAGAGCCCCATCCTGCAAATCCACTGCTGCCAAACCTGATGGCAGCTGTTTGGAAGAAGTTTACAGGCTTTCTGCAGTGATAATGGATATCGGCTCTTTGACTTACTTTCTGCAAGGCAGCATTGGAGATACTCCTTTGTAGTGCTGCTCCTCTAGGTGCTTAAGCAACCGATACTTTAATCTGCTCCTCAGTTAACACGGTTTGAAAAGGGCTTGGCACTTTTATGAGAAAAAGGATCCTGGTTTGAGCTCAAAATATTTGCTGAGTGCTTTCTAAAAGAAGAAAACTTGTAAAAACATATTTGATTTACAGTTTGGTGAGACATACTAGGCATGTTCAGGGGCCAGGTGTAGATTAATCTGTCAGCATTTTGCCACTGTCATAGGAATTTCCAACATGTGCCACCATGTTCTGTGCCTGCAGGATTCAAAAAGGATCACTCCTGGGTTTGGTTTCCCAGCTCAGATAACAGCACAAGCCTAACAGCCAACAGACCAAGACCTACACTGACCTACAATAGCATTATGTAAGTGGTCACTTTAATAAAATTAATACGTCTATCTGTGCGTCATGATAAAATTTTGCCCCATGGAAGGGGGCCGTGCAAATTTAGGCACGGTATGAAGCCCTCAGCATGCTGCATTATGGAGTTGGGGCAGATTTCCACAAGATGATGGTGTGTTCCCAATTGAAAAGCTATTTTCAAAGTTAAGAACACCAGAGAACTTAGCATGAGCAAAGCAGTGTTTCTAACCTGGTTAGGAAGAGCTGAACTGTTTCAGATGGAGATTTCCATAAAAAACAGGCACCTGATAGTGAGATTGTCACCTCAAATTAATAAATTACACCAAAGCATCAAGCAATGGAATACCAGATTTTATAGTGGGATGTTTAAGGAAGACTTAGCAGATGGCATTGTTAACTCTGCTACTGATATATATTTTACTTTAACACATTTCTGGCATCTTATCTCTCTGTTCTGTCACGTGGACACTCTTCCCACTCTACTCTCACTCCTCTTCCCATCTTCAAACAATTTTTCTCTCTTATGCTAAGGTCCCAAAAACTACTAAAGTTTTTGAGTTTTGTTTTACAGTTACAACTGCAGTCTCTTGACTACCATAATTTTCCTTTTTTCTCCTTTGAAATGCTGTGATTTAATTTGGACGCACACCTGAAGTTTAGTCACCTAGAAATGAACCCGGAAGGTGTACATCGGTATTTCCCATGTTCTTTGGTTCTTCATTTTGTTAGAACAATTTATACTTTGAAATTAATCTTTTTAATGATAATTTGACATTTCCATTTATTCTTTCTTGTAGAACTAAAAGGTATAGTTAAAAAATAAATAAAAATAAAATGAAAGAGTCAAAAGCATACCTTCTGTTTTTTAAATGTCAGACAAAGCAAAGCTGGGTAGTAAGCTTGTATAAAATTTCATGCTACTGTTATTTCCTAAACTGGCTTGCTTATTCCTCTTTAATATACACGTATTTCAGATTTGTTGGAGCCAAAATTGCTGGAGCTGGTTGTACTGTCAACACAGAGATATTATCCAAAATTTCAGATTCATTTCATCAGTATAAATTACCCTCTGTAAGTCCATTTGTGGCAAGTGCAAACCATGCAAGCTGATTTCTCTTGTCTTTTGTGCTCATTCTGGCTGCTGGAGTCACGCAACAAGTCTAGACAAGGGACCGACTGGATTTCTGCTCCAGCCTCTTACTCCACACCATGTGCCCCCACATCATTTTTATGCTGTGCAGAATCACTGGCACTGAGCTTTAGGCACCTCATAGGAAGCAAGGGTGGGGTTTTTTGTTTTGTTTTTTTTTTCCCCAAAATAAGTGCTTCATTGCCAGTAAAGGAATTAGGCTCGTCTGTGCTTGGCTGCTTGTTCCCAAACCTTCACTGCTGCCTCGCACATGCTGGCACAAGCTTTTTTGCAGTCACGCGGGAAGCTGGTTCGGGAAACCAATTTGGCTGGAAAATACTCCTTCTCCCTCCCTACCTGCCCCTGCGAGCTGTCAGCTGCTTCCCTCCTCTGGTCCAGTGTACGACCTGGTCTTACAAGCTCTTGGAGCAGGAGAGAACAAGTGGCCCGGGTGCCTCCTCCTTCCAGTGGCATAGCCGGGGCCAGCTGTGCCTGCTGCAGGAGTTGACTGATCTGCAGTCAAGGAGGAGAGATCAGTATCTCCAGATGGCAGATCAGTATCTTCAGATGGCAGATCAGAGCACTTCAGCTTCCTTAGGGGCGTCAATTAAGCTCTTTGAAGTTAGAAGGCAAGAATCCATGTCTTTGCACCCAGAGAGCGTGCCAAGGAGCCCAGGGAGAAGAAAAGTGGTTGAGCCCACCCAGAACAAGGAAGGCTTTGGAGCAATACTAGAGGCACATGTCCATAGCACCCTGGGAAGCATTCAGTGGGGGCAGTTTTGACAACACTGTGCTGGGATTGTTAAAGATGAGATGCCAGGCTTGTTTGTAGAGATCAGATGCAACGAATCACAGCACGGAAAGATTCCCTGCGCTCCCTTGGATTAATACTAGCAGGGAAACCACAAAGAGATTATCCAGCCTGTAGCTGTTGTATGTACTATCCCTCCTGCTTAATGCAAATATGTTCTTTTAGGACGTGATTTGATTTACTGATTAGGTTTCTTAGCTGTATCTTGATATGTTTAAGGAAATCCCTGATGGGATTGGACCCTTCATGGGCAACCAAGGGACCAAACTAAGCAAGGTAAATGAGGTTCTTGGGAACCTGACAGAATGATAAAACTGCATCAAACAGTTGTATCAAAGCTCATTGCTGGTCCTGTAACTGTGAAGAAGGGCTTTGTGAGCTGTGGATTGTAATTGCACCGTTAATTTTATGTTTGCATTGCCCAAGACCAGCAGTGCATACTCAGAAATCCCTTGTGGAGCTGATCCTGGCCACATGTGCTGTACCACAGGGGACGTGGCTTCTGAGCACTGCCGTCACGATCTTCTCAGCTCGGTTGTCCTGTCCTCTCCTTTCACAACTGGTGTCGCTTCTCTTCTGCTGTAACATCTGGAGACTTCCACCAAGACCAAGCGTATGAAGAGCATGTCTGCACGTCTCTTTTCTCCAAGTCCTGAAGCCATAGCAGCATCTCTTGGCTGGCCAGTGAGAACGGGATTGGAGAGATAAGTTATAAAATACAAAAAGGAATTTTCTGTGTCACCAAGTGGGGCCTCTGTCTCTGCAGCAGTCCCTCTTGTTTTATCATATTACTCTTCTATCTCAGGGAAGAAGGGTGAGCTTAGATATTGTAAGTTAAAGGACCACTACTGAGTATATCTACTTGGAGATATTTCTTTTTGTAAGCTAATTTGATACCTATTTCAGCTCGCTGTTGTTCCAGTAAAGATTATTTTGTTAAAGAGATCTGTGTGATTGCCTGGACACTGACAGCTGTGGTCCATGGCTTTGCTCACCTTTTCAAAAGAAACAGCTCTAAGAGCAGCTAGAGAAAGAAAGATTTTCATGTTCCTTAAATTACGAACAGTTTTTCCTATTTTGAAATTAACGTAGTTCGTATTATTTGTATTTTTATTGTCTTGGGTCTTCCTCCGTACTCCGCTAGGTCTACATATAGTAGCTAATCATTCATCCTAATACCATATCCTCTGCAGACATAGCAGAAGTCGTTTGCATTTTATTTCTGGAGTAACCATCAAACTGTGATGGCTCATGTCTTTCACTATAGTGTTGTCTTGGTCACTGACATAAACAAGGTGACAGAAACACTGAAGCTTGCCATAAAATCAAAACTTTACGGATTTCTAAGCTGACTTGAGCCTTAAACAGCCCCTGTGCAGCTTGCATATTCTCTCTGGAGATTGATCTTTATATGCGGAGCTGTGCTGTGTGTTTCAGAGTAGGTGGAAGCAATCAAGGTAGCCTCCTTAGGCATAATTATTTTTTCCAAAGCCTAACTGCATTCACTGTTCTAGCGTTACTGCTAGCCCAGCTATAAAAGGAGGGTGCTGGAAGTCACAGGAGGGGCTTTGCTCAGAGAACTCCAACTCGGAGTTCCAGGCCCTGGGGCAAACTTGCCGAGGCAGGATCGCAAGCTGAAGAAGAATTTGTCTCTGGAAGTGCAAATAAGCATCCAAGCTTGAAGTGCTGAGCTTGGCTTTCCTGAGCTTAGTCCAGCGCTGTGACCAGCATTCAACGCTAATGAACGTCTGCTGAGGAAGGGCTTTGTAGTGGAAATAAATAGTGGTGTTCTTTGGGTAGAGTCTTTACAGCAGGGTTTTAGGAGACAAAGATATGTTTTTCACAGTCTGCAAGGTTCAAGATTAACGGTTGATGTAAACCTGTCTGACTGTTCAGGATCGTTCGGGCCTCAAAATCAATGATGAAGAGCAAATATTACAGGCTTTTATTGATAAATTCACTTCTTAGACATGCCAGTAAGTGCAGGTAGGTCTGAAATGTTGCAACGTGCTCTACAGGCTGTTCGTTTGCTTTTACCATATAGCCTTTTTCCTCCGTCGTGAGCTTTTTGAAATCTCATCTTTTGCTGAAGCTTCTGCCTTTCTTTGTGTTTCTTGAATGTTAACCTTCCATAGAAGGATTTTCCTCTTTCTTTTTATCTGTTTTCATGAAAAAATAATTTTGTAGCTACCCAGAATAGCAAAGATTGAATCTTCTGAAAGAACCAGCGTTTCTTTCAGATGAGGGTTTTTTTGTCTCTTACTGATAGTTTGTGCATGAACCTAGGCTGGTTCTGAAGGCAAACACCAATTTGTGCAGGTTTTACTTTTTGACTTTTTGGAAACCCAGAATAAATACTGCCCGTGGCTGTAATACAAAATTGGTGGTGGTGTTGAAAGAAAAGGGTTAATAGTCACAAAAACTCTAGGTTTCGCAACCCAGTAGGTTATTATAGTTGATGAATGGGGGGGGGGACGACACGGGGGGGGGCGGCTGCTTGTCCCCAGGTCATCAAACCTTGATAGCGCCAAACTGCTGTCAAAGACAGTAGGAGTCTCGAATAGAGAATGGTAAATTTCTGCTTTCGTATGTAAAGTTAGGAGTGATGAATGACTGACTCATCATTTACTGTTTCTTCTTTGTTATTGCTTGGTATGTAAGACCTGCTTCTTTCTCAAAAGGTGTGCTAGCTGTGTGGAGTTACCACCTAGCAACCATCTCTGCGCAGACATCCAGTAAATAAGTGTCTCCACTCTGTGTGTGGATAGGTTTGTTGCACACCGGCTGAAGAAGCCAGATTTGGTTCAGCGGTGTCACTTACTTCAGTTGAATAACCACAGTGTATACTTGCGCATGGGCTTTCTATTCATACGCAGGTGTGTGTTACTGAAATCTTGCCTTCTTATCTTCTTATGTAGAATTATTTAGCCAACCTCCTGCTATAGCTTCTGGCCTCTCTGACAATTAGTCAAGCACTCAGCCAAGTGTTCGTTTCACCAAGTAAGGCCTCCCTGACGCCGTCAAGTTGGGTGTGCGGCTGACTCTCACTCTCCGGACTTGGAAAAGGCTTGGAATCTCCTACCCTTGAGATCGGCTTGGCACCGAGCTGCCATTCCTGGCTGGCCCGGCAGCTCTGCGGTTGTGCGTGGGGCGAGCCAGCAGCCACCGCCGCCCAGAGCTGCAGACGGGTGTCTATCCGAAGTGGGGGGACATCAAACACCCTTCTCCTGTGGGGATGGGCAGCTCTCACCTGTCCCATCTCCTTTCCCAGGCAAAAGGAAACCTCTCCTTGCAAATACAGCTCTTTGGGATACAAAGAGTCACAAAGTTTAGGTTCCTTTTTAGTATCTGTTTAGCAGTTGCTTTCTACAGCATGCATGTAAAAAGCAGCAGCTTAGAAGTATAGGTGTCATTAGCATTTATAGTTCATGGCTTTGGTTTTTTGTCTTCCTTCTGCATAGCTTTTTTTCCCTGTATTTCCACCTACTTACTTATTCTGGGCTTCTTGTAGCTCAACTTAACATCTGAAGTGACTGGAAATACAGGGATATTTAAAAGTTAGATGAGGGGTTCAGCGCTATAAATCTCGAGGTAAAGATTCTGCAGCCGTCTCTGTCAAGTTCTGTTGAAGCACAGTCTGTAATGTATAATTCATCTCACCTTTCCAAAATTGCACTGGCCCTGCAGGGCTATCAAGATTTAGCATTTGCTTAAATAAACTGAGACAGTATGATTTAGTGTATAATCAAGAACTGGATCTCAGTAAAATGGTGACATTTCACAAGGTCACTCGTGTTGCTATAACAAAAGCAGCTGTCTGTACAGCAAAAGAATGGGAATAATTAGGACTTTCTGAACCCAATTAGAATTGTAATCAAGAAACATAGTATACTGTAGGAGATAGGCTACGTTAGTCATCATAAATGTTAGTTTTCCCCTCTTCAGATATTACTTCATCGTTAAAATCTGATCAAACATAATTCAGATTTTATTTTATTTAATACACTACTGACAACAAGCCAAAGCTGGTTAGTTTGCTTTCATTTTTTTTTCACATATCAACATTGCACATTAGCTGTTGTAAATCACAACTAGCAAAATCTCACAAACCGTTTTTATATATTAAAGCTGAGAATGTCTCGGACTTCTGTGAGAAATAAAAAAACTTACATTTGATATGTGTCCATAGGGATTAGGATCTAACAGTTTGTACCATGGGAAACTCCACACTTAGTGTGATGGTGAAAACCTGGATTTCAAAAATGCAAGAAAATTCAAAGATCCTTCAGAAATGGTATGATTAGAATGAACATACACTTATTGTAGATTACTTAAATTCTACCCTTTAAAAATTTGGAAAATATTGCTATCAAAGTCTTCCTGTTAAAAAAGAAAATAAAGATCCTTCTTTATTGAGGTTCGTCTGCATTTGGATCTACCAGGACTAATGCAAAAGACCTGTGACTATGTGGCATCGTGATAATAACATCTATGAGACTTCTTAAAGACACATTCTGAGGCAATTTCTTAGAGAAATTTAAATATCCTGACCAAAATGGGTGAACCACATGGGATGTGAAACAAGACTGCCATCACTAAATGTAGTAGGAAATTACAGAATAATTTTCTCCACAAAACTAAACTGGATCTTGGTTTTGTCTCTCTATTACGCTTGTGTAAATCCGTTTTATTTTGTGTTGTTGATTCATACAATAGTAAAACCAGCACAAATCGGAGAAGAATTTTTCACCAAAGCAGAATAATTTCCTGAAGTATAATTAATATCATCAGTCAGGGATGTTCTCACATGAATTACCCTCATAGCTATTTCTGTTTATTGTTTTAAAGACTAACCCTCTTGCACTCATCGTGTTTTTCTGCTCACCTGTAGAGCGGGTGAATCAATCACTTAATCCCATGTGCCTCAGTGTGCCAAAAATGGAGTTTTGGTCATTTTGTATAATTACTTCTTGTAGTTGTTGCTGAGGAAATCATGTGATTATAACTTTATTCTTGAGACCTGTCCAAGTAGCAAACTCTTTTCGTTTACCATGCAGGGGTGTAGGTGGAATCACAGCTGCTGAGACCGTAGGCAAGATATAGAAATCTGGCTAAATGCATGCGAGTGATCTGTGGGCTGTTGTAAGCTCGGTTTTCTCTTACTATTTTCTCTTACTAAGGCATTGGAGCAAAATCAACAGAACGGCTGCTGGCTTAAATGGTGCATTTGTTGACAGTTACAGAATAGCAGAGGGATACTGAGAGAAAAATGAAGACAGCAAGGAAAGTTGGGCCAGGAGCGAGGTGACGCACAGTCGCTGCGGGAGATGAGTTCTGCAGTGTCTGCCTTCAGGCTTCCCAAAGCTACAGGGTCTCCACATCAGGAAAGGTGTACCTCCTGGGGATACCTAGTGTCAATCTATAGCACAGATATCAGTGATTAATACACGCCTTTAGAAACCTGAATGTAAATGGAGTTTCCTGACTGACCGGCAATGCTGCATCTGACACATTAAAGCAAGTTGTCATTGCCAGGATTTTCTGAGTAATCATTTTGGCTTTGGCAACTGTTCTTCCTTCCCACTTTCTAAGCTCAGTTGGGGTTCACATAATGACCCTCTCTTCTTCCCGTTTTCCCACTGCAGAAAGCAGAGAAATGCATATGGTACAATAATTTTGGGGATATTATGTGTGATTGTTTGAGTGATAGTTTGAATGAGGGCACGTACAAAGCTCTTACTGTATTGTGTGTTGAATGTCCAGAACCTGATGACTTTAAGTCAGCGTATTGGAAAGCTCCTAGAGGAGAAAGAAGTACTATTACAGATGAAATGTAAGAGCATTTTTTGACTGATCTATGTCTCTTTGATTGTTTTAAAAAATCATTAGGGGTACCTTTATTGACAGTGCCTATTAATCTTCTGTTACTCTAAATAAACCATGAAAACTGTATTGTTTCTGCAGGAATGTCACTCAGGTGAATGAGTCCCTCCTTGTCATAATATCCTTAAAGTCTGTGCTTTTGTCAGAAGTGGACTCTTCTTAGGCATGGTAAAGACTAATATAACAGTAATTCTAGAGACCTAGATTGGTCTTCATTTAGCTTGAATGTTTCTTGTTTGCTTTGCCCTGTTAGGAAATGGCTGTGTTTTCAAATGAAAAAAATCAGGAATTACCTCTAAACTCCTCCCCTGGTTATTTGAAAAGACTAGTGTAGGAGAAGACATTGTAGGAAGGAAGATGTGAAACAAGCCAGTTGAGAAAGGCCCATTTTTTAATAGTGATCAAACTTCCAATATACCTCTGGAGCCTGTATTTCAAGTACAGAGCGGAAACTTCCCCACCAGCTCTGTCTGTGACTCTTTCCTTACTAACCTCTGAAGCCCAGGAGTGACAGCACTGGGTTTTCACAAAGAGGGGATGGGTGTGAGAGAAAGTCAAGTCCAGTAGAGGATACATAAAACTTAAATCACTTTTGGCAGTCTATCAGAAAAAATAATAAATTTCCTTTATAAATCTGTCCACTGTGCTTTTGAATATGATTGTTTTGTCCAAATCTCCTCTGCAATAGTAAAATAAGGGTGAGTCTAGAGGCTTACTTCAGGCCACTCAGTGCCGTACAGATGATCAGAAAATTCTTTTAGGCTCATAGCCAGATCACAGAAATAAAAGCTGAGGGAAAATATGTATTATTCTGTTAAGCTCAACTGCCTTCTGAGTCATGAGTGCTCCCCATTTGATTGTTCTCTAGCGCGTTGTTCATCCTAGTGCTGAATTGGTATTACTTCTTGGGGGTGGGGAGGGTGTTGTTTTTCCACTGCTAACTTAATTCCATCAGCCTAATATCATTGGCATGATTTCTCTCTCATTTGGTATTTACATCATCCTGAATTTCAGAGTAAGTTAAAAGTGTATCCAGCTCAGCAACTTTCCCATTTTGGGAAGAACATCAGATACTGCCTGTTTGTAACTTTAAAAGTGTCACATACATTTCCTTTCGTGCGCAAGAGTGCCGCTGGGATCCAGAGCGGGTATGACTAGTCATGGCCTTGAGAATTGCTTGATATTCTGGTTGGTCGGTTGATTTTTTCAGAGAAAACTAGTTTGTAAATCAGCAAGATTTATACATGATGGATCACAATATTGGCTTCATTTCTGACAATGAAGAGTGGAGATTGTTGCTTTATAAATAGTATTAAAAGGACAATCCTGCTAAGTCTACAAGAACCCTTCTTAAGCAGGGGAGGGAACTGTTGTCACAGTCATTTTCCTTTTGAAACCCACTAGAAAGGATGTTCTTACATTACACTGGAAAACTGCAAAGACTTATATTCTTGCTAAGTTTGAAGATAAATAGAGTGGCGAACAATACTTTTATTCTTCTCTAGTTTGTTTTTAAAATTTCACTGCATCTTCTTTGAAGCTGGTAACGCATAGTTCGTGATTCATTGCAATAATAAAGCTCCGAATTACTGAACAAGTAAACATCCTGGCTACAGTAATAAAACAGACACTCTAAAAAGCACAGGAGAAATACTGCATGCCAGACTGTTCTAAAATACTCAAATAAATTCAGTCTTCTTTGGGATCCAAGAAAAGATATTATGGTCTAGCTGTGCAAAAAGAGTGAAAATACTGTGTAAGCCCCTGTATACTTCACAGTCTCTGTAAAGATGAAATTGGGTGGTTCTCATCATGAAGAATTGTGAAGAATCGGCAAGACTTTCAGTCCCCAGATATTCAGAGCCACACATAAATATTCAGTCGTCACTGTCAGTGATAAGAGTACAGGAAGTAAGTCCTCACATTGCTTTGAGGGCTCAACTTTTGTTCTCTGCATGTGCCCTTGTTGTGTCAGGTGGATCTTGTAGCAGGGCTTCTCAGAGAAATCTCTAAATGACAGATCAGTCATGTCCCTTGGAGTTTCATTCCTGGTGGGTAAGGCAGCAAATGAGCCTCCTAGTAACAGCCTGTGGATGTCTTTCGTCTCCTTAGTTTTTATATTGATATATGGTGTTTGTAACAGGGAACTTCCCTCTGACTGAAAAACAAGATTGCTGCTGACTTTTGGGAGTTTCCTTCAAAGATATTCAGATAGTTGTTCTGTGGATAGAACTGGCATTTTTCCTTTTACTTACTTCACTTGACTAAAAACCACACCAAATTCTACTACTTCAAATTTCAAATGGAGATTGATGATTTGTACCCCATGAAAATCTTTGTAGCATATGAGGTAGGATTTTTCTCTCATGTATGCAAGTTTTATCGCACATAAATAAGGCAGTCATTATTTTGAAGATTGGATAAAATCTGCAGGAGCCAGAAATAGCTTGAAAGTTCAACAACGGAAAGTACAAGAATTTACAGCTTGACTCTGGTCTCCCAAAAGCAGCATGAATTAAAAGGACCGAATGTCAAGAACAGCCAGACTGAGAGCTTCGTGAGTTACTTCATTCAAATGTAACAAGGGTGTGGAGGGCGAATAAATAACACAAAACATCAGGTTGCATTTGTGCATAACCAGCACTGCTTCGATGATCAAATACAGAGTTTGGGACATAGTGTCTTTGGTAATTGACAATACACAGCTGTGCCGGTCTAATGAAACCTAGCAAATTCATGGCCCTGCTTTTGGAGCACTGATTATAGCGTACGTAACCATTGAAACCTTGTTAGATTTGTGAGGAAGACCTCAGTCTTCTGTTGTGCTGTCATTATTCTGCAGGTGTCCTTAAACAGGGGTTCACTACATCATTCCTTGCTTGTTTCTTCATACAGCCACCTGCTTTCTTCTCGGTGTCTTACTTTAGTGTGTCTTTTGGGTGATCCCAGATACATGCCATTTCTTCTCTACGCTATCAGGATATGTATGTGCCGGACCAAGAAATTGTCATCTTCACTACTTAAACTGAGTGACAGTGTGATTGCAGGTTTGCGTCAGCTCTCACGCTTCACTTACAGTTTGTCAGTATTATGTTTCTTCTGCCTTTACCTCAGGTCTTTTGCTACCCTTTTCTGGCTTCCTCTCATGCACACTTATGTGTCCTCCTGTGTTGTTCTTTCCAAACGTGTCGTCTTCTTTTCTCACCCCTTTTTCCTCCTGTGGCTTTTGTCCTTCTTTATCTTGTGCTCCCTGCTCTTGCTCCCTTTGTCCACGTCCACTGCAGATGTTAGCTGTGCTGTAACTTTTCCTCTGCAAAAGCACTCTCCATATTCTTTTCACGTTGGTTGTTTGCTTTCCTAATGCCGCCATGCAGATGTTTGTTGCCACCCAACACAGCGATGCCCTCGCTGCAGCATCCTGCCCGCCGCGGGGCTCACTCCTCCGGCCGCCTCCGCCTGGCTCCGGCGCTCACAGGCTTGGACCCCGCCTTGTCCCCCCGCCAGACCAAAGCATGCCTGTCCCGGGCAAGTACTCACTCCGGTGCTGTTGAAGTGGTCTCTCTGCACATCATCTTGTTTGTAGGAAATGAGCGAATGTTAAAACAAGGGAGGTAAATTGTCAGATTTAGCCAAGACCATCAAGATGTCCCCTAGCATGACTTGTCCATGAAGGTAATTGTAAAGTTGCAGTTTTTAACCTGGGTTCGCGCCTAACAGTCTCACTCCCCAGATCCTCTGTGTATTTTCCTCTTAGAGTTTGGGGAGGGGAGTGTCAGCGTGGCACCCAGTCTGGGGACACCAGATTATACTTCGCTTGTGCTGGTTCTGAGCACCCATCTCTGGTGGGAAGCTGCAGCTTCGGAGGGGCTGTGTCTCAGCCAGAACATCCCCTCACCACTGCCTGGTGGCTTCATTGTGCTGCATGATGGTGAGCAGTGGGTTTGCTTTTAGAGAACTATTAACTTTGAACGGGGCTTCAGACTGGAAATTGCGAATATATGTGGAGAAGAGGGAGGATGTTGGAGATTTTCATCAGTACTCTAGAATTTGTTTGCTCTGAGAAGATCATGGAAGACCTTTTGTGATGTTTGCTTATTGCGCATGCTGTTTGCCTGCGGGACTGCGTTTGTGCTTCCATATTTCCTCATATGCCCTGCCATGTAATGTTAGCCAATGTTGAACATCTACAGCAATGGCCGTAACAGATAAAAGCATTATTCATTATTATTTTTATACATACTCACTTGAAAATGTAATTTCAGTTCAATTTCAATTTGAGTTACAACTATATAAGCAAATAAGAGATAACTGGAAATGGGTTTCCAATTAACTGCCTTTCATTTGCAAATACTCTAACCTCAGGCTCTGCTTTCCTTTATACGTGCCATGCTTCCCTTTATACGGCACATGTCCACATCTTCACTCATCCCTGTACTGTCTCATGGGCAACAGTACTGAATAACGCTGCATGATTGTTTTTCCTCCAATCCGGAGTTTTGTTTACTTCATTTTTGTGTGTATCCTTACGGACACCACATCGGTGAGCCACGTTGATTTCTGTTCTGTGGACGCTCAGTAGCACAGAGGGTGTGGGAAACCACATAGCTGTTGGACTTTGATGCTGTGGAAAAGCTCTGCTTCTGTAAGGCTTTTATTCTTTTAACTATATCAATCTTACTTGACAAAAATGGGAGAAGTTTGTTCTGAAGGAGAACAACCTGAAAGAGAAGAGCCATTGCCTCCTTATTCAGTGTTACCAGGCTCCAGGATTGTGTTTTGGGGGGGTTTTTGTTCATTGATTACATTGCAAACTTGCTAAAAAATCCTTCTGGCACTCCTCAAAACACTGTGCACATCCCCCATCTGTTCTGTGGGGATGCCTACATATTATTGCTCAAAGCAGCAGTCACCAAATTAGTCTTCAATGTAGAGGTGAAAACATATTCCTTTTTCATGTTCCTCAGCAAAACACCCATATTTATCAAGGACTATTGTAATATTTAGACTTACCGTGGGCAAAACAGTCTCTTATATGGCATTTCCCTTCAGTTTTCACTGCGATATAGCATCTTGGAGTTACTAAACTTCGCTTTGTTTCTGTTGAGTACTTTATGCAAAGGGATTTTATTTATTACTGATATGAAAGAAATTATCTTCTTCACCTCCAAAAGTTGTTCCAGAGCATTCCTGGTGGCCCTTCACGGATGGGTTGTACCTAGAGCAAAAAGCTGAGTCAGACTAGCAAGCAGCCTGATGGGGAAGCAACCTGGTTGTTGTCTCCGCTTACTGCATCCCACTCTCCGTATACGCGATGTCTGACAACTTATTAGTACTAGATTGTACCTATTTAAAATATCATCCACTGGCGGCAAATGTTTTTCATTTTGCTGCACAGTTGGAACGAATCAGAATTTCCTGGTACCAGAGAAATCAACCCGCGCTTATTAAAGTAAATTGCCCAACATTTGTTGAGCTTGGTGTGTTTGGGAGTAGAACCTAATTCGTAGAGCATTCACTTTCAATGTACAAATTTGAGCTACAGTAAAAACCACTCCAGGTCTTCATAACTTAAAATTCCAATTTTCAATGTAGTTAATTCCTCTGTTTACATTTCCATTTCAATCTTTCTCTATTATACTCTAGCAATGACCCCTTGTGTGTGCTTTGAGAGTGGATTATATGAAGATATATGCTGTTGCATAAGGTTTCTTCTGCCATTGATTTGGATATTGGAACATGTATTTCTTCTGTAAGTTTAAGTTTGCTCTAGGTTTGATAGATATCGTAAGTTCGGATAACTGATAATTCTACATAAACCTTCTAAAATTACCACAACCAGAAGTACTTCCTTTTGTTCAGCAAAAATATATCCTCTGAAGGGAATGATCGCGGCATCCTCTTTTTCCATTTTCTGTTTAGTTAGCTTGATTTTTTTGGATCGTTCATACCCTGATTATTGTCCCATACTAGTAAGAGAGGTTTCTGCACAACTTGTGTACTGCTCCACCATTGTTCCTGCAGAAGTACCAGAGCTCTGGTGGCAGGAGGACTTTCCCCAAGGTGATGATAACCTATTTTGTTACACCCAGCCATAAACTTCAGTTCCTTACTCTTCCACACTCAACCTCCCTTTAAAGTTAAATTTTATTAGAGGGACTTTTAAGCAAAAAAACCCAAGGGAACTTAATCTCTACAGGAATTAGCCTTCTGACACCTCTAAATTTTAGGGTTTTTTTTGTTTTGGATTTCATCTCCATGAAGCTTCCAGGAAGCTGCAGTTACAGTACCGCATTGAGACTACGCTAAATGGAAAACTGCAGGCTGGTGACCCACAAACAAATGTAAGCAGAAGAGATGGCACGTCTGCATTCCTGATTCTTTCCATAAACCACACTATCGTTTTAGCTACTGTTCTGGCGCAGTTTCTTCTGGCTGAGCCAGAGTTCATACCATGGCTAATCTGTGGTCATAACATAATGAGAGCAGAATGAGAAGACATTTTACTCTTTTGCAGCACGGTTGTGGCAGCTGAACATTTACCTTCAGCCAAGCCCTGGGGTAGGACTAGGAACTTTTCTACAAAGATTTCTTAGTAGTCACAGAAAAAGCCACAGATTTACCAGGTTTTTCCATGTTTTCTGCTGTTGAATCTGTGTATTCAGCCAAGCCGTTATCTTGCATGAAGTGAGTGGTTTTATTCGTGACAATTTGACCAGAATTTATTGGATCAGGTAGGCAAAGAGCAAGTGTGTATCCATGTTTTGTTTTGCTTTTCTAGTCTATTTTAAATCTCAGTTTGACAGCCATTACTTTCAGTACCCTGCTGCCTTTATGCCTAAATACATTCAGCTGAGCTCTTTTGTTCATTTATCACATTCTGGTACAGTTCGTTCAGGAGATGGAGCTCACACAGGGTCCTGTACAACGTTGATAATTGACTTGTGTGGGACACAAGGAATTCAGGAGATCTACCCTGAGAGCGCCAAGCCTTATACAAGTCAATATGACAAAGTTCCCTCCAGCCAGTCATGAAGGCTGGAAATTTGATGTGGAAAATGGAAACAATCAATCAGAAGATAATTGTTCTTACAAATGGAACCGGTCATTAGATAGATAGATAGATAGATAGATAGATAGATAGATAGATAGATGGATGTAAAAATATATATAAATATGAATCCCAAACAAAACTGCTCCCTGCTGAAAAATTCTCATGCCTGTTGAAGGAGCCTGTGAAACAAAGAATTATGAGTTCTGTTATGAGGAAGTGGAACAGAAGGTGGGGCCTTAGGGATGCATTCCTCTGAAGTTAGGGTGTAAGAGACCAAATCTTAATCTGTATTCTGTGTGCATTTCTAATCATCTCTATTGTAACTGATGCCACTTCTGACTGAGTTATGATCCATTTTCCTGGAAGAGCTTGTACATCTTACAGCCCTTAATTTAGCTGGTGAAATCAACAGAATTCATTATTAAAGTATTGTAGGGGCTATGCCTAAGATCCTGCTGGGCCTCTCAAAATGTAAGTGAAGTTTGATTACATTCAGTTCATTTCACCATGTTAAGAAGTGACAGTATGACTTTATTTACCCCTGGAGATGAGTACATGGTCTGCATGGGCTTTAAATACTGTATGTTCTAGCTATAAATATGGTGCAGGCATCAACAGAAATATTCTAATTTAGGAGGGTTTCCCAGTATATCATTTTCTCAAATTCTTAACCTGTTTCAGTAAAAATAGCTGTATCTGTTCTTGATGTACGTAGCTGAAGATAGAAACAGGAAAAGCCATAACATGTACTTTCTCGCAGGCTATCTGTTTATAGAAGTAGGGAGAGACTCATGTCTTGTTGATTATAGGTATTGTGCAATTGAGGCAATTTTACTCATGTCTTCGAAATAAAGGCACAAAATTTCATTTATTTTTCTTTGCTTTGGTTTTAAACAATGATTTGATTGTCAATTAAATAGAAAAGAATGTTCAGGTTTGAAAACTGGAACATTCATATATTTAAAAAGTTATAATGCTGTTCTTGAATCTTCTATTCTCTTCCATTTTGGAACTATATTATGACAGTTTGCAATTTCAGGATGATGTGCTGTTTTAAACAAAGATTTCTACCACATGAAAATTGTTTGATGAATGATGTAAAAATGTGTAAAAGCTCCAATCAAGGTCAATCAGAAGCATTTTGTGATTTAGGCCAAAGCTGTAAAATATTAAATACCATACCAAACAAAATCAGGCACAATAGTAAAAATGTTTTTTTTCAATATTTTCTAAAAAAGAACAGTGTGTTTCCATTTGCTGAAATCTTCACTTCAAAATTTGTTTCAATTTTATAATTAATTTAAAGTTAGTGAAATAGAAAATGCTGGCTAAGAAGGAGCAAAAAAAACCCTTTCTGTTTAAATCTTTCCAATCAAACATCAGCTATTTTAGGTTAGCAAGAAGAACTCTAAATGCTTTTATGGGGGAGATAGGGGGTCTAAGCCATCCAGCTTACAAAATCTCCTGTTTATGTACATATGTTCAGGCCTTGTTCAATGTCCAAAGTGTGAAATGCGGCAATGATATGGGATGAGCAAAACAGAAATTCATAATATTCATGTGTTAGTTACTGCCTGATGTGGATGCTTGGCAGTGCATAATATACAGCACACACTTTGAAACATTAAGCCCAAGAAATACAAATTGCAGTGGTGTTGAATGTCTGTGTTTGTCTGAGCTGTAAATAAAGGAGTCAACATGCAGGAAGGCTACAAAATCCTCATGCGTAGGAGGAAGCATTTTTCCGACTTTTGGGTGTAAATATTTTGTACCAAATATTACCATAGCATCATAGAACGGTTTGTGCTGGAAGGGACCTTTAAAGGTCATCTAGTCCAGCCCCCCTGCAATAAGCAGGGACATCTTCAACTATGTCAGGTTGCTCAGAGCCCCGTCCAACCTGACCTTGAATGGTTCCGGGGATGGGGCATCTACCACCTCTCTGGGCAACCTGTGCCGGTGCTTCACCACCCTCAGTGTAAAACATTTCTTCCCTATATCTAGTCTGAAATTCTGATATTCACAGTTGTGATACTGCAAAAATATTTGCAAAGAACTTCACGTGCAGAGTCCAGTAGCATCATACTGTTTCCTGGCCAGGGATTATTTCACCAGTCATAAACACCTGACTAATATCTACATTTTAAATGCCTTATGGAGACATTTTCTTAAATAAATTCTCGTATTTACCACATATTCAGTGAGGAGAGGTAGACACTTCTGTGTGCATGTGATCTCTCTCTGGAAAGCTTTCCAGGCCAAATAGGAAACATTGGCATTAGACCCTTAAAAATCAGGAAAAAGTGAAGTACTTAATTTGAAAGCAGTGAGTCATACCCACAACTTTTGTTTTTATTTTTCTCACAAGGGTTGATGAGGCTGACTAACAGTACCAGTCATTTCATGGCCCTACGTTGTTTCAGTTTTGACAAAGAACAGAAATTATGAATATAGAAGTGGCATGTGGTAGAGCAGACGCATGCTTAGAGCTGTCCTTATCTCTCTCAAAGCAAGGTTATATCTACAAGATGTCCTGTCCTATACACGAACCTGAAGGCAGTTCAAGGTAGCTACTCTTAATGAGTAGACACATTGCAAAACTGCTCAGCTGGGTAAATAATAACCTGTGGTTAGTCTAATACTGAGCTCTGCAGTACCACACTTTCTTTAAAGCAAGTGCAGGGCTAATTCAGGTATGTCTGTACTGAACTAATCAAACACAGTATACCCAGCCGTCAAAAGATAGCTGTATTCAGCGTTGGTGCCGCCTCAGCTGGAGCGCTGTGTGCAGTTCTGGGCCACACCATTTAAGAAGGATGCAAAGGGACTTGAATGCGTCCAGAGGAGAGCAACAAAGGCGGTGAGAGGGCTGGAAGGAATGTCCTGTGCGGAGCGGCTGAGGACTTTGGGTTTGTCTAGTTTGGAGAAAAGGAGGCTGAGAGTGACCTCATTGCTCTCTACAGCTCCCTGAGGAGGGGACGTGGAGAGGGAGGTGCTGAGCTCTTCTCCCTGGGATCAAGTGGCAGGATGCGTGGGAATGGGTTCAAACTGCACCAGGGGAGGTTTAGACTGGACATTGGNTTGGTCAGGCAGTGGGACTAGATTATTGCTGTAGGTCCCTCCCATCTGGAACTCTTCTATTCTATTCTTTTGAACTACACCTATAGGGTTGGCAGATCCCCGTGCTGTGTGTCAGGCTGTNGAGCGCTGTGTGCAGTTCTGGGCCACACCATTTAAGAAGGATGCAAAGGGACTTGAATGCGTCCAGAGGAGAGCAACAAAGGCGGTGAGAGGGCTGGAAGGAATGTCCTGTGCGGAGCGGCTGAGGACTTTGGGTTTGTCTAGTTTGGAGAAAAGGAGGCTGAGAGTGACCTCATTGCTCTCTACAGCTCCCTGAGGAGGGGACGTGGAGAGGGAGGTGCTGAGCTCTTCTCCCTGGGATCAAGTGGCAGGATGCGTGGGAATGGGTTCAAACTGCACCAGGGGAGGTTTAGACTGGACATTGGGAAGCATTTCTTTACCGAGAGAGTGGTCACACACTGGAACAGGCTTCCTAGAGAGGTGGTCAGTGCCCCAAGGCTGTCAGTGTTTAAGAGACATTTGGACAATGCCCTGAACGACATGTTTTAACTTTTGGTCAGTCCTGAATTGGTCAGGCAATTGGACTACGTGATCATTTTAGGTCCCTTCCNATTGCTGTAGGTCCCTCCCATCTGGAACTCTTCTATTCTATTCTTTTGAACTACACCTATAGGGTTGGCAGATCCCCGTGCTGTGTGTCAGGCTGTGATACTAACACTTCTACACTGCACAAAAGAGAGCTGGACCCATCCTTTAAATTCGTCTTCCTACAAGGACAGTCATCTACATATATGCACATGAGAAGAATTTACATCTTGCCTCACTGTTCATAAGGAATTGGAGGAAAAGTTAATTATTCATTAAAAATGCAGAGTTTTATGTTAACAGCATGTTAGTCTGGCTTATGGATTTGTTTAATGTATTTCCTTCTATCCCCTGCCATTTTTCCTGACAGACCTTTTACAGGGGCCACAAATCAGCAAGTGCAGATCACCTGAACTGGAGACATTTTCGTGTTATTGGACTGACGGAAATTTTTATAACCTCACTGCTCCAGGAACAATACAACTATTGTACATGAAAAGGTAATAAAATGGAAAGAACAAAAGAAAGAGGAAAAGAGAGAGAAATCATATATTTTGCTATGCCTGTTAGCTTGTTGCTGTTAATTTTTTGCTATGATATAAGCCATACTGTTTTTAAGGGCATAAAACTGTGGTTTAAGTGCATGTTTCTGATGTCAAATTTTTTTGTTAATTATTAAGCGGTAAGCATTAAGCGACAAGCATCACTTGGCAGATAATTAAGAACACATTAAATTTATGTCCAGGTTGTAGAATCCAAAACTGAACACTGTATGGTTTGGGAAAGGAGTTTTTAATAGGGAACTTCAGTTTATTGCTTATCAGCCTAACTTGCAACTGTGAGATTTCTTATAACTGAGCATGTGGAGTTTGGAAACAAGCCCCCCACAAATTTTTATTGAAGTTTTATAAAGCTCCCGTGTATCAGTTGCTAGATTAAAGTCTGAATGTGGAGGTCCAGGAAAAGGCTGCTCTGAGACTGGGGATTAGGTTTCATTGAGCCCTGTGCAATTCTGATTCACATTCCACTTAAGCTTTTGTAATTTTCAGTTTGTTACAATCGTTAGCCTGAAAGAGGACGTGACATTAGCAGTAATGGCTATTAAGGAAAAAAGGACTTTTGTTCACGGGAGTAGGAGGATGTGAGTTTCTGTTCCATCTAATGTACTGGGTTTCAACCTTTTTGATCCACAGACTTTTCTACTGATGGTGATGCATTTGCTTAGCAAACTTGAGCCTCATGGCAAAGCTGGCTTTCTTACTCTTCCGAGACATCTCAGAAATAAATAAAAGGATCCAAGTTAAAACCACTATTTCAGTATTGAGCTGACGGTTGTCAGTGGCAACTCTGTCGTCTAACCCAGTCTCCTGCTTAACACAAGCAATAGTATCTAACCACGTACACCTTTGTCAAGTCCTGACGCTGGCAGAGCTACAGCATTTCCTTCAGAAAAGTGTCTGTTTGGTCTCATCAGCTAAGCGTAGTGGCTTCATCCTCAGTTTATGTAGCATCTGCCTTTTTGCTTCTTAAGCACCCACTCCAGTAGTGAAGGCTGCATTTGGCATAATTGATTTAGCTTAATCCTCCTTCTGTACAGCCTGAGAAAAGGTATTTATGGTATATTTTTAACAAACCAAAACTGTAATTTTTTAAAAGATCCCTGTTTGGTCTATATTTGGGCTGAGAGATAGTATCAAGATCAAGAACAGCAACAGAAAATCTGCTCACTACAAGATTTATTTTTCTGAAGTGACTTCAGAAATACGGAATAAATGTCTGTCACTTTTCCTGCAGACTATTTCTAATGATTTGGTCGTTCCCATTTTGCTTCAACTGAAGACTTTTTTTGGTTTGAACCTACTGAGTAGTTTCACTCTGGCTGTGTGAAAATGACCCTACACAAGTAGCAGCGTTTCTCAGCCTGAGAGTTCATGCCACTCCTTATAACCCTGCTGGTTTGTCTTTTTAAAGAGATGGAATGAATTTGGTATTTCCTGATGCAATTCTTTTGTTTACAAAGAACACTAATGAATTTTTGAACAAAAATGAACCTGGTCTAGTGGGAGGTGTTCCTGCCCATGGCGGGGGGGTTGGAACTAGATGGTCCCTTCCAACATAAACCATCCTATGGTTCCATGATAAATCACAATCAATATTGACATGTTTTTCTCACTTCTATAAAAGTTATACCTTTTCAACAGTGTGTCTGGTAACATCTACAATTTGTACTTTCTAAGACCTATAAATCTCTCTCTTACGTATATTACATTTTTGTTGTCATTCTAGGAATGATGAAGACTGGAAAGAATGCCCTGATTATATCACTGCAGGAGAAAATAGCTGTTATTTCAACACATCCTACACCTCTATTTGGATACCATATTGTGTTAAGCTTGCCAATAAAGACGAAGTATTTGATGAAAAATGTTTCAGCGTTGATGAAATAGGTATGCTTCTATTATGCATTTTACCTCTATATTTTTACATCACAAGAGGTGTGATGCTGTAAGCTTCTATATTGCTCATATTGTATTTAAATTTTCCCTCTCAGAAAGGTTAGTTTCTAAAAAATATGATGTATAGGAAGGAATTCTGTTTTGTAACATATGTAATGTGATCCACACCAGAAAATATTGCACTGATTGGAAGAAAGCTAAAAGGATAAAAGCAAATACGTGGTTTCTCTTTCTGAATACCGGTGGTCTCTCAAATGTGTACAGATGAGTTTGCCTCTGCTGCCACTCCAAGCCCTTCCTAATGGATGCTACATACCCGTGTTCATTGTGAGCAAAGATGGCGTTAAAATCTTGATTCTGCAAAGTTCTGGAACCAAACAGTTTTTTGTTCTTGAATCAACACTAATTACAGAATCAGGATGTTTAGCATTTCCAAGCTAGAATTTATATTTATCGCAATGTGAATTGTGACTGTCTGGGACTTTGCAGATATTATTGCTTGTTCTGAGTGGTGGTGTATGTATATGCAATTAATTTATTCCTGCAAGTGACTAGAATACCCACCGCTCTCTTTTATTCAGCCAAACAAAACTAGATTAATTTTTCAGATACAATATTTTTTCAATGTACTTCTATATCAGCACAAAATATTTAATTTACGTTTCTGTGTTGCTCCAATTACTGTTTTTATTTCTAGTGAGAACTCTAAATTTTGGTGGAGAATTGTTTACGTCCTGGTGTTTTATAAGCTGCTATTGGGAAATGTAGTGTAATAGGTAATACATTCTTAGTCTTCTTTATTAGTCGCTCAGGTGAGATTTATGCAGAGTATGTCTACTGCCAATGGCAGGCTGCCTTCTAGTTACCGAACTTGTAATGACTTTGTCATTGACTCATAGTTTTGGATTTTAATCAGCAAATATGTGGTTAATATGCTTTTTTAGTCCTGAAATCATTTAACAGTGTGTAGTAACAATGATCATTTCACATTGAAAACTGGCTGTTTTATTCTAAATACTCTGTTTAAACAGTACTACCTGATCCCCCTGTCCATCTTAACTGGACTCTGCTAAATATTAGTCAGACTGGGATCCATGGGGATATTCAAGTAAGATGGGATCCGCCACCAACAGCAGATGTTCAGTAGGGATGGATTACTCTGGAGTATGAATTGCAGTACAAAGAAGTTAATGAGACAAAATGGAAGGAGGTATGAAGCAAATATTTATTATACAATAATCATAGTACAGTGCAGGCTTGTTCTGTCCCTAACACTTTTGTACTACTATGAAAAGCAACAGGTTTGTAATTGCTAATTAGATGATACCTTAAGTCTTAAACAATATACCCATATTCTTCTGAAGTTTTCTAGCAAACATTGTAACTTTATGTGTCAAGATAGTTGGCACACAGGATAATAATGACAAACCCTGGAATCCCTGTGTTAGATTGGAAAGTATAGCAAAAGTAAGATATATACAATTTTTCTCAAGAATAAAATGTTTCTCTATTTTTTTTCCTAAACCTCAGCTATTTGAAACAGTGCATGGTATTTTTAGTAGTTGGAACAGGAATATGCTTCTTGGAAAACGCCACGATGTCAGACAGATCCTTCAGGGTACCTGTAAAGTTCTAATATTTATAATTATCATTTCAATAGATTAAAAAAAAGAACAAAAAGCTTCAATTTATAATTTAAAATTCGATACAATAAGCAAATAAAAATAATGCAACATAGATACGACATTCAGATTTCACACCAGACAGACAGCAATGGGAAATTTGTGACTGTATGGATAGTCCATGGAAATATAAAATATATATACCCCAAATCTTTTATGTTTTCTTTTTGAAAATCAGTTAACTTCCCATGCAGTTACATTTCCTGTTGCAGGGAAGAAATTGTACCCACCGTACCTGAATGCACAGGCTAAGTGCCAGTGCGTCATGGCGTACTGGCATATGGAGAACTCTTCCTGAGTACCGGCTCAATGCAATACGAACATCATTTCAAAGCAGAACCCTTCCTTTGCTTTCTTACTAATACGAACTGAGTTAACGGACGGAAGGCAAGCAGATAATACTGTTATGAATTTATCTTAATCTACAAAAGGCAAATTTACCAATTGAAACATAGTCAAACTGGTTTCCTTTATCTGTGAACGACCTTGTACCCCTCCTCACCTCTTATCCTTCTCAATGATAGCATTTTTTGTTTATCCTACTCCTTATTAGTAAGTCTACAGCCAAACAGGCCTATAATGTCTAATAACTTTTTCCTAATACTTGTCTGAATTTCTCTATATACTGATTTAAGCTATACTTACTGTACAGCCTACAAAATGAATTAAGTTTAGCCAGTAAATCAATACTCCTTAAGAACTTGAAAATCTGCAGAGTATTTACAAAAGCAGGTGGCAATACAGATACTTCTTTAAAAATGCACGGTTTTTATTTTTTATAAGCCTTTAGGTATCAATCGTATAAATACCCTAATAAAGCTTTGTTCTTGCTGCAGTATCATCAATAATTCCAGCATGCCTTGTTCTCAGGAGAGCAAAGGTTTGAAGATCAGTGTTTCTTCTTTCAGAAAACAGATAAGGAATTGCTGAATACTATACTTGCCTCAAGAAAAACAGTACTATAGATTATGTTGCACTGCAGCTGTATATATTGTATGTTATTGTGCCTTTCAGCTTAAAAGCACAAACATGGCATAATTCCCTGAGACACTGTCAGAGCATAAAACAGAAATTTCTGAAAAAAATCTTCTTCTGGCCTAAGACAATAGCAAAACTCCAAATTGGAGCAACGTAATGAGTAATGAGTGTTGAAGCAGTAAATAGATAAATATCTAGTTATACACAAAGGAAAATCTTTGAATGCTTAAATATACCATAGTGCTTTCTACATGTAAGAGATAAATGTCTAGTTACACTGTTATTACTAGTTTTTTACACGAAGAATAATCTTGGAATGTTTAAATATACCGTAGTGCTTTGTACGTATAACCGTTACAAAAAATAATTTATAGGACTTAAATCGTACTAAATCTCTCCCTTACTGAGACTTGTTTGTAATTTTTTGGGATGTTTTGGGATGAATCTGTTTGATTTTACATGTTTATTATTCATTTTTTTCAGTCCATTTACTAATTGAAAATAAATAACTTATTATTGGAAGAGGACTAACTTAGTAGTTAGCAAAATATTATAACAATAAGATATAGTGATAAGAGGATCAAAATTATTTTCTGATCAACTTCCTAAAACCAGTAAAATCCCCACCTTCATATAGCTGGTCTTCACGAGACAGAGCCAAATGTAATCTGGCTCACAGTCTGAAAAAATCTTGGAATTTCAGGTGCACAGCTACAGTAATTTTACCTCATAATTTTCAGGGCTTTAATTTAGCCTGCATAACTGCTCTTTCCAAGTCCCACCATTATTTGGGTTACATAGAATTTTGTATGGTCCAGCATCCCTAAGAATGTCCACTAATTGTCTCAGGGAAAAAACAAACAGACCAACCAAAAAACCCACCAACCAATCAAACAAAAAAGAACCTGTAAAACTTTAGTGTACTATTTCTTTGTGGCTTCATAGCACCAAATAAGTAACCTGGACTAGTATATATTGTATTTCCTTCCCAAAGCTTTCCAACCGGATAATCTTCATAAGTTAAAAACCTTTGTGGTATGGAGCAATGGTTCTCCACGATCTCGCGCTCAACCACTATCACAGAAAAGCAGTCTGGCAGGGTTCACTGCCTCCCCTACTACCTGACTGACTGGTTCTCAGAGCACTTGGGTCTGGAGCCACCAGGGATCAGAGAACTCCGCAGATCCTAGCTACCAACAGAATGTGTCTCAAGTTTAGATTATGCAGCTACCGTGATTGTATTGTTGAAGCTTTCTTCAAACAATGGCTGCTGATTTCTAGGTGTTTTAATTCTTAGACCATGATAAGTTTTGCCAGTATCATCCTTGATTCTGAAGTAGAATATAACATCTGCCATATGGATTTGTTTTCTATGATTCTATGATTTTGAGCACATTTTCCTTATTTTCATATACTTTTGTTGGGCTGTTGGAGCTGAAGTACATATTCTTAGAGGAGTAACAGAAGAGAGTGATTTCACATATTAAGACCTCTAATGTGACTTCCTACATAGTTTGATATGTGGCCGTATGTTGCAGTTAATACTTAATATAGAAGTCTCAAGACTGACAATCTGATGACAGCTCTTACAGAGTCTCCATAATCACATTTCATATATGCTTGAAGATTTTGGGAGCTATGCAGTGTTCCCCAAATAAATACATTTGTAAGAGGCAATACATCTGGTTAGAAGGCCTTTAAATCACTTTTCTTCTTAAAATTACTTCTGTAGTGGAGGTTGCACTACTTTTAAGACTCACATGTTATTTTAACGGGTTTTTTTGGCATTGTGAAGTCAGTAATGTTGTGTTATAACAGTAAAATGGATTAACAACTTTGAAAGATCAGTTGGAGATGTTCACACCACCTACTTAGGCATGTAACTGAGGGCAACTGCCTTTTTTCACTGACTGTATTTACAGAGAGCTTGGATTCTCCACATTTGGTCCCTGAACCACAACAAAGCCTAATGGCTAGTAAGCTGAAAGTAAATGGCGTGAATTTTCTCTGTGCTCTTCTTGTGGTGTCCTTAAAGTTCCAAGTAGCAAAAATGCCTTCAAATATTTATTTCTGAAATCAAGAAGCAGTGTAAAATTGCCAGTACACCTCAAACAAATAAATCACAGTCCTTTTGTCTTTACAGTTAGAACCCAGGCTCTCAACAATGGTTCCACTGTACTCTCTGAAGATGGGAAGAGATTATGAGATACGAGTCCGATCAAGACAACGTACCTCTGAAAAATTTGGGGAGTTCAGTGAAATCCTTTATATATCTTTTTCTCAAGCAGGCATTGAGTTCGTTCATTGTGCTGAAGGTAAATAAGCAAAGTGCAGCAAAGTGGTTTTACAACCATGCTGTCTTTTTGTCTTTTTGGTGGTGTTGGGGTTTTTTTTCTCCTCATTGTTGACATTGTATGCTTGAATAGATTTCAGCTTACTACATGAAAATCATTTGGTGAGACTGAAAATGTACAAGTTCCATATACAAGTTCAGAAGTAAACTCAGGAAGACTGTTTCACAACTCATCAGAGACCAAAAATATATATAGCTTTAAGAATCAGAAATAATAACTGCTGTTGCATATCTTTAGTGCTCAAAATACATTTAAATCTTGTACTTCATCATCTAAAATGAGCACTCCGGTAGTGAAGAGAAGAATTATCACTTCTATTGAAGTGTTATACTGCTGGCTAAGTTTGTTATCAGAATGATGTGCTTTTCTGATCTGCCCAATACTACCAAGGGCAGTGAGTGTTTTTTCTGATTCTTGCTTCTGTCTTACATTTTTTTTTCCAAGTGCTATTAAAGACAGGAAAAGAAACAGCCATTGAGCACCACATTTTATTAAAAGAATGAGACAGTGGCTTTTCCTAAAGCATGCTCAGGTCTGAGCTACTAAATTAACTCTTCAAAATACGAGCTCTTCAGCAAATTATCTTAACTAGCTGCTTCACTTCATTTCCCAGAGTATTAGCGAAGGTGTTAAATAAAACCACCTATAAGTCTTATTTTTCAAAATCTTGCTAGAGTCCCCTTTTTAACTCTTCATATTACTAGTTTTCATTCCTAATTTATACAAACAGCTAATGTTCTGGATATGTGGCATTATTTTGTTAACCCTAGCTGGATTCAGTTGTCAAGGTTTTCACGTGAACAAAACTAAAATACTATGAAAATATAAGGCCATCCTACAAGTTTTTTTCAGTCACTGCAACCCAGATTCTGAAAGTTGATCCATATCCATACATTTCTCACAGCAGCAGTGATCTGATTTGGCTGAGAATTTATTCTTGCTTGTTTTGTATATCACATTTAGCAACACAGAATTAAAATTCAATTTTTCTGTGTATTAAAAATTTAAAGTAGTTGAATTTAAATGCAAGATTCTAGCTTTTTGAAGCAGCTGGACATTCACAGGATTCACTGATGTGGCAAGGAGTTACTGGTTCTCCATTAAATAGGGATCTGTATAATACAGACATATCCAGATAGGACTTTATTCATGCCTGAAAACATGCCCAGTCAAAATCTAAGCTGGAAGCACAGGGCTAAAACTGATACCTGAATTTTATTTTATTTGGTAACTGAATTTTATTTTAGTTTTTCCTCCAAAAGGACATAAGTTTATGTTCATGTATAGAATTCTGAAGTTTTCTGACCAGTATTCCTTGGCCCAAAAAATAAGTGATGAGTGAAGTTTGTGTGGAAAACTTAATGTTGGGAACAAATGAGAAAAAAATCTAAGACTACAGCCAAAATAAATTTCCCTATACTTTGTATTCTACAGTGTCAGTTTAAGTATAATGTAATCACCGGCATTTAAAAGATAAAACATTTCATTTATCAGCATTGTTCTTCATTCCTACCAAACTGCATTTCTCAATGACGTAAATTCTTTGTAGCCACCTGCAAGGTAAATAAAAACGAGGTGGGGTTTTTTTCAGTTGATGTTTGATAACACAATTCATGTTTGGCCTTTAGAAAGAGGAGTAGCGTGCTTTTTGACACCACCGTCTTTTAGTTTCTGTGACAGAAGAATAGTTTGCCTATGATTTAGTATGCTGTTAATAATGTTCTCTCAGCTTGGGCGAACAAGCAGTGACACGGTCTGCGGCAGTATATGCTGTCAGGGCTACTGGTAGCATGTTCCAAGCAGGCAGAATGTTCTCCATAGCTGGTTTTCCACATATATTGTCCATACTAAGAACTTGTTCATACTTAAAAACTCAGTCTGTTTTTGCAAGGAGTGTCAGTTGACTCACAAATGTAGTATGGAAACTATTGAGACCAAAGGGGTATTTTTATTTCTGCTTGACAGAGAACTTTCCCATTTAAGTAACCAAAAATTCTCCTATCAGTTTTTTACTACTTTGGAATGCTCATGCGGTGGAAGAGAAGGTTGAAATTAAAGTTGCAACAGAGATACTGATTCCTGATAACATGTTTTTGTTCTGTTGTTTCAGAAATTGAGTTTCCATGGTTCTTAGTTGTTATCTTCGGAGCATGTGGGCTGGCCGTAACAGTGATCTTAATCCTGCTGTCTAAACAACCAAGGTAGAAAGGTTTTATTTGTCAGATTTAATGTACTTGTATCTTAAAAAATAGGGTGCTTCAACTGTTGCAAATCTGGGGAACTAGAAACTGTTTTGAGGATTGTTGTCCATTCTCATAAGCTATGTGGATGCTGGCATGTGTATGTACTGGGCCTTCAGCAGTGGGAATCCGATTATGTTGACAGCTACTCTTCCGTTTGGATTGCAGAACATTTTATTCTACCTACAAAGTTAATTTACTTAGGCTTTGAAGAGGATTGTTTTTTAGTACATTCAGATTTTGAAATACTATTTTTACCCACGTGCTGTTCAGAAGTTTCACGCAAGCATATGTCTGTGTGTTTGTTTTTGTTCTTAGGCTGTTTCACTAATCTCTGACTATTTCTTCATCGAGCCAAGGGAAAGATCTTGAGTCATAGGGCAGTATTTGGTTTCTGTTGATAGACTGCAGCTCCTATAAATAACAGGAATAAAATAAAACAAAGCACAGGATTGTGTCATTTATAACAACTATGAATTTGTGTCATTTATAAAAATGAAACAATGACACATATGTAAAAATGACAAAATGTTCTCAAAGTGAATTGTTCCCCTAATATGTGTGTTCAGGGATAGGTTTTTGCAGAGTAATTGAGCTTGGATGTCACACCATTACTGTCCTAGACTATGGAGCAACACCATGGTCCAGCTCCAGTGCACACATGCATGTTGTCAGTGGTCTTGTGTATACACTTCAAAAATGAACACTGAGGTGTTTTGCACATACCAGGATAAGGACAAGTCATTGAAATGAAAACAATATGGTGCAATTGGAGCAGCTCTGAAAAAAATAATTTGGGCAAGCAGCACTATGCTTTGGCAGATCTTAATTTCAGGAAGCCACTCCCTGCAGTAGCATCCTGGTCCCAGAGTTAAGAGCAAGGCTCCTGATACAATGCCTGACGAAAGCTACATGTGTCAGAATGGGGCAAGAACAACCCACTCATGGGACCAGGAGCTCTCTAAGATCAGCACGGTGAGCAAGGAGTGGCTTGGTCACTGAAGATCCTGAGGGCTGAAGCATGTCTCGGATCACAGCTCATTAATACCTTCCATGCTAATCAGGACTGCTGGAGGAGGCTTTTCTCCACCAAGGATCTTTCATCTGGAAATTTTTTTCCAGACCTGTGGGCCTGCACCCTTTCCTTCAAACTGGTGCATGTGGTGGTATGACTGGCAATGTCTTCTGCAAAGGAAGAGGCTGCGTTTATTTCCCATAATGCAGAATATCCAGGCTCAGCTTCCTCCTGCATCTGAAAAGATACCCATTCGTATTTTCCTCAATTCTGATCTCACAAGGTCTGAAGAAGGCTCCCTAAGACAGATGCCGTAGGGTTAGACCATACTCTTTTAGGGTTGAGAGATGCAGGCTTGAATTATGCAAGGCTAAGAAAGGAGCAGAGCGTAGTTCTCCCTCCTGAATGATTTCTACAGCCAGCAAGTGGTAAAATCCTACGCTTTGTTAGAAGCAGTGCCCAGTCCTGTCAGAATCCCTGATTTGTGGATTCAACTGTAAGTGCAAGTCTTAAACTGGTACCCTGAGAGTCCAGACAGTGCAAAGCTAACACATCCCCTCCAGGGATTAGGTGGAAAATTACTGGATTTCTGGTGCTCATTGAGGCTTGCTGGGCAGAACTTCGACGCTCTGTCAAAAACAAAAACAGATGGGGAATTTCGGCCTTACATAGTTAAGCGGAAGGTGCCTAAATTTCTCTCTATCACTCCTTAAGACTCCTCTGATCCTCTCTGGACCTCACCAAGGTCACTAACAATGCAGCAAAATTAATATTTGGATTTGGATCTAGATCTACCTTTCCCACAGCTTACTTTCTAAAATAGGAAAGTAACCCAGTATAAAGAGAATACTGAATTTTCCTTTTGGGAACAACAGTTTGTCTGTTTGCAAAAGAAGCAGGGAGGTAAAATGAAGGAGATATAGGCATGAACTGCTATTGTTGGATTATTATTAATGGGAAATCATCCTCCTTTCTTTTCTTTTTTGTCCCCTCAAAGAATTAGAAAATCACTTTATGAAGGATTAGACTAATACATATTTCCACTATACCTACCATAAGCAAGTTCCTAGTCCTTCCTCTACAAGGGTAGAACCTTGTCGTTAATATATATTACTTGTCATGTTAATAATTCAGAAAACAGAAGTGTCATAGAGATGGTAAAATACTAGCCTGAATTCTTGCATTTTTGTTTCTGTTTTATTTATTACTTCTAAAGTAATTCACTCTTTGCACCAACTCCCTTTTCCTATTCTCTTATTTAAATTTTTTGGGCTTATGCAAGACTGGTATGTCCCTGAAAAAAAAATATTTTGAAAAACCACTCTGCACACAGAGGCTTGTATCAGGCTCCTTTGAAAATTATGTATAAAGGGAAGCTATTGACAGAGCTCTAGGAATTTACTCTCTTTCTATAGAGCATTAATTTATCAAAGACTGGACTCCAAAATGGATTCCCACATAAATGTGAATTCAACAAGGAAAGCTGCAGAAAACTTTTTTTTCCTTAGGACTATTTGAAATTGAATCTTCAAACATTTCCATTTTGAAGTAATTAAGTATAAATGCAATGTAAGGCTCTCTTCTTTCTAACTTCCTCAAAATAGACCACTGTCAATTAAAAGCCATCTCTTCTTTTTTCCCAGGTTAAAAATGCTGATTTTTCCTCCTGTGCCAGTTCCAAAGATTAAAGGGATTGACCCAGATCTCTTGAAGGTAATGTTGTGCTCTAAAATCTGCAGTGGGAATCACTGTAGTAGTAACAGGCGACAATTGCTATTGCAGGCAGAAAAATTTTGTAGGAAAAAATTATGACATGGGGGGAATTGCCACAGAATTAGTTTTCATAAAATAATTTAAAAAGCCCTTGCAATTATTACATCAGCTACAGTTACCTTTCCTTAAGTTAACATCATAAAAAGCACAAGCAGTTTTATTATTTCCTTTATAACATTCATTTTTTCTTGCTTTATAGAAAGGAAAGCTAGATGAAGTGAACTCCATCTTAGCCAGCCATGACAACTACAAGACACAGCTATACAATGATGACTTGTGGGTTGAGTTTATTGAGTTGGACATAGAAGACCCTGATGAAAAGAACAGAGTCTCAGATACCGACAGGCTCCTCAGTGAAGATCATCTGAAATCACACAGTTGCTTGGGAGCAAAGGATGATGATTCTGGACGGGCCAGTTGTTGTGAACCAGATATTCCAGAGACAGACTTCAGTGCAAGCGACACGTGTGATGCCATCTCTGATATTGATCAGTTCAGAAAGGTAACTGAAAAAGAAGAGGATCTCTTGTGCCTTGATAGAAAAGATAATGATGAGTCACTTCCAAGCCTTGCTGACACAGACGCCCAGCAGCCACATACGAGTACTCAGTCCGAAAATAGACGGCTGTGGCCACCTTTTGCAGACAGCATTGACTCAGCTAGTCCATCGGTCCATACCCAGCTAAGTAACCAGAATTCGTTGACAAATACTGACTTTTATGCACAAGTGAGTGATATTACTCCGGCAGGCAGTGTTGTACTTTCACCAGGGCAGAAATCCAAGGTGGGGAGAGCACAGTGTGAAGGCTGCACGGAACAAAACTTCACCATGGACAACGCCTACTTCTGTGAGGCAGATGTGAAAAAATGTATTGCTGTGACTTCCCACGAAGAGGACGAGCCGCGTGTCCAGGAGCAAAGCTGTAACGAGGACGCTTACTTCACCACAGAGAGCCTTACCACTACCGGTATCAACCTTGGAGCTTCAACAGCAGAAACCCCAAGCTCAGAGATGCCTGTTCCAGACTATACGTCTATTCACATCGTTCACTCTCCACAAGGCCTTGTGCTCAATGCAACGGCGCTGCCTGTGCCAGAAAAGGAATTCAACATGTCTTGTGGCTATGTGAGCACAGATCAGCTGAGCAAAATCATGCCGTAGCTCTTCTTTGACTAAGTGTGTGCAGTATTTCACAGCAGAGAGTCAGCTCGGGCTTGTATGCTGAAACCAAAATGAAGTCTAAAAGTTTCTCGTGGTTCTTATAATTTTATCTGACAAGTTGCAACATGAAATATTCATCAAAATATTCCTATTGTGTTCTGTAAATATTATCTATGAATTTGTCTTGAGACTGTTTTACTAGCAGTGACTGTCTTGTTCTTGTGGGTGTTGATTTTTGTGGTATGAAACATTGAAATTATTATGTTTAATGTACAGTAAATCATGCATTTTGATAAAGCTAAAAATCAGGTGGTTTAAAGTCTAAGAATTTAGTAAAAACCATGCTGTTGGCAGAGATCTTTATATCAATAATTTGGAACTGAACATATAGGTGAAAAAAACAAAAGTAGCTTGAATAAAAACACATCTATTTTGATTTATATAAA
>VXBH01009333.1:116793-153852 GCA_013400035.1 Rynchops niger | reverse complement strand
ATACAAACATAAACTTTTTCTATTACACTACACACTGTAGTTCAATTATGATGACCCATCTAAGGAATATATTTGCTGCAATCTTAAAAAGGAGTTTTCAGTTTTATAAAAGTTTTGTTCGCAGCAAAAAAGAAAAAATAGATTTTTACAGAGCCATTTTATACCTCTGAAGAAACCTGTAGAAAAATTTTGCAATATTGTAGGAACTTAAAAGTAACTGATTCTATTACTTTCTTATGGTACCTAATATAGAAATATACATTCAATTTAAAGTTTTGTAGAAAACTTTAAAATATACAAAACATTTGGGCAAATTATTCTATTCTTCATCAGATTGTGGTTAATGCTAATAATACACTTTTTTATAAGCAAAATTTTGTTGACCACAGTGTTAAACAGTGTGCAACTATACTTTCACTGAAAATTTTTGAGAACACATGACTAAGCTCTGGTGACTTAGCAGCATAGTCTCTTTACATTTGACCAACTTCTGAAGCCCTCCTACAGCCAAAGGTATCACTACATTTACTAGTTTGAGCCACAGGAAGTCTTGATTAAAAAAGCAAAATAAGGACTTCAGGAGTTAGCCAGCAGTTCATTTTTAAAGATATGACAGAATTAAAAGACTTCAGCAGAACACGGGAATTGAATATGGTATTGTTCAAAAGTGTTTTTTGTTTTTGCAGCCTAACAGCATCTCCTCTGACCGCGTTAGGCAGACTTTCAGAAGGGATGGAGAGAAAACTGAAACTCAGTGGGAAAACTCTCTTTGTTCTTATGTGTATTAAGAACATGACGGAGCTCTGCAATGAACTATTATTGCTTCAGAAGTTACCTTCCTAAGCCATGTTTTCATCTTAGTAGGGTTCTTCTTAGAAAGCAAATGGGGATGTTTATTTCTTTTCTCTGACCTGAACTGAGGTGTACGAAGTACAGCGAATGCAGGTCAAATGCAGGTCTTGCTCATGCTGTCTCCCACTGAACTGACTGATGCTCTCTTTGTGACCAAGGGCTACAGGACTGGGCCCAACCGTTGGGTGGGATTTTTAAGTTTAGCATGTACTTTATGGTAAATGTGCATTAGATATTCTGCTAATTTGCTGCTATATTTTTCTAACAGCTACATTATTTAGTTTCATATAAAATTTCATAGATGATAGACACTAATGCAAGCAATGCCTATGTGTGTGTTTGGAAGAAGTTTCTTACTCTGTTTCTATTGCCAAAAATAGTTAAATACCTCAATCAAACTCAGAATGTCATTTTGGTACTTTACTGGTCACACAAGCCATTACACGCTGGTCAGAAGATGTGTCTTTCAGTTTCTATTTAACTTTCCTTATGTCAGTGTTTTGTTTGTTTTTCTCAAAGTTCAATAAATGTATTGTCTTTGGTCTGTCCTGACACAATGTGTTTTATTGCAGATATTTTTTTTTTTTTAATGGGAAACAGAGATTCTATTAGGAGAAATCAAGTATTTCTCATTGAATGAAGTAGAATGCAGCTTTCTTTAGAATAGAAGCAGTGCCTAATGGGATCAGTGTTTTCACTGATTGATATGTATGTAGTTAAAAATAGAAGCACGGACCTAAATTTATAGATGGAGATAGGACATGCTGTACCTAGAACTGGCGAAGACATTTGTTGTGTTGCTAATTTAGCGGACCTGTTTACCTTTGGCTGGAACAGCCTGTGGTTGCAAATAAATAAGCTGCACTAGTTCAAGGTTTACACCTACAGTTGCATCCACAAATCAGATATTCAGGCAGACCTCAATAGTTACTTGTAGTGACAGTTAAAACCTAGTGTATGTTCAGTATGTGAACTCAAATGTCCAGTTTCTGTCTCTGTGGAAAAAGACATACCTTGAACATCTCCCAGTGTGTAAAGTGATAATATACTACTGCTTCTCTTCTCTCTCTAGAGGTAGGGAGGGAGCTGTTGGAGGAATCTGACTAGACAAGGGTAAGCCCTTTCCTCCCAAGGGAATCGGGGTAAGAGTCAGTTCCTCTACATAGTCATCCAGTGCCATTTAAGGTATGTAATCAGGCTTCCAGGTGCTGGTCCAGAGCAGCACAGGTCTTGCATAGATTCTGTCTTATCTAAAAGCTTAATATATTTGCTAATTAAGGTGTCTTGATCTTGATGCGAATTTCACCTTAGCTGAACTGTTGGACAAGGTAAGCCAGAGAAGGGCATTGGTGTTCTCTTATAGTTTACACTCTCTGTAGCAACCACTTCGTCTGTAGAACTCAATGCAGACGAGCTATCATGATAAGTAAATATCCTTGCTTGTACCTCCTGCTTGAAGAACTAAGCTTCAGAAAGCTATGCCTTTTATAACGCCCTAAAAATACCTGAGCTTCAGAAGGAGCTGGAGGATTCACAGCTGGACTTTAAGAAATGGCAGTGAAGACAGTGGTTCACCACTGCCATGTGGGGAACTCCATCTCCCACTGCCCTCACCTGTGCCAGTTCCACTGTGCTCTGCCAGCGTCCTTCCATGGGCAGATCCAGTTTTCTAAAACCCAAGCAAATCATGAAAGCCAAGTATCAGAAGTTACCTGCTTTTGATTAACGAGTTAAAAACTGGTTGAGCAAAGTGCCCGATGAGCACTTTGAAAAGCCAGCTTGAGCTCCTTCCCATCTCCAGCAGCAGTGCAGCTCAAGTAACCACATGCCAAATGACTGCCATTTATGTACAGTTCACACATGATTGGTTAGAAGAGAAATACAAGTGTCAGACTTGCAGTTGTCTCTGAAATTTTCCTTTTATATTGGCAATCTGCTCTTTTCCTACAGAACACAGCAACCTATTATTTCAGGATCTAATGCACTTGCCAGATACAGAAAAGCTTATATTACATGGTTGCAAAGCAACCTGTTTATTTACTTTCACTTTTTGTTTGAAGTGTGGGATAATAGATCTGTGCTTTACAGAAGGAGCCTCTGGACAAGTGATTTGTTATCTTCTCTCTTACTCATATTGAGAAATAATGCTACGTGTTGTCCCAATGCGTTTTTTGGCATTGACTCACCCATGTGAGTCAATATAAAAGTGAGAGAATTCATTCTTTTAGGAATGCCTCCTAAGATTTTACTTTTCAAGTTTAATCAATGACTAAAATGTACAAGGTGGAAAGAAATAGACATCACAAAGGGACACTGTAAGCATGGAGTATTTTGCTGGTAAAACCAGTAATTTTCACTACATTGAAGCTTTTGGCATGTAATCTGGCTGCACTTGTTCCCGTTCTTGGAATGGTATTTTACACAGATATTGCCTGGCATATATGCACATATATGCATATATGAATATGCATATATTGCATATTCAGAGGCAATATATGAATATCTGTATTCAGAAGCCATACTGGTTCTCAAAAGCAAGGAGGACTCAAGTTGCTCTGCTGGATGACTTTTGGTGTCATCTTGGTTTGGAAAAGTTTGGGTTTGAGCCTCTTTTCTCCATCAAAGACAATGTGCATTTCCAAGGCTTCAAGTTACTGCTACAAGAGACTGAAACAGCACTATCTATACCAGCTTCCATTAAGATAAGAAATAATTTTGTCAAACATAATGATTTACACTTATATTCTTTACTACTCAAATTGAAATATTTTTCCTGATTTATGATACAGGAGGTGGGATTAGCAGGTTATGAAAGCGGTCACTCTTTCTGAATGAAAATTAACATTATGGAAGGTATGTTTTGCGTTTCAGAATAGCAGGAGTATTAAAGAAGAGCGCTCTATAGACTTGCCATGCTGTTATGGCTGAGCCCCAGGCAGCAACACGGAACCACGCAACCGCTTGCTCACTCCTCCCCCTCCAGTGGGATGGGGTGGAGAATACGAAGGAAAAAACGTGCTTTTAGAAATGATTCAAGTTAATGATGGCAATCTCTGTTGGTAACATGCTACTGTTATTCCCAGCTTAATATATACAACTATGTATGCAACAGCACAGTTGTAAGAATGGGAAATAAGGCTCTGGTTCAAAGAAAAACTTAAAACCGCATGACATGTAGCCACAGGCAACCTTGTTTTCCTGCACTGAGATGTGCTATCTCAGGGGCTCATTACCAGACACCCTATAAAATGGAGTGCCTGACTCAGATTGCCTGATTTGAGAGGGAAAGGGAGGAAAAAGTTTAGAGCATGTTGTTATTTTTATTAAAGAAGCAATACAAACACTATAGAACATAACATTTTCATTACACATTTTTCAGTTCTAATTCAGAATATCCTAGTTCACCAAGACCACGGTAAGAATTTAATCAGCTTTTATAGCCAATTGACTTTGAGGAGATACCAGTGGATATATTTCTTTCTTGGAGCTCCCTGTGTTTAAATGTAATTTTACAGTTCAAATTCTTCTTTCTGACTGATCATTCTTAATTGCGCACACGGGCAGTGCTTTAACCGCTATAGACATCATGCCCTCAGGCCACAAAGAAGCAGGATGTAGCCCACATCTATTTCCATTATTTTTATATATTATTTAAACACTTTGGCAGAGCTGTATTGAGCAAGTTTCTCACTTTCTCTGCTCTGGGCCATTAGAGAACATAGGCAACATTCAGAAACAGTTGGAAGAGAAGAGAAACAGTTAACAGTGGTGGCAGAGAACCAGGCGAGCTGGAGCAGCTGCCAGGAGGCACAAACTCAGGCTCAGGGTAATTCGCTGTAGGTGGAGCTGTAGGAGTGGTGTAGATGACAAGAACTGTAGTCAGTAGTTGTAATGAAAGCAGATGCAGCTATTAAAATCGATGCATCTAGTAAATTGACACAAAAGTTTGGCAGGTTTCATTGTTTTTTGCCACAGGCTTTGGTATTTCTTTGCATAATATGAACTTGTTTATCCTAATATATGAAATTTAGCTGTCTAATGATACATTAGCTTCCTGAAATTAGTCTGAGAAAGCAGAGGATCCTTCCATATCATGTGCAAAATGTCTGAGAACATAGCTGAACTCCCCTCCTCCAAACTGGAAGGAATAAAAGTCTGCAGAAATCTTAGTGAGAGCAAAAGCGAAGTTGAACAGCTGACAGCTTTCTGTAGCTTCCTAACACAGATGTTATAATGATGCTTCCACTATTGTCCTTGGTCTGCTTTTGAGATCATGCTGAAGGAAAAAAAATCTGTTCCATAAGACACACCTGAGGCCTAGACATGCCAGGAAACTGGTTCCTTACACTCTTTTCTTCAGTAGTAAAATTAACAGAAAATATATTTTATATATTTTTAAAAATTGTACATGAAATCTTATGATAGTATACCAGAAAGACACAAAGTATAGAACCATACAGCGTCAGTAACATTCTCATACTAAGAAAGAGGTTAAATTTTCTGATCTATTTCACAGCAGCTATCTGTGTAGCACGTACAGGACTACAATCTCAAATTACAAACAAAGGAAATACCAACCTTCCCCTTCTGAATGGAAAACCTCTTCAGGAACTAATTCTGTGAGCCAACTAAATGTACTTTCCCTGAAGAGTAAGGCACAAGCTTCTGAAGTTACCAAAGACAACATGATTCCTAGCGAAACTCTGCTACCAAATGAGTGGGTCCAACCCTTCTTCAACAGCTGTCTGAGCACTATATGCTTGTTACCCAGAGATGTTATGATCATTATGAGCACCCTGTCCTCCATCTGTGGCTCAGCTGTGTGGGATTCCTTAAACTAACTTTTCACCTATGTGTTAGAATTCTTTCTTTGTCATGGTGTTATTTTTTTATGGACTCAGAAAGATTTGCTGGTGCCTTGAAATGCCATGTAAACTTTTAAGTAAAATTCCCTGAGCCAAACTACTGATGGAAGAATGTGTAATTCTGTGTTAACTGCAATTAGATTTGTAAACCTACAATATTTAAAAAAGCAAAGTGTTACTCAAGTGTAGTGCATACAATTTGTAATGGTAGTCAGACTACAAGAATAGACCAGCCAAAGAACAACCTAAGTTATGAAAAGCTCTGTCAATGCAAGTCTCTTGCTTTTGTAGTGTAAAAAATGGCAAAGCTGTATCACTTTCTTCAGAATGTGATTAGTATTAATCAGCTGATTTCTGCCAATCACCATCCAATCAATTATAACAACCTTCTGAATTTACTTCATTGAGAAATGTATTAAATGACTATTTAGAAGCAAAATGTGTGCTTGTCACCTGGCACTGACAGTTGAGCACTGTCACAAACAGAATTACAGGAAAATAGAAGCATATGTGTCTTTACAAGCTGTCTTCCTCCTTCCATAGTGTAATAAATGATGCTTCAGACACGAGCATGGCTTTCTCACAAGACTACCCCCAACTGTTTAACTTCCATAGAATAAAGGCTAATGGAAGGAAAAGTAAGAAACAGAAGAAAACAAACAAAATACTGTCCAAATGGACTCCTTCAGACAGGATCAATTAGACAACATTTGACAGTCTCTGGAAAATGGCCAATCACATGCACATGTTTGTGCAGTTCAAACACTCACTACCACCCTGATTTTTTTAGCAGCACAAGAAAACTAGGTCAGAAGTTCATCATTACTTTAAAAGTACAAGAGATCCAGAATTACAAATAAATTACAAATAAAAAAAGAATATAATTGTGCTTAACATTGAAATTATAACAGTTTGACCCACCAATATATCAACAGAAAGATAAATCTGATGTATTTGGGAAAGCAAAGGAATGCAGGCTATGATACTTAGGAAGCCAGTGGAAGCAATGCCATTACTTCCCTTGACTTCATCCTTCTTTCTCTATTGCTCTTCATCCCTAAGGTTCATCAGTCTTCTTTGTCATATCCTATTTAAAATCGATAGAATATCCATCTGTTAAATGCCATCTATTAAATGCAAAGAATATTTTTGTAGGCTCGCATCATGGCTTGCAGGACAGAGCTTTGGCATGGTTGGAATGCTGACATGGCTGCAGTATAAATAGTAATTTGTAAAGTGAAAATCTTTTGAGGAGAAAACTATTCTAGTGACTTCAAGTTTTACAGAAGCAAATCATCAAAATCAACAATCTATTTTTGCATAATTATGTTCTTTCTGAAACCTACTGCAAGTGGATGACATTGACACACTCTAGTGAAGAACACTTGACTACTGAAGAAGTCAGGGTGTAAGAATATCTGAATCTGCCTGTGTGCAGATAGACACTTTCTTCCCTGTAGCATAGATTAAATTTTTGTATTAGTGCAGTTGAATTATTTAGTCTAGGTATTAGGCATGGGTACGTATGTATATGCTTGAGAAAATTTAAACATAAATGAGCATCTGTGTCAGGCAAAGAGCAAACGAGCTGTGCTGCAAATTAACGTTTTCACTCCTGCTTGGGTGATGGTTGAGACTTTTAAAACAAAAATATTGTTCTGACAAGCTAAATGACTGCAAAGGTCTCGTAGGCTCTAATGACATATGAGGGGCTTTTTGCCTCTTGGAAACAGCACGTACCAGTCTATCTATGCAACGAAGTGCTGGAACATGCTGTCTACCTTCAATACCATATGGCTAAATATTTTATTAAAAGTTATGCTGCAGACGGCTATTCCAGACAAAGACTTGTAGACAGCATGATACAGTGAGCTGGTTTTCTATCTGTAGTAATTTAGAAAGTTATTTCAGGAGGCAAACCAAAGCCATTTTGAGTTGAGCGTGTGCTACACCTAACACACAAGATTGTGTGATTTTTAGATCTGACCCTAATGACTCCTTCTGGACATTACAAAATCCAGGTTTTTACAGAGTCACAGGATGATACACATTTTAGGAGATTTAATTTCCAATTTACGTTGTGTTTACCTTCCTTTTTTTCATTCATCCTGCATCACAGAATACTCCTGTTGAGATTACAAGAATATGGAAGTCATATAAGCAACATCAGAAATTTACTGCCTAGCAATGTCCTGTTACAAATAAACAAATCTGTGTTTCGATACATACCATAAACACTAATGCTAAACCATTATTTTTTCAATTACTGAAGCAATAAAGCAAAGATTAGGTCATCCTTTGTCAAGAAAAAAGACACAAGTACAGAGGAAAAAATACTTTGTGGAAGAACACCTCTGTTCTGTTTCTGAACAAAATAACAGCTCAAGCACATGCTGAAACTACGTTTGCCTTTTACGTTGTTTAGCTCCAGTTATGAAGATAAGGTCAAATACGTTGTCTTTTTTTTTCTTGTTCTTTTTTTTTTTCCCTAAATCCTCCCACCCCAAAACTTAGGAAACAAACATGCATGAGTGATGGTAACTTGCAATGAACCATTTTTACTGAGGTTACTTTAATGGCTACAGATACTGTTTTAACAGATGTATTTGCCTACACACATATATATCTCTATTTATATATTTAAACACCTATAGTTAAAGTGTTCTAGTATATTAGCCTACCCAATAAGCATGTATTTATATGTATTTGTGTATAAATGTATGTTTTCATCCTTTGGACAAACATAGAATTATTTCAGAGAAAGCAACAGGAATGGGTGCTTCTATACCAAAAATCCCTCCTGACAGACCGCTTTCATCTCCTAAACCAGAAAAATAAATCCTTTTAGCAAGAGGAATACAACATAGCAAACAGTATGCTGATGCCCAAGATGCAAGATAGTACAATTTATCCCCCCATCGTAGTGAGCTATTCTGCAGCTTGACACTACAGTGTGTTAAACACTGTGATGAGTACTCTAGCAGTCTAGAACAGGTTAAAAGCAATGCTTTTCCTTCCATGTCCCCTTCAGAACAAGAGGAAAAAAATCTTTTTGTAAACTGAGTTGAAGCCTACAAACTGTAACTCTGTAAATGCAGCTGACACTGCACTCTTTTGACATGGATGGGGTTGTATGGAAGGGTACTAAAGGCTGTCAAAATATAATAATAACATGAAGACCAGTAAAAAATTACTCAAGCATATGCCTAACCATGAGATTTTAAATGTATGCAGATGCTGCTTCTTGTGAGAAATAGGATAGGAAACATGGCTGGTACTGCCGTGTCGTAGGTCTTTAGCACAGAAGTTTCTCTTACAAAGATGCTTATAACAGCAATAAAAGGCATTTGTGTTTTCCATTTGTGTTAGGAATCCCGTGTAGGTTGCACTGTATCAGTACAGCATCACCCAGCTGTCTGCCGGTTTCTGCCAGAAAAGACCTCCCTCCTTGCCTAATACACAGCGGATGTCAGACATTTTTTCAGTGACCATCAGACTCTTGAGCTGTCTTGCCAGAAAAGTTACTACCCCATAAAAAAAGTAAAAAAAATAGAATGAACTCTAAATGAACTATAGAAAAACACTCATATTTTGGACGTTTGCAGTACTAAACTGCTTACCAGTTTAGCAGCAATATTTTAAAAGCTAAAACAAAAGAATGTTTGCTGACTCCTAAACCTATTATAAGTTAAATGTTCTATCCCTGTCTTACAGTCTTTTGTTCCTTGTATTTCTGTGTCAAAATCTGCCATACATTTCTGCCTCAATTTTTTTTCTGCATTTTTTCACAGTGTGCTCACAGTAATCACCTTCCCAGTGGCTAAATGACATATTTACATATGGGTCACTCAGCACAGCATTAATCCAAATATAACATATGACCACAGGGCAACACTTTTGCCTAATCAATGAGAATTGGATTTCAGTCTTCATTCCCCGTCTTCCTGTGAATGTAGTCTATAAAATAAAACCACCACTAAATAATTAAAACAAAAAAGAGTCTGTGCAATACACTGTGGTTTACTGTGCATTAAATCCTCACCAATCAGAGTTTGTTGGGTTTTTTATCTTTATAGCATTAGCAGTGATTGTGCACCTTTTTCTGTGTCTAAGATGAGCACTTACTGCTGTGACATTTCACTTTGAACTAAAATACTGATCTAGTCTTTTCTAACAAATGACCTTATTAAACAGAAAATGTTTTTCTTTAAGTATCAAACCTTTTGAAAGCATTTTTGGGGTTGCTGTGGTTTACAAGGGCAAGTGAAACTGTGCAACAGAATTTGTAAAAATTGGTCAGTGAAGCGGGAAAAGTGAACTAGAAAACAGAAGCAGCATGCAGTGAGTTTCCTGCGAGATGACAGGAGTGCCCCTTTCCCTATTAGTATTCATTGTTGTAACACATTTGGCAGCAAGTCCTTTCCCCACTTGTATCTCAGCTGCAGATCTTCCATACACAAAAATTATTTTCATCGCTTTGTCTATGTCAATGTCCCCCCAGACACTGACAGCCCTCAGACATTCTGACAAAGCAGTTGCCTGCAAACAGCATTTGTGACCGTGACTATGACTGGTAAGTTGCCATTTCTCTGGATGTTCTCAGGCATGCTCCCAGGGCTTCTGATCTGCACGGCAGGCAGTTCTGCCTATGAGGACAGCATCAACAAGCATTCAAGATGTAACATCTCTCTCTATTACAAATGAAACCAGATCATCTGAGAATGCTACAGCATGTTTAGCATTTCTGAGAATTTATTTTAGCATGCAGATGCAGCTCTAGAAATGTCATTTTTAGACCCTGTTTCTGAAAAAAACCACATGTCCATAAAGTTAATTAACAGTTGTTTCCGTATAAATCTAAGCCTGTAAAACAATTCCTCTTCAGATTATGCCATAAAACAATCTTCTCCTTGAAGATATCCCAAACTCAACTTGACAAGGCCGTAAGCAACCCATTCTAGCTTTGAAGCTGGCCCTGCTTAAAGAAGGGGTTTTGACCAGGAGAGCTCCAGAAGTCCCTCTAAACTAAATTATTCAGTGATTCTCTTAAGGATAACAAATAGTCACTCAACCAGCACTACCAATCCCAAAACCTAGTTATGATCATTTAAATGACAAAATGGCTGATATTTTTCTGTGAAGTTTTCAGCAAGGGTATCTAGCTAACCCTATTCTAGTTACAACACTTGCTGACCCGAACCCAACTGCCTCAGCACAGTTTGTTTCCATGGTAAGGCAGGATATTAAACCTTACATTAGACACTCCTAGCAGGATTAAAGACAGGTTGGTATGTCTTGATCATCGACTCAACTTTAGCCTAGAAAAGAAGCAATTTATACCTAGTAAGGTAGGAAGAATCTGACCCTAGGGACCTTGGGGTCCAGCTCAGTGGCCGGGGGCCTAGGGGTGCATGTCCACATGGCACTGGATGTCCTGGACACTTCTCTCAGAAGACCTTTGTGGCAGTTTCTCTCAGAAAAAACTGGAGTGATAGGCCTGGGAGTGTCACTGCTCAGCAGCCGTAGTTACACCCACAGTGTAACTACTGAGAAACCAGTGACAAAGGGAATGGATCAATCCCTTTGTTTCTCACTTAATTGCTCCCATCAAACGTCAATTTGCTGCTGTTCAAAGGAACGTCCATTGACACATGAAGTCCCCCCTCATAGAATGGACCTTAAAGATCATCTAGTTCCAACCCCCCTGCCATGGGCAGGGACACCTCCCACTAGACCAGGCTGCTCAAAGCCCCATCCAGCCTGGCCTTGAACACCTCCAGGGATGGGGCAGCCACAGCTTCCCTGGGCCACCTGTTCCAGCGCCTCACCAATACGAGGAGCCGTTTGATACAATAACTCACATACTACACGGAGGAGTGAAGTCAGGGCCTCAACAGGGGCTCTGCTGAGGCGTTCGGGTTGTGTTTGTATTTTTGGTGAGGCCGCAAGCAGCGGCACGGCCGCTGGGGTCTATGAAGCCAGCATCGGGGTGCGCTGCCCCCGCTCCCCCGTCACCCTGCCCCCAAGGTGATGGTTATCCCGTGAGGAGCTGGCGAGAGGCGCCAGCAGACCACCAGCCCCCTCCGCTCCCCTGAGGGCAAGGCGAGGCGGCGCCCCCTGCCCCTCCGACGCCGCGGTCCCGCACCAGCGCGGGGCGGGGGAGGTACCCCCGCGGGGTGGGTGGTGGTACGCTCCGGCGTTCCCGCCGCCGGGTGGGGGGGCGCGGTCCGGTTCCTCTCAGGTGGCCGTCGGGGAGCGGGGCAGGGTGGGGGCGGCTTGTTGCGTCCTGTCGCCCCCGTCGGGAGCGCTGTCGTCCTCCCCGCGCCCTGAAGGGTAAGCGTCAGAGCTTTGAGTGCACCTGAGGCTGTCGGCGGAGCCGACCCCGGGCGCTTTGTGTAGGCAAAGGGCAGAGGTGGGAAGAGGGAGAGGGGGTGGCTGGGCCTCCCCGGCGGCGTTTGCGGTGCCGCTGCCCTGTCGCGATTGTCTGTGAAATCGGATGGGGGGATGGGGTTCTCCCCGCTTGTGGGCGCCGCTTGGGTGGTGACAGTTTTGCTCTCCGGACCACGTTTTAAACGTCTTCAAGGAGCGCGTAATGAAAGCAAGGTTACATAGTCCGTGCAAATGCCAGGTGCCTATCTTGAAGAAGGGTAGAGGTCAGAAAAATTATGTGACTATTTGAAGTGCCTATTATTGAGTAATTACTATGTTCAATTGAGATATGCAGTTAAAAATGAATACTTAGTAATTTTATTTTGGTTATAAATGCAGGTTTCACTGTTACGTGAAGCGAAAATGAAAACCTGAATTCCAAGATCAGATCACCAGCTAATACTTCAAAAAGGGGGCGGGAACTACATGATCTTTAAGGTCCCTTCCAACCCGAACCATTCTATGACACTGAGAGAGCATTGGTGGCAAGAGCTTAAAGAGAGATTAAATAAAGGTGTCAGTTTTATGACAGTCAAAAATACATTTTAAATCTTTAATATCCCCCCTAGAGATAAATATCATCGTTCAATGCAGGGGTGGGAGGCTTAACAAATATGCCTTGAAGACATAACATATATGATAATAATATACACAAAAGTAAAAGTGATGAATTTTCCTGCTGGAAAAATAACATCATTAACAATACAACATATTATTTTTAATTTAGTGTTTCAGTTCAGCAGGAGTTTTATTCCCAGTGGCACTGTTGCCTAATGCTGCCAAGTGCTGAGCGCATCCTGTCTTCTGAGGAAACAAATGATGCCATGGAATAAAGAAACACACAAGTAAAACAGTACACAACACGGCAGCTCCTTGAACTCCCATCCTCAGTCAAAATTTAAAGAGTAAACCACAGTTTTAAGAGCATGATGAGAACGAACAGTGATTGGCAAAGAGATAAGATGCTGCTTATGATAAGGACCAGAAAAACCAGGACTTGGCATTCATAGTATACATTAGGTTATCAACTAATAGAATTTAAAGATACATAATTGTTTTACAAAGTTGAATGTTCTGAATAAATACTTTGAACTCCATTTTAACAAATCATTGCATTTTAATAACACTTAGAAGTTGTTAAGATTGTTAACTTAGCAAAAAATAACTAATTTAACTTAGAACCATTTGTAACCTTTGATGTTACATATATTCTTAAAAATTATTGATTTAAAAATAGTTAATTAGCTTTAGCTAATGAGTTGGTTTTAGTCCCTCTGAGGAAACAGTGAATACAAGAGAAAAATGAGTGTTAAACACACAGAACCAATATCTTTATCTTACTGCTTTGGTAAAGAAGTTATGTACACATAAAGATTTGTAAATATTGTATGACTGAGAAAATAATTCAGTTATGTAGTTTTGGGTCCTGCTTAGTGCTTGTTCGTTTACATACCTATTTCTGCCTAACTTTACCATAGGTATTTCTGTCTCAAAACCCATTCAGTTTCTGGGTGTTGCGCACATTCTAACTTATGGTTCTTCTCTGTCATTGCAATTGCTTGTTATTTGTAAAAAGACAGCTTATACATTACCACACAGTAGTGAAGATTTTGTCTGGAATACATGGTTTATGTGTCATTGGAATTTTTGTTTGATGGAGCCTGATGTTCAGAGATAGTTTCAGTGTTTTTAGAATCATTCATATTGTGTCTTTCAGATCTGGCTTGCACCTGCATGTTGAAGATTCTGTAAGTAGAATTTCTACTAAAAATAAGAATTGTGTTAATAATCTGGAAATATATGGATGCTTTTCAAAATTCTGTCTTTTTACTCATATGGTAAGGTTTATGTGCTGCAGTGTCTCATCACTGATATTAATGCAAATTGTTCATAAGAAAATGTGTAAGTAACTTGAAACCCGAGTAGTTAAGTATTAGAGCGGCTACACAGGTCTAGACCCTGCATTAACATGTGCCTGGTAAAATCTCATTTACTTAAGTATCATTTTTTAAGTTAATCAAACTTAACAAATTTTCACCTCTTGCCTCTAAACTATGTACAGTAGAGAATGACTAATTGTTTCAATTAGTTGGATTTTCTACTTTTTAAAGTGAGGACAGGAAGACCTGTCTGTTTTAGCAGCATATCTAAAGAGAAATTGGTCATATGTTTTAAAAGCATCTTATGTGTAGACCACTAGTATATTTAGTAAATTGCATCATTGTGTCTATGGAAATGGATTCAGGTTTATTTTTTAATTGCAGCAAAAAATTCCAAATTCAACTATGTCATCTAACAGTTTGATGGATTTTACTTGGGCTTTTCAACATTCATTGTATTTCCTAGAAATGCAAGATCTTAGGTTGTTTGAAGCTTAGCTTCATATGCAAAAATAGTTTTAATTTAAAAAAAAAGTGAACCAAGTTCTGCTTACGTTTGTGCCTATGAGATCTTCTGACATACTATGAATGAAAAATATACAAATTCATAGATGTATTTTTTATATATACAGTGATCACTGGATTATATGGTCCAGAAATAAATGAATCGCAGCCATGAAGAAGCTGTGAAGAAAATCAGTGTGGTGAATCTTGATAAACTTTTAGATAACTTCTCAGAGATAGAAAAGGTAAGTGAAATGTTGAAACTGCAATCTATAAATACTAATTTTTTATATTTACATTATGTTCACATTTTAATAACCTTGTCAAGTTAAAATGTCTTCTAAGTGGTATCAGATTATTCTTTTAATATGCCTTGTAATACCAACTTTGTTAGAGACGTGTTTGTATTGACTGTATCTCAGAGTGAATGAGTGACTTCTGTGGAGTCTGAGACACCTTTGTTTCTATGCTAGAATTTTAATGGTGCAGAGGCGAATTTTGGCTTCTTGGGAAAAGTGGGGAAGTGTCCCTTTGCATTAGAAGCTGCCATTTGAGATAACAGTATTACACAGTTTTGCTGGACTGTCATTTCAGAAACTGTTCTAGAAAAATGTCATTGCCAGAGCAGGAGTTCTTACATTCCATATGTATTGAGCCCTCTTTATTTTATGTATATGTCAGTTCTTAAAAAATTGATCCACTGAGAAAAATGGGTACTGTATTTCTTGTTAGACCCACGTTGGCTAGCTCTCTGATGATTTCCTGATAAGTAAATCCATACTAGAGGTAATGTAAAAGAGGCAACTGAAACAAATTTATCATTTCTCATGGAAAAAACATACTATACCAATTCCTGTGCACACCCATTACTCATGCTGTTGCTCAGCGAGGGCATTGACAGCCTCATATGTAAAGCAGTAGAAAGCACCTTGCTGAGGATTGATCCAGACTGTGGACTACAGAACTGAGAAGAAACCACTTTATAACTAGTGATGTAAGTTGGCATTCTTAGTTCTGCAGGGTGAATTCACAATAGCACAGGCTGTCAACTCTCTAGCATCTTTCTTCTCTTGCCAGAATCGCTCTTCTCATTCGTTGCCAGAATGACAAATGATACAGGTTTGTGACTGCAGAAATTGTTAAATTTTATATTAATTTAAACCTCAAGATTTAAAACTTAAATCAAAAGCTATTACTATAACTTTAGTGTTTTTCCCATTTTCTAGAAAATTTCAGAAATTAATGAAGGAAATAACCTACTGGTTCTTCAGCTGGAAAAATGTAACAGGTTGTTAACATTAAGTCAATCAAAGGAGGAATCAGTAAAAGAAGGTAAGTTACTTTTTTAAAAAACGGCATGGTAGGGAAAGAGGGAGAGGACCAGATGAGTTTAGTACACCTGATGATGTTATTGTCCCCAGATGTTTATCTTTCCCATCCATAGAGGCCTTGAGCTTTTGGTGAACTGCCACAGTTTACAAAGCTGTATTTTTAAGCAAACTAACATCAGTAGTTTTATTTAAAGAGCTAGCCTGTGACTTAGGTTAATCCATAAGCAGCTCAGATGTCTGTGTAGAACAACAGGGTCCACATTTGAGAAAAGTAAGGCCAGCTCTGACACTATGGTGCCCCCAGCTGAGCTGTTCCATTGGTATCAATATGACAAATGTTATGTTTCACCTGGTCACAAGAAACATTTTGCCCAATGAGCCAGATGCATTCTTGAACACATATTTCGCTGCCTTCTGAAATGTCAAAGCTTGCCTGTAATTGGAGATGGCATGTTGGGCTCGTGGGGCTGGTGCTCCAAGATGACATAAAGAATTGTATTTCTTAGTTGCTTGTGTGATTTGTTGTGTTTAGGGCCAATCTGATAGCCCAGTTTGGGCTTTGGAATGTATTTTCCCTGTACCTTGCTGGTATATTGAAGTTTTGGTATTCCTCTTTGAATTTTCCTCACTTAAATTAGTTCTGTAAGGACCTTGAGTATTGATGGAATCTCAGTGTCATGTTCTGCCTAGGCATTTGTTTGACTTCTAGAGGACTGAAAAGCTGTCCAAAGAGATTATATTTTCTATCTGTGTGAGATTTGATCTCTGAAGATGTCAAATTAAACAACGTGACAGCCTATTTTGTATTTATAATGCCACCGCCAAGATTTTATCTCAGTGACATTTCCAGCTTGGTTATAAAGTGTAAGGAATAGAATATAATCCTTCAAGGCTGAGTTCAATTAAGTTGAGACCACTGTTTTAAGTTTATTCTATAGCCTGTACTTGTGTTACTGTCAGCTTTAATGTGATCACATTTGGTCTTATTTCTTTTACTTATGTATAGCAGATGTCATTTTGGTGCTAAATAGTTACGAATGGTAATAATAGTTAAGAGGATTCAAAGTGTTCAGTGGAAGCTAAATAATGAAATGACATTTCCTATTTTACAGGTGGGAATTATAAGCCTCTACATCATAATAAAAAATTTCCAAAATACAGGAGGAATTAAAGAGAAAACTATTAAATGAAGTTTGATTTTTTTTATTCTAGCAGTATGTCTTTTCAGATGGGTATTTGAAAAGAGAAACATCTAGTACTTAGCATAGATTTGTGGTTGCTTATTCCTCCGCAGTTTGTAGAGTTGCTGAAAGGTGCGTCTTTTTGTAGAACTTTGGTTCCACAAGTTTGGTTTGACAAGTCAACTTCCTAAAAGTTGGGAAACAGAGTAGGAATAAGCTTAGATTCATGCTGTAGTGAGGTTGCCAGTTAGTTTCACTGAGATATTTGCTGGGACTGGAATAATTTAGCATAATCAGAAATTAATTGGAAAAACTATAGAGTAAGTAAGTGAAGTTTGCTAATGATGCCAATCTATTCTGTTATGCCAAAAATGTCATGATACAGAATGACAAGTGATAAAAAGGGGAGATGAAAGCCAGTAGCAGTGCATATGGGAGGCATTTTATATCAGCAGTGGTTGGCCCTAGTTGGCTGCTTCTCAGGAAAGAGATCTTGGTGTCCTTTGGGACAGATGCGTGAAAATATTAGTAGTCAAACTAACAGGTAGTCAAGCAAACACAGTGATAGGCATGGTTATGGAAGAAGCAGAGAAATCATGTTCCTGATTTTCAGGGATTTTTCTGTGATTTTCATGTAATGTTCTCGTCCCCACGTGTCAAAACAAAAATAGCAGAACTAGAAAAGATAACGGAGAAGGTGGCAAGGTTTGATATTTTCAGGGAGGAGCAAGAGACAGGGAATCAGGAGCCAATCATGTAAAAAAGGCCCACAGAAATAGGGGCTTCACCAGCTGAGACTCTCCCACTGTACCCATGCATGGCTGGCCCGGCATGTCCACATTAACAAACACATGTCCACATGTCCACATTAACAGACAAGTACATAGTGATGGAACAGGTCCAAGATCAAGACAGGAGGCTGAGTTGAGATCAGGTCCAGAAATGGTGACGAGGGCCAGACATGATGTAGTGATCACTAGCAGGTCCCTACTGACAAGGCAGGTCCGAAATCAAGCCAGGAAATCACTCCCTAGGTCATGACCAGGGTCTAGATCTACGTGGTATGTGGCTGCAACACAGCTGCAGCATAACTAAAGGTAAGCCAAGGGCAAAAGCCTTAGCTTAAAAGCAGTTCCCAAGGGAAGGAGAGGCATCCATTTCTTGAGTCTTCTTCCAGCTTTCTTCAAGCGGATCACGAGGCTTCATTATTGACAAAAACAGAGAGGGAGGGGTTTATACAAAATTAGATTTTAAAAAGGGAAAGGAAAAGGTAGACAAAAAGTTGTTATTCTTACCATAGAACCTATGGGATAAAAGCAGAGAAAGTGAAAGAGACAGCTCAGGAAATCAGAGCAGCTGAGATGACTGCAACAAGGACTATGGAATTAGAGTGGACTGAAAAGAGAGGAAAGTCAGAAGAGGGATTTGAGATTTGTAAATAGTAGTGCCTCACTTCCACGAGATAAGAGTGGAACGATTGGAGGAGATAGTTATGCTGATATAACTGAAGAGAACAACCTCTGGAGCTGTTTTGAAACACATGATGGGAAAAAAATGTGGATGGCAGAAGTCCAAGTGAAAATACCAGAGCAATCAGCGTGAAACATGAACTAAAGTTTTAACAGCAGGCATAGTCAGGAAAAAGCAAATCTCAGTAATATTGAAGTCATAGCAGTTGTACAAATAAGTACAGATATAGATAGGAGGCAGAATTCTTGGAAGACAAGGATTCTGGTCAAGTAAGAGAGATTGCAGACCTGTTAGTAGCAGTAACAAAAAAAAAAGTGAAAAGCGTGAACTTGGAACAACATGGGACATCCAAGAGGTGGTTCTGAAAGCTACTTGGTGATAAGGAAGTAAAAGGCAAATGAGAGATGCCAAAGGGATAGAATGTATTTAGAAATTAAGACAGTTTTCATGGCTGTTTCGTTAGGTTAACGTGGTTGCCAATAAGGTAAACACTTAAGTATCATGGCATGAAGTGCTTCTAAGTTTATAGTTTTGAACTGTATTCATTAATGGTGATCAGAAAGCAGAGTCTCACAAAACACCTTGGGCAGCAGATTGCCATAACCTGGAGGGGATGCTGTCAGAGGAACCTTCAGGTAAACAGTTACCATGTTACTGGAGATCAGCAGTGACTGTAACATTAAAAGTATTTCAGAAGGACACTACATTTGGTGTCGTGATTATAAACTATAGTAAGTATATAATGTTTCTAAAGCATTTTGCTTTTTCTTTTTGAAATGGATAGAAATGGTCTTTGCACGTTTATCAAATTCACCTGCAACTTTGACCCTTCAGAAGGGGTAATAGCATACTGTGTGTTCAGAATCAGAGCACTAAAAATGTTGCATCTAATAGTTCTATTCTTTGTAAAACCTTTCTGAAAGTCAAAGCACCATGGGATTTAAAAAACACTTTGTTATTGATGGGGTTACAGAGGGGTCCTTTTCAGAACTGGAGAAGATGCAAGGGATGAAATGTAGTGTTGTTGCTTCCATACTTACTCTGGCAACAGTTATCTTAACGGACTATAGTTGTGAGAATGGCTTTCACACCAGTGATGCTGCAACTGTGGCTTGGAAAAAAAAGATTTCTCCTAGTCTTATGTCCCAAACTGTTTCCCAGAACCCAGCTCAGCCACATTTCCTGAAAGTATCATTTGAAGACTTGGTCCAAAGGCAACTGAAATTGCTGGGTTTGGACTGCTGCATCAATTTCTTGATGAACAGTGTCAACACGCAGTCTTAATGTATGTACATTCTCAAGTTTAAGGGCATTCTCAAGTTCATCCTATTGCAAATTTACACAAAAGCAAATTAATTTACAGGGTAGGTAAACAACCCAGCCTTAGAATGTAAGGTTTATCAGTAGACCACAAAACAGTTTACAGAACAGCTAAGGAAAAAAACATGAGCGATCACATGCTGATGAATGATTCACTTATGATTCCAAATAAACATGCTTACAGCAGAGGAGCAGAGAGAAAGAGCGCTCTGGAAGGAAAGGCTGTTGTTCGCCTACCCTGAAGGGTTTGTGGCTACTAGTGGTGGTGGGGTGGGGGAAGTGGAATTTTATCCTGGCTGAAGAACTCTTTGTTAGTATGAGAAGCAGAAATAGGAATAGCATTTGTCGCCCCAAGAAATGTCCAACAACTGTAAGTGAGACCCTGAGGACTCCTTGATATCCTTGATTGCCAGAAGTCTCCCTCTAGAACTGTTTAAGGTAAAAGAAGACTGGGAATTCTGAAGGAAATGCAAAGAAGAAAGAAAACTTCTAACACTCGAGGGAGAGAGGAGAGTGAAACGAACTAAAGATAAAGTTGGAAAAGATGAGCAACTGGGCGACTGTATACATGTTCTGAAAGGTCATAAATGAGCTTTGTTTTGCCTTGATATGTTCTTTGCTAAACAAAGGTGAGATTCAGGACCACAGGTTTTGTTTAGTGTAAGTCAATTTTAAGTTAATTTAAGTTGCACATCCACTTAAGACAGTCGCAAGTCTGGCATTCTTGTTTTCTGCTCTTAAACCTTTGCTATGGTGATTAAATGGACTCTTGTGATGCAAGCTACAATTCTGAACTAAAATCTACTGTAGTTTTTAAAAGGAAAGCAATCACATTATTGTCTATGGAACATGTAAGATGTCTCTATTTAGCATCTTTAGGATTGCATGTTTGTTGACTTCATGTTTCAAAGGTGTTAAAGGAAAAGGTCGTTGATGTAATTGCACTACAAAAAAAGCCAATAGCTTCAATTATAAATGCAGATGGAAGAAACTGCAATAAAATATAGATATTAAACACGGAAAACGAGAACTTAGGCTGTTCAGTCTTTCTCTGTCTAAGGGAGTATTCTTTATAGGAAAGGAACCACACAGAATCCATAACAAATGCCGTACCAGTGATCCACAAAGCTGCAACTATTTAGCAAAATTTTGTTTCTTCTTCCTTAATGTAGGCAAACAAAATTTGTGGGTTCGCAGTAAGTTTTCCCAGTCACAACTGTAATTACGTAAGGGATTTGCCAAGATACGTCCTTTAAAGATAAAAAAGATAAGCAGATATTCTTGGGACCGTCAGGAGTGCCTCCACTTAAATAGCTGTGATTCATTGTAAAACTAGCTACTGTCTTATTGTTTACTCAATTGCATAGGTGTCTTTCCAATTTGTGCATAGGTGTCGTTCCAATTCATTTGGAATAAATTTCCAGTTTATTTCCATACATTTTCAAATGGGAGAAAATTTGTAGTAGAACTAATTTGTACAGATGGGCATGTTAACCTAGCGCTTCCAACTTTGAATACTGTGATTTTTCCACAAATGCTTTTGATCTAGTACAGGAATCTAGGGCAGGCAGTGTTTCTGTGCTGTTCGTGCTCCCTCTACTGTTTTTTTGGAAGCATGGAACGGGAGATAATACAGCTGGCTAATTCAGCTGCATGAATGCAGACTTGATGGAATAATAGAATAAAGGTCAAAAGATTGAGTAGAAAACTGAATCTCTAGGCTGGGATCGTAATTCATCTTCCCGACTCCATTATTTGTAATGTAGTCTTTAATTATATGGTCTACATTTTTCAACAGAACTTTGGTCTTACGAGATGAGTAGCTGTTATTTACCTTACTTTATCGGTTGCAGGACCTAAAAGCCACTTTAAGAAATGCAGTGGTACTCTGGAAATAGAAAGAAAGGTTTTAGTATCCCCAGTCTTTGAATCTTTTGTAACTTTACTGATAAGGCTACAAGAAACATGAGGGAAAAAAATAGTATTTAATGAAAACCAAATGTTATATTACAGGCAGTCCATATGGTGTTCAAATAATAAAAATGCAGCTTAAAAAAAAAAAATTATGAAATAAAAATATGTAAACTGATAATAAGTTGCACATATAAACATACACACATATGGTGTTTAAAATGAGAGCATGGGAATATGGAAAATGTCCGTTATTGACCAGAAAACAACAACATCCTTGTGTTCTGGTTAGAAACAAAAATGTGATAGGTTTATGAAATTCTCCATATTGCTTGATAAAATAGTTTTTAATCTATCGTGAAACTAAAAGTGGTGTCATGGTTTGGGCAAGCATGTAGTAATAATCTGAGTTATTTCTATATTCAGTAAGAAGACTTATATTAATATTTAATCAAGATGATTATAAAATATTTGAGAAAAGTTTATAAACAAAATATAAAATCACAATTGTGAAGAAATTATTCAAAAATACTGGATTTTTCATTTCTTTTAGAATGTACTACTCTACAGAATGTGATAAAGGGTCTAACACAAACCATTGAAAACCAGTGTAATGTGAAAGGTAAAAGCAAAAATTTTCTTACGTATACTATACTGTACTGTTATTTAGAATGACAAGGTGTTTAGTTTTTTTATTTATACTTAATGTTTTTTTCAGAGAGAGAAACTCACTGGCAGCCAAACAGAAAGGAAAAAATTGTATCTGATATCAATCTTGTGCAGATTTTGGTGGTCTATATACTTAATATCTAGTGCTATTATACTACTTAGAATCCACATGTAAAAGAAGTTCTGCCTTAGTGAGGTTTTTTTTATCACTGGTTGTGTTGTAAATTTATTTCAGCATAGCACAGGCAGTTTTAAAAAAAGTGAGAAAGTAACATGCAACTGTTGGACTATAGTCTATTAAAGCGTTTATGCATAGTTTTTATTGCTTAGTTAAACCAAAGAGTCTTAATCCTCAGTGTAAAGTTACTAAAATTTATCTGTTATCCATAAATACTTGGCACTTACTCATTGCTATTTTACAATAAAATATATAAATATTTGCTATATCTTTGTACCACAGTTTAGCTGTACACCATGTGGTTAATTTTATACCTATTGTGTGTTCAAGGCAGGTTAGCATAAATATTAATAAACATCTAAAAAATTGAAGTATGGCTGCTTTTAATACTCAGTGACTTTTAATAATGAAAAAAATCATTATCTGCTTTTTCTAAATTCTGTTTTTGAGATACTACTTTGTAGCTGTTGGGAAACAAGTACTTAAAAAGTTGCATCTTCCAATTCAAAACTGTTGTAGCCATGATAATGATCTTTTATTTTCTGAGCCAAAGTTCTAGACTTTCTTGAATGCATCAGTTACCAGAAGGCTAAAAACAGTTCAAACTAGTAATACCAGGCAAATGTTATGATTAAACTGTGAATTTTTTTGAAAAAGAAGGGAGACCTAGATTATGTAGTTCTGTAAACTATCATTATCATGTCCAAAAAAAAGTTTCTAAAGTTCAGAGAAGTCAAAAAATGAAAGTAATTTCCTTATTCTGCTTTCATGCTATTAATACTGTCAAAATGTACTTTTTAGTGTGTCATATAGTTGTTTTTTTTTTACGTAGATGAAAATGATAGACTGAAGGGTACCATACACATCTTGGAAGAGAAATTAAAGGCTTGTGAACAGGTATGTCACGAATGATCATTCTTTAGGTAGAGGAATAATATTTTATCTCTATTGCAGCAGTTCATATATATTTATATTCTTGGGTTTGCTACTATTACCATTATTGTTGACTTTTCCTAACATTTACCACATGTAAAAAGAGAAGAGTTGTTCTCATGACAGTATCAGTATGAGAACGTGTTTGAGGAACTAAGGTCAAAACTACTAAATGCTGAGAACTCTGGCTCAATCTAAGACACACTTGTTTTTTTCACTCTGTTTAGGTTTAAATTCAACTTTACATTCTAAAATGGAATCCATTGCATTAAAATACATTTTTGTACGAAAATAAGGTTTTGATGCCTGCTATGCTGCCAGAGAATCAAGAACTGTCTGAATTTTGTCTGTAGTTTCTCTCTAGAGTGGGTAAATGCTAGTCTGTAGGGGGTAAATGCTACAAAGATAATAGGTCTCTACTTCTTATCTGTGTCTCGTAATATATTCCATTTACCGTCTCTCTACTTATCTATGCTACTCATTTTTGGAAATGAGGTAACATCAGCAAGGCTAGTCACGAGTTGTATTGGTTCTGTTTGCTAAGATTGCAGATTTGTACCTGTATAGGATTAGGAATGCTGGTTTTCTTTGTCTGTGCTTGTACTATGAGTTAAAATTACATTTTATACCACTAGAGCTGTTATCTTGACAGTTTGAGAATAAAATAAATAATGCCTTATGAAAGACATGAGAAAACTATGATTCTATACATTATGTACATGTATGGTCATGGCGGAACTTCCTAGTGTTGTTCTGAAGGCACTTAGTTGACTATGTCCATGCAGACTACTACCACGAACTAGTAATTGCTTTTGTGAGTGCCTCTGAGCACTGCTCTGGTGAGTGGCTACCTACCTTGTCAGTAGGCTCTGACAAGAGCTTTGGAGTAAGCACCTCTACGTGGGCAGCTACCGCCAATCCTGTGATAATTCTGGAGTAGTTATTGGAGCAGACTTCAATAGGTGTGCTCAAACTCTTCACTTGAGCATCAGTGCCACCAGCACCACTACTGCTGGTATCACTGATGTTTCTACTGCTGCCAGTATGAAGTTGTGGAATCCTCTGTGTAATCAATATTAACAAAATCGATACTTTAAATGTGATTTTTATCTCATAATCTTACAGTCAAAAATCCACAGAAGTAAAACTGTAGTCACTTAACTTTTGCGGCACTTTATCAGATCCTGGATCGGGGAAAGAAAGATCACCTTTCCATTTGCCTGTTCTCCTAATAAGTAAAATTTCTAACTTTATATTAACTGATAGCTGTAATACAATGAAATCTGCTACATTTTTCATCTGTGGATTTCAGACAGATTGTGTAAGAAGTAATTGGGCATTTTGAATTTACTAGATCAAAGATAAAACAAGTACTGAATTATAGAGCACTGTACATTTTCACGTGAAAGTTGTAATTTCCAGAAAGCTAAGAGCACAGAAACCTCAAGATTTTTATGAAGCTTTTTACATTCACAGGACTATAAAGATCAGATTGAAAAATTTATGATAGAAATGAAAAACAAAGAGGAAGACCACAAATTAGAAATAATACAGCTGAATTGCGATATAAGAAAAAAATGTAAGTCCTCCAAAGACTGAATGCTATAGCATTGGGTAAAACATATTGTAACCTATACGAGCTATACTTCATCTAGGATAATTACAAGTTCCACTTCTTAGTGGAAACATATGAAAGCTAGAAGTGGACAGCATCTGACTGAATTTTATCTTTGCTCAAGAGAGTAGTCGGTGGCAATGAGGCAATAGCAGAGCAACACAGGATGTGCAGGAATTGCCAAACTGGTAGAACAGACACAGGGAATGAAATTTCACAGAATGAAATTGTCTTCCCATGAAATATAGTCCTGCTGTTCAAGACAGTTTCAATATTTGGGAAATAGTGTTATTTTTCCAACTGAACATTTTCTATAATCATTGTGTTTGGTATTACTGTGTTACTAGTTGAAGTAAAAGAAGCGGAGTATAGAGAACAGAGAGAGAGAAAGGAACTAGAAATTCTAGAGCTAACCAGACAGCTGCAAATTCAAAATGAAGAGAAGCAGAATGAAATAATTAAACTGCAGATAGAGGTATGCATTACAAAGCTTAGTTAAAGATCAGTTGGGCATTGGGTGAACTTGGAGTGTAGTGAAAAAATGGTAGTTAGTACTTCACAAAGTAATATGATGGAATCTAGGAAACTTAAAAAATTATTGTCCTTATAAAGATCAGTGGCATGTTCTCCCTTCCGTAATGGTATCTGAGTTGCTTCTGCTCAGCAATTGAGTTCTACCTACTGTATAGGGAGACTGAAGTTTGCTGTATTCTTCTTTTAAATGAAATTATTTTGAAAATTTTGCTAGTTTTTGAGCTATAAATAACCCCTAAATTATGCTTTCTGCTTATTTTTATTCTTTTTAATTTCTGAATGCTGGGAATATGTTTTTTTTTTTTTTTATATAAACTCGTAAGGGCTTAAAGACTTCTAATCCTGCAGAGACTTGAGTCACAGTATTCACCATGCATTTCATGACTCAGGTTTTAAGCCACTTTCATAACAGAAACAATTAAGGAAATACTTCAAACCTTTTGTATATCAAAAAATAAATGAGGTGTGAAAGTGTTTGGGCTGAGTTATGCGTGGAACATGNTTGTATTATTATTTTTTTTTCCTGTTGGTTCTTAATGTTTTGTCGTTTCCCGATTCTTTCAGTTCAATGCTAAATTAGCGAGAATTCAGAATAAAACAACAAAATCATTTTCGGGGGCTTCTGCCTTGCCACAAAGTATCTATCGAAGGGTATGTGCTTTAATAGCCTGAGGTCTGCAGATCCTAAATACTGTTACAGCCTGCATGCAGTNTCTTCTTTTAAATGAAATTATTTTGAAAATTTTGCTAGTTTTTGAGCTATAAATAACCCCTAAATTATGCTTTCTGCTTATTTTTATTCTTTTTAATTTCTGAATGCTGGGAATATGTTTTTTTTTTTTTTTATATAAACTCGTAAGGGCTTAAAGACTTCTAATCCTGCAGAGACTTGAGTCACAGTATTCACCATGCATTTCATGACTCAGGTTTTAAGCCACTTTCATAACAGAAACAATTAAGGAAATACTTCAAACCTTTTGTATATCAAAAAATAAATGAGGTGTGAAAGTGTTTGGGCTGAGTTATGCGTGGAACATGAGGGAAGGGTGATGGTTTCAGAGGTTTTTAGCATCCTCTGCGTTTTTTTCTCCTGTAAACATGTGGCTGTGGAGCCTTCAAAAGTTTCTTTTTAGTAGTCATCTTGTTCATCTGAATGTATTTTGTTTATCGTATTTGTACTATTTATATTTTGCAATTTTTTGCGGCATTTTTTTAAGAAATGTAACCTGTAATTGCATTCTTTTTAAAATAAACTTAAGTAGCTTCGTTGTCTGTCCTAGGATTAAATAGTAGATAAGCNGTGTGTGTGTGGGGGGTGCCTTAGGGGTCCATCTTACTCAGTCTCCCACATATCCCTCCCACCTCTAGACAAATACTGTCATTTCTCTTTGCACTGATGTTGATATAGCTGGCGTTCAATAACAGAAGTGCCCACGTGTGGAGTGGTTTTAGTACAGGATTGTTAACCTGGTGTGCGTTATTGGTTTTGTAGGCTTGGGACTTTGGGATGTCACAAAAATAGGATTCTGCTGAAGTCATCTTTATAATTTTGGGATACAGAATACTGAGAAAAATATTCTTTTTCAAATATTTCTCATTAGTAACAGCATACTGTATCGTTATATAATTCTATGTGATGTTTAACAATGTAGCCTCTGCTTGCATTTTTACAGAAGCTGCAGCATCTCCAGGAGGAGAAAAACAAGGAAATCGAAATTCTCCGGAATACCATAAGAGACTTGGAGCAACGTCTTAGCAAAGGCCAAGATCTGCACTGGAAACGGAGGCGATGTTGAGTAAATGACATGAAGTATTTCAGTAGTACATACAATGAGAAACAGAAACAGTGTATTTCAAACTGTGCACCTGAAAGTAAAAACAATATATGAAGAAACAGAGAATACTTTTTATTGAAAACACTCTTGTCAAATATTCCGAAGGCATGCATCCTGTATATATATATTCAGGGCTACTTTCCTGCTCATCAGCATTCACCATAAAAAGACTCAGGTTTCGTAGGAGTAAAAATTTCCCTATTAGACCATCATTAATTATGGTGTATGCTTTCAAAGCAGTTTTCCTTTCTTGAATATTCTCTTCTTCATCCAGGAATCCTTCGAACAACTACATTTTTACTTCAACTCAGTTAATCAAAAGTTAGGAATGCTAAGCTACAGACAGAGAAGTTTAAGTGGTATATTACCTTACTAATCAATACAGTTTTATGAAATTCAGCACTGTTATAAACAAAGATAAACATAAAACCAAGGTTAAATTTGTTCTGCCCCTCCCTCCTTTTGATACTGATTCTGCATGAAGAGTTGTTAATACTGCCTCTCTCTTTAGGCATGATCTTACTGATTTAGTGGGATTTTACAAGCTGTAGAAGTATGTATTAATGGACCCTGATACCGTATCTAAGTGACAAAAGTTAAGCATATTAGTCTGATACTCTAAAATAATGCAATTACTGTTTGTATCTTATATTTCAGATAAAAAGTTATTTTAGTGCGTTGCTTAGGAATAAGCTTTTCTTGTACATAATTTGTATCCCCAGGTTAGAGAAAACAAACAAACAAACAAACAAAAAAAAAACCAAACAAAAACCGAACACCACCACTTCTGAATGTAGTCCATCTTCTTAATAAAAATGATTAAAATATCTGTTTTGGTTTTCTTCTATTCTTGATTGCAAAACATCAGACAGGAGCCCCTAGGTCATAGTTTATGCTCCTGTCCTCACAAATGCAAGCAGAATGTTAGAAGAGAAACAAGAAAGACAAATTAATCAAGAATGCAGACACCTTCCCACTGCAACTGAAAAACAAACTACAGGTCAACTAAATTCCTTTAAATTATGAAGCTTTTCACTGATGGAATTTGACAGGTATTGCGTAATTCTAAGAGCACTGCTCTAAAAGGCTGTTTCTTTGCAATATTTTAACTTTACACACCTGTTGCAGTATAATTTTTAATTGGGGGCAATGAAAACACTTAATCTGTTAATTTTTCCACTCTCACAACTACGAATTTAGGTAGTAGGACTCCCTTGCATTTTTAAGGTGTTTAGTTTGTTTTTCAGGCTCAGTTTCTCGCCTCTTCCTGTCACTGTCAGGTGTCACTAGTCTCCGTTGCTCCTGCTGCTGGTGACTGTCAGGCAGCAGCAAGCAGACGTCACTGTCAAGATTCAGTGATGTCCTCTGCTGACAGCTGGCCATGTCACCTGCAAGAATTTGGAAGTGCTCCACGGCACTGTCAAGTGACAGAATTTCCTAGCTCTTCAAACAAAAGGTGTCGGCAATGACAGCATCAGCTACTAGAAGCAGAGTCTGATGCCGTCTGCCAGTTTCAGGTTAACTGGTTTTTACAGCTGGTTTTCCCTCTTTTTCATAGCTTTTCATCTTGTGTAATTTCCATGCTTTCTCCCGGAGGAGCAGCGTCTACCTGTTCATGACTATCTGTCTGATCGTGTCTGTTATGACCAAAAACTCTATGACGCCGACTGCCATGAGGATGACGTCTTTGAGTTTCAGAAGGAGCCTGGTGGTTCTCATTTTTGGAATGATGACTGCCCTTGCGGTGGTGGTGGTGGTGGTGGTGTCTATGTCTGCGCAGGTTGTGCTGATGTGAATGTTGACCCGTTGGTTTGGGTTCTATCTCTGCTAGATATTCATCTGCACTTTTAGTGATGTTTTCACATGCATCATCAATATCAGGTTCCTGCAAAACAGAAGCGTGCATTAAATATAAGGCATTATATTTAATTAAACTAGTTGTAACATACTATCTTAACATTTTTGCAGAACCTGAAACACAATTTTAAATCACTTGTGCTACTTTGCTGAAGAAAGATATGAATGTATCAAAAATAACCTTGTTTTACAACACCACTGATAACCAGACAGGACTCTTAATTTAAACTTAAGAATTTTAATTAAAGTAATTGCTAATAAAAAGTATTCTTATTCTAGGATCCCACATCTGACCTGCCTGAGGCCTACATTTAGCTGGAAAACTATAATGGGATCAAAAATGACTATTCCCATTGAAATTTCATGACTATGTATGTATATTTCTTGATAATCCTTAAAGTAGTTCTGTTCTTTAGTTATCCGTAAAACAAAACTACCCCTCTTTTATAATGGTGACAATAATTTGTTACCTTTTATCACTTTTTAAGGTAACTATTGTATACTGTGTTTAAATATAAACTAAAAGAAACAGTAACTCAAACCAGCTTGGATCAAAAATACTATTTGTTTAAGTACCTACCTGTCCCCAAAAACTAAAGTAGCTAATTGCTTACCAGCTGTGTGTAACCCCAGAAACAGAAATAGCCTCTTGCATTTAGATTTCTGAAAACTACTTGCATTTCCTATTAAGGGCAGGAATAAGATACCAGTCTATTATAAATTAGATCTAATTCACTTTCAAAAGTGTTTAAAAGCTTTCTCTCAAGACAAATGAATTGTGTAAATCCTAAATGATGACTTTTTGGATTAAGCACACTGAAATAATTTTTAAAAAAATTTTAACACCGTTTGCTTTCCTAGCATATGTAGAATGAAACAGGAAAATACCGTGTACGAGCAGTTCCCACACTTCTTTTCACAGTACGCAATCTTGATCGATTCCTCTACATACTGGAACGACAGGAAGGAATAGGGCAGACCCAGATGATACACTAGACGGCCACATCTGAGGAGAGAAAGAACTTTGCCGTCACATATACATAAACATATACTTAAATATCTCTTCTTATCACACCTGATTTTATTTGCGTCAGTCCCCCACACTGTACAGTCCCATGGAGAGTGTTTCTGTCCAAGGACTTTACAGGAAAAATCAGGATCTGCCCNACCCTCTACAACTACCTGAAAGGAGGTTGTAGAGAGATGGGGGCTGACCTCTTCTCCTCGGTGACAGGTGATAGGACGAGAGGAAATGGGTTCAAGTTGTGTCAGGGGAGGTTTAGATTGGATATTAGGAAACATTTTTTCACTGAGAGGGTTATTAACCATGGGAATAGGCTGCCCAGGGAGGTGGTGGATTCACCATCCCTGGAGGTGTTTAAAAAAGGGGTAGATGGGGTACTTAGGGACATGGTTTAGAAGTGTCTTTTGTCAGGGTAGGTTAATGGTTGGACTTCATGATCTTAAAGGTCCCTTCCAACCTCAGCAATCCTATGATTCTATGATTGGTCAGTAGTACTAACTCTGGTTGCAGAGGCCTCTGGTTTGGTGGCATTTAGACTAGCAAAGGTACACTCATTACAGACCTGTCTTGCTAACAAGGAGGGCTGTTTGCGTAGTGGTACAAACCACCACACAGTTGTTGCACCCTTGCGAAGAATGTTTTCATGCAACACAACGTGTAGTTTGATGGGAATGTGCATTGCGGGCACCTGCGTTACTGCTTTAGCACACTCCAGGGGGTTCCTACAGTGCCCATTTGCCCCATGCGTGTACGCGAGTGTTCTGGTATGCGCTTGACTATGTGACTGGCACATTCAAAGGAGCAGGACTTGTAGAATAATTTCCATCACATCAAAGCTGAAAAATCAGGATTTCAGTTAAAGAGCTGTTACTGGTTCTGCCAAAAGATACATGTCCCAGAATCCTGTGATCAAAGAGATGTTTTCTTCCAAAGTCTTAGTTTTCGCCTAAAGACTAATTTTTACATACGGCTACAGGACATTTTCAACAACTCCGGTCAAAGTGTTTTCATGAGAACTCAGACAGCTTTTCTCGTTTGATTCTCCGATGTAATGAAGTTGTCCGAAAATAAAAACAGTGTAAGACCAGAACCATGCTATCAAATTCTTCACTCAGTTATACTAATCTAAATCCAGAGTAAGTATAAAGAAAAATTTATTTATCCCAAACTTAAGCAAAAGCAGACTTTTCTTTTGTAGCTTCCTTTCCCCAATAAATGCAAATGCTTTACTTAGTGCAACTTAGAAGTTGATGGCGATATTTTTGTTTTGAGATAATCAGTTCATTTGCAAATCAATGAAATAACACAGAGATGTACAATGCATTACTGTAAATACATGCAAATATTTTCCTGTTTTTCCCTCTAAACACAAACTTGTCATAGATGAGAAAATCATCTTTGTTTCCATTTAAGGTAGTCCAGACATCAGCTTGCTGTTCATCTTGCTGGTAGACAGTAATATAGTCAGAAACACTTTCCTTCAGTAGGTGAAACTTCCTCTGGGAATAAGGTCCCTGATGGTTGACAACCACATATGAGATATTGACCAGTCCTTCATTCTCTAACTTCACTTGCAGGTCCTCCAATCTAGTGGAGAATGTAAAGAAGCAAGACCAAAAATCATTTGACAATCGCAAGATTTGCCATGTTCAGCAGAAGTTAATATGCTCCACCTTGCTTTTATTGCAGTAAACGTTATTTTCTCACAGTTTTAATGGCAACAATCCAATGCTATTAAAACATTCTTGCCATTTGCCATGGCTATCAACTACACTGTCACCAAACCAGACTCTACAACAGCTAATATGCCTGTCCTTGTAAGTAAAATGCAGGACTAAGTACAGCAGACAACTGTTTTCAGATTGAATTCAGTGTTATTTTGGTTCTTTCAGACTGATCTAACACAGTTAGTTTATCTGGTATCTTTATTTAAATGCTGAGGTTTTGGTCACATAGTTGGTTAAAGAATGCATACTGTAAATAGAACAGGAAGATGAATAATCTGCTGTAAAAGGCTGATAGTTCTCCCACTCATCTTGACGTATCTGTTTTCTCTAATAGCCACAAAAGGGATATTACAGCAACTGGGTCAAAAGGATGGCTATAGAATGTGTGCATGACCTGGCAGTTATTAGTCCTTCCCTTTGGCCTCCCATCAGAAAAGTCTTTATTTGCTCTACAGTACAGAAAGCTGCTTTCTGGCTATACAATGTGGGGTTTTTTTTCCTGTTCATTTGTGTCTTTCCTATTGAATTGCTCTAGAAAACTCTTTTTTTTTCAGGTTCAGGAAAATAGTCTAGAGCTTGAAAGATTCTTTAAAACCTTTCTAAAACGTACAGAATCAAACCCAACTACCTCAAAAGTCAACCACAAAGCCGACTTTTGACTTTGATGGAGCTTTGATGGACTGAGTCAAGAGAGAAAGACTCTGATTTACCACCACTTTTTCAAACCTAGTTCTTCAAAAACGTGCACAGACTATCACAATACAAAGTTATGCCGCCTCGAGGGGGAAACTAAGATGTTATTACAGTGATTAAAATCAGGCTCTGAAGCTGGTACTACCAAAATGATTTCACAATCACTAAATGAATCCAAGATAAGGGCTTGCATAATTCCTCTCTGGATCAGCCCAAAATTATTTTCTTGCTGCTGTTGCTGTTATGATACCTAATTATTTGCACAGAAGTAGGTTCTAGAAACCAGAGCACCAATGTCCCAAGTCTTGTATGAAAATATAACACTGATGATTCCCTTGAATGCCTCATCTATTTTTTGAAAGGCCAGTCTTTACCTTATCTTCTGGATGGTTTTTTTTTTATCTAGGACCTCTGTACGGGGGCTGGGAAAGCACGTTAAAGGCCTGTGTTTTGATTTGCCTTTTCCCCTACAGATCTTACACAGGAAATGAATGATCACAGATCTCTCTGTCTCAGGTGTTCTAGCCGTGTCAGAGAATTATGATGTTTCCTGGCTTCAGCATCTTTGCTACATTAATCATCTGTTGCTAACCGAAGCACAGCCTTGAGGAACTGTTTCTGTTGGGTTTTGCTGTGTTTTGTGTTTCATTAATGTCAAGTTCATCACACCTGTAAATACAATCTGGAGAAGACGATCTGTCAGTGAGGACAGAGATAATGAATCTGAGCCACTGGCACAGAACTCTCCTGCCGAGAGTTAACCTGGGCACTAGGTCACACGTGGGATGGCAGCGTTTGAGGAAGCTTGAGTTCATTGAGTGCATCTGTAGCTGGGCACATGTATTAAAATGGCATGAAAAGATTGGCTAGTCTCCCTCTAACAATAACTGGGAAAGAGGTTTACATTTACCTGGAAGCCTGCAGCAGGCACAAGTATCAGCTAGCTTGGAGGAGAGCCACCACCGTCACTGAGCCCCTAGACTTCAGCATTGGGTTCTCCTCCCCAATACGCCATTCTGGGGGCTCCTTGCAGTTCTGGATCTCTGTCCCTCCTCCTGGGAGGAGACAGAGAGCCAGAAGGAGCCCCAGCCCTGCCCACATGGCTGGGCTTTATCTGAAAAAAGATAAAATAAACAAAATGAGATCAACGCCCAAACAAACTTCAGACTCTGAAATTCCCATAACAAAACACAGCAGGATATTGGCTACACTCAGTTCAAAAAATAAAAAAAAAAAAAAAAAAAAAAAAAAAAAAAAAAAGTAAAAATAAATTTGAGCTACTTTGCTTCTGCTTGATCGTATTTCTTCCATCTTGCAGTGGAGTTCCCCTAATAAAAATAGGCAGTATTTTTTTGTTGCATCTAAACAGCTGAAAAGTAAGCATTCAGAGTAACTGGATTTTCTTTTAGTGCTACTAATCAGAACACGTTGTTCGTTCCTCTTTGTAGTTTCTTCTTGACTGTTTTTAACACTTCAGTGATTTTAAAGTGGCCTCATTTCTTGTATTTTGAAATCAGTTGCGCTGAGCCAGTTTACACCAGTAAGAATGTAGGTCATTTCACTCCAGATTCCAGCATAATTCCACTGACTTAAAAGTACTTGCACCAACAGTGTATTTTGGTACACAGCAAGTATTATAGAATCTGGCAGAAATTTAATAAAAGACTTAAAGATTTTTACAAGTCAGTCCGTAGTATTTGGATCCCATTAAAAAAATCTCTTAAGAATTCAGGCATTATAAACAGTTTTGCAAAAACAGGAAATAAAAACTGAGTTTCAGGATTCCTCACATCTTACAAAATCCCACACTTAGTCCATTTAATGTCTATGAAAATCAAAGCATATTAGAAATTCTGTAACTGTCTTTACCTTTGCATCCATTAACATAATCATTTTGGCTTAATATGTTCAGAAAACACTCAGTATGCAGAAATACATGATACTATAAAACTGCTCCCCAACACGTCCTAGGTTATGGAATTGTATGATTTCACTGCTCACATCAAAGTCTGACAGTAAACACAGAATGTTTTGGGAACACTAAGTTCTGATAAATAGCACACATTTCATTTTTAATAACTGATCTTTTAAAACAAGAGACAGCTGCTGCAAAGCCAACATCATTTGCAAAATCCGTCTTCCTGCAGTTCTACCAAAAGCATTTTAGACGCAGTACTTTGGAGATTAAACTATGGCCCAACAATTATCAACATGGCCATTTCTTTTCCTCTTTCCAGACATCTGGAAAGCTGCCCGCCTTTATATCCATTATAAACACACGAAACTCCTAATGACATCTTGAGATCCCTCTACACCTTCACAGCCGCCTGCAGCCCTGGCACGCAGCGCCCTGCAACAGCTGTCTTGCCCCAGCGAGGCGAGAGCTGTGTTCTGAATTACACTTCTCTTCGCATTTCAACTTTCTCGTTGGCTTCCCAACGGAAATTTCCACAGTCAGCCTTTTCAGCCAAAGAAATACGCAGATGCTCTGCCAAACCTTAAGTCATGAAGCTCTTTCACAGCAAAACCAGCACCACGCTTACCCTTTCCTCCCCGCCCTCCTCCTCTGCTTCGCTCCGCTGCAGAAGAAAGCAGTGTGGGGAAAAGGGCTGTGGTATTTATACAGCTCTTGTTTATCTCACTTTGCTGATACAGTTCAAAGTTCAGGGAGCTTATTCTGAATGACCTTGCAAGCAAAGCAAACCCCTTTAGCAAAAGTAGCCAAAATTTTTCTCCATTAACTAATCCTGGGTGGAAACCATTTAAACGTGCAGAATGGCAAGGTATTTTTAATATAATGACTTTGAATACCAGGTTATGCAGTTTGTCGGTCACCCCAGTCAGCTGGAGACAGTGGTACAGTCAGAGGAGGGGGTGGGCCAAAGAGTCATTATTTTCTGAACACAGTGGTAACCACAGTGAGAGGGGGAAGGTACTTCTCTATTTATAAAAACGCTGAGCTAGCAGGTTTTTGTCTCATATGCTTTATCTGATATTTGCCTTGAAGAATGGTCTACCCTGTCTGAGGGCATGTGCAGTACAGCGCTGCTTTTGCCCAGCTGCTCTTGATTACATGACACAGCTTTAAAACTTACTTCTGTAGAACCTGCCAGTTTATCAGCTTCTGAAGGTTAGAACCCAGACCTTCAGCCATTTAAATCAATGCAGCGACATGAAAGCCATGAAGCTCCAACAACTGGCAAAAGACACCAAACTCTCCGTATTACTCTGTTATATTTCCTTAACACCACCATCACTGAGGGACCTGTGAACATTCAGGTTAGACTGTTTCCTTACTTTCCTTAGTGAGCGAATTGTTCATGAACCGCATATTTTGACTGCAGCTTGCTTGAGCTTGATTTCCTTGTACAAGCTACATATGTTTATAGAGAAATAACTGTCTAAAAACTTGGTCTGCCCTCAGAGTTTAAGGTGGTGGGATTTATACTGGTTAGTTCTATGGCCTCAGACTCTCTCCTGCATAGGTGAGCTTCTGGTTGGGTGTCAGAAATGGAACAGCCAGCCTTGGAGCTTATCCTGTCAGTGGAAAGAAGGACAAAGATTTTTCTTACAAGGTGGAATGTGCTCACATTCCTCGTATTGTTAGGGAAACACATCCTTGTATTCTTTGCCGGGTTGGGACCAAGCCCTCATAACTGTGATGATGTCCTTTCCAAGTGATAGATTATTTGTTGGGCCTCCTGCCTCAGGATAGAGTGTTGATTTTCCAGCACTAATAAAGCTCTGCAAGGCTGGCAGAAAGTATTTGGTATGCATCATGTGTGTCAATTCCTAGATGAGCACTGAGGCAGCCACAAAGGAATGAAGCAGGTACAGATCTATTAGTAGGAATAATACACAGCTCCATAGTGACTGACAGTTGGTCTCTTGCCAATTATTGCAATGCAGGTGGAGATACTATCAAATAAAGACGAATATTTCATTCCTATTTCTTTTTCGGCTTTGTAGCAAGGGGTGTGCACCAGGCTTGATTAACAAGCACTGAGCCTGTATGTGATACGCAATACCACTGGGTGCTGCTGAGACGTGGCAGTTCACAAGCACTGGAGAATAAAAGGTCCAGAAAGAGTAAACCGAGCTGAAGCAGCTAACTTGTAAAACCTTGCTATGGAAAGCACAGTGAGGATGGAGGTGTACAGTCGTCACTACTGAAAAGCTAGTATTTCCTCCCATATAGGACGGGGAAACACCTGCAGACCCTCACTTCCCTTAGAGAGAGATGAGAAGCAG
>VXBH01009333.1:103892-116775 GCA_013400035.1 Rynchops niger | reverse complement strand
TGTTAGCAATTATCCCTGTGCCAACAAATACTACTTATTATATTATTTTTTATTATATTCATTACGTTTATTATAACCTTTGTAATATTAAGGAGAGCTTAACTACATTCATAGTGATAAACACCAAGTATCTTGCTGTGTAACATTCACCTTACCTGACATCATTGTTCTGCCTCAAGATTTATTGAGGAAAAAGGCTCCTCTGTCTAAAGTGAGGGGTAGGGAATATTATAATGTTGGCTGAGGGTTTAGGTAGACATAATTCAGTCATTTTAGAAACATATAACCCTAGATATGCTTAAACTTCAGTCTGAAGCATTTACTCTTTCTGAGCGGAAATAAATTCACTTCCATATTTTTTTTTTTACAAACAGTAGAATAAATGTTAAATTTACAGCCTAAGAGTTCGACCATTCCATTTTTCATATTAATCCCCCTTGAATCTGTAGGCTCCTGTAGCCCTTTGTCCATAGTTTCTGAAGAAATAATTGTCTTAAAACCTGATTTTGCTTTCCACTGCAAGTATTTTCTTAGTTGTTGACTATGTTCCAATCTCACTGCAGGAGGCAGTTGTGAACTCTAATCTGGACAAGTCTTCAGTTTCAAACAATAATTTTTATAATTATCATCCTGTTCCTACTCACTTTTTGTCTTACTTGTGGGGAATAATGGTCCTGGTAGCGATAACAGCCCCCCTTCCCTTCTTATTGAACATAAAACTATTCCCTTTTTTGACATGTTTCAAACTTTTCAAACCACCACAGCACAGAAATACCAGTGTCTTTGGAATTAACTGATGATTGTTATTTCTGTTATCGAGGTTGGTACCGTATACATTTCTTTAAAAAAAATCGCAAATGGACATGGAATTATGAGCCTGTCAGTAGTTGTATTCTGGTAAAGTCTGCTGTAGTGATCTGCAAGACGTGCAAATAATGAAAGGACGGAGGCAGAACATGGATCCAGCACAAATTCTATCAGGAGACCTTGGGACTTCAGTGTCTGTTTTCCTCNTCCCTTCTTATTGAACATAAAACTATTCCCTTTTTTGACATGTTTCAAACTTTTCAAACCACCACAGCACAGAAATACCAGTGTCTTTGGAATTAACTGATGATTGTTATTTCTGTTATCGAGGTTGGTACCGTATACATTTCTTTAAAAAAAATCGCAAATGGACATGGAATTATGAGCCTGTCAGTAGTTGTATTCTGGTAAAGTCTGCTGTAGTGATCTGCAAGACGTGCAAATAATGAAAGGACGGAGGCAGAACATGGATCCAGCACAAATTCTATCAGGAGACCTTGGGACTTCAGTGTCTGTTTTCCTCTTGTGACTGAAGGATGTCACAAACGGAATTCAAAGTCCACTGGCAGATCATTCTTCTCACGTCTTCTGATTTTATAACAGTGTAACTGTGTCAACTCCGTGGAGTTACTCATACTCTATAGTGGAATAAACTGCAACAAAATCAGGCTGTTGAGGCTTACTTAATGCTTACATAAACAAATTTCCATTTGTTTATGAGGCCTTAAACTCTTGGTTAAATGCTGTCAATAAAGGGTAATTGAAGTGAAGGCAAAGAAGAGACATTAAAGTAAAGTAAAATTCAGCAAAATAATTAGAACCAGAACTTCATTAGTTAAAGTCACTCCAGAAAGAAGGGTAGTGGTGAAATATTGGTCTCGTGCTCCTCTCATGTGAGATCCAGAGCAGCGTAAGATAACTAAACGCATACTTCTCAGAACCCAAAGGAAGCAACAAAAGCTGACATCCTCTGATTTAGGCCCGGAGATTGTTTCAGTGAACAAAGGAATAGCTGATACATGCAATTGTATACTTAAAAACAAAATGAGACTTAAAGGAGCTCTGATCTAGTAGAAAAATTTTTTGGTTTTCTGTTTGGAAATTCCATTATAATAACAAAGCATCTTTCTCTACTTGAACCTATCTGTAGCACACTGTAATTAGCACCAGACGTGTCCTAAGTGATAATCATTGCACAGATTACAAATGCAAACTGACCCTAGTTGCTGAATGCCTACATGTACTCTGAGTTCCTTATCGGCGCTGTTTACTTTCTGCATTTATCCTGCAATAATTCGATCAGCCAGCAAGTTCCCCGTGCCACCTCAGTGGGCCTAAAACCAGTGGCCCTCTTATCATTTGAAGGAAGGACAAATTACTTGATCGTACCCAAGAGGTGGTTAAGAAGATCACAGCTGTACGGCATCTTTTGTATTTTTGTATTTTACGCTGTATTTAGCAATACTTGCCAGTCCTGTGATCTACAGAAGCAAAGTGAAAATCCCTTCGGTTTGGTGTGACTCTGCTCAGGCTCCTGGTGTTGGGGGTGGTAAATCAGGAAGAAGCAAATGTAATCATGCAATGCCCAAAGCAGGGTATCTGTACAGATCTCTTATATGGATCTTATATCCCACACAGTGATCATTGATCCCCCTTTCTACAGGAATGATGCAGTTGCACCAGGAATTCAGCAGGCAGCTTTAGGCTCTCCAGCATGGTGCACTGGGTCAATGCATAACTAAACTGATTAAGGATCTAGACCAATGAATACAAAGAAATATAAACAAAACCCTTGATTTTTCTGTGTTCAGACAGTTCTCTGTCCATTAACAGATCAGGTCTTCAGAAGGGTGTAACGGTAATCTTGCCTTCAGTATTATCATCAGCAACGCATACAATTGCCATTAGGGTCTTTATACGCAATAACTCTCCTTAGGAGATGCAAAGGAAAATGATTCATCAGCTAAATCCACAGCAGTTCATTCCAGGTGACTTTAAAGGCTTCTCACCAGAAACACCAGCAAGTTCTTGTTAATGATTTATAACAGGTCACCCAAGCACAGTTCACTGGACTGAACCCTAGCCAGGGAATGGAAATTATGACAGCACAGTAGGTGGGATTCGGTGACACTATACAGTGAACCTAACAGGAAGTTCAAGTCTGTTCTTTGCTTATCTGCTGTAAAATACATGAAAACTGAAGTGAAAACTGGGTCCAGCTAACGAATAAAAGGGATCTGTATGAAGAAGTTCTATATCAAGAACTGTTGAATTGTGATTAAAAAATGGACGACATATTCTTGGTTAAATTTCTTTTTGTGGTTCTATGTTGCTTTATTTTCCTGAGAGTGCAGCAGTGGATGCTGTACTCTCATCGTGGTCTGCAAGAGATGTTGAGAGAGCTTAGGGACAGGTTCAGACAGCTGAGCAAGATGGAGATTGTTTTACGTGAAATGGAGTCTGACAAACTAAAATACCCCTGTCTCTGAATACATGATATTGAAGGCTGATTGTCGATGATACTTCTTTTCAGACAGCATAGTCCTGGAATGCTGAACTGTGAAAAAAGTCTTGTGTGCCCGTCTTAGGGCAAGGGTGTGTGCATGTGCCCCCAACACCAGTAATGAAGGTATAGCTGTCTAAATCAACCATCTTTTACTGTTCGGTCCATCTCGGAAATTCAAAAGCAGCTGCCATTTCAGTGTCAAAGCACTCTACGTAGCAGATTGTTGTGAACTGCTTAAACAATTTGCAGGTGAAATACAAAAGTAGATTGGTCTAAGTGGAAGTTTTCACTTAACAAAATATGCTTTGCTGCTGCAGCATACAGCAAGCTGAGATTGATAGCCATTTACTCACACCATGAGTAAAAACTATTTTCACAAAAAAAAGGGCCTCCTCATACCATAATGAACTCAAAATGCAAGTGGAGTGGTCTCTGTAGATAAATATTGTAAAGCAATACTGACCTTCTGAGGACTGGTGGAAGAACTGAACTGTTTATTAAATGTGTTCTGTACAGAAGCAGAGGGAGAGCTGTGCTTATACATACACTTGCAACAATCAAACCCTGAACAGACTGACTGCCTCCTGCTTTTTGAATGCTGATAGAAGACTGCAAGGGTCAGATCTTTATCTGATTTATACCAGGAAACATCATTTGATATGCAAGGAGGACTTACAGCAGCTATCTTACTGTAATATCTTTCCTGTTGCTGTCAGTGCCATTATTTAGAGTTAGCAATAGTGACTAGCATTCAGCCCCTGCCTAGATTTGTTTTCTGTTAACAAAGCTACGCTGGTTTACAGGTTGTGTCTTCAGCAGACAGTACTTTGTCAAACATTGAGCAGATGCAGTACCAGTTATAGATATATCGCTACTTGGTATCTGCAACCCACACTCAGAATGCAATGGGAATGCCTATAGTCAGCTGGATAACTGCACACCTTCTGGAAGTGCCAAATGCTTACTGGAACAGCCTTAATACTACAGGATATAATGTAGCTATCATAAATTCATACTAACTGGTGAAAAAAAAAGAGACAGAACATTACTACCTCCAAGTATTTCCTATTCTTCTGAAGAGTTCACATTTTTGCTGAAAATTATAATTATTAACGTACATTTCTTTTGTGTGTTTTGGATGAAATACATATAACAGAAGTCCTCAATCTTCTGATACTACAGTCCTGCATTTTATTTTCCACAGGTGCAGTTCTTGAAGGTAACAATGAAAGCAAAGTAAAATTCTGAGTACAGAATATTATTTCTGTATTAGGTTGACAATGGGCCAGCAAGGATAGCAGACCATTATATCTGACAAACATATTAGACCTACCTTGACAGTTTTCCTATTTTTATTACAGCTTTGGCCTCCTTCATTTTGGCTGGTTGAGACAAAAGTCAAAATCAGAGTAGTAGAACTATTGTAGCATTCCAGAATAAAGAGCGCAGAATGCAACACAGAGGAACTAACTCAGTGTTTGAAAGAAAGAGAAGTGAGAGTAGAGAAGATACGATGACATTTTGTCTGATGACACCTTTGGAAGTCACCTGCACAAGCCATCACACTACTCCACATCACTGCAAATAGCAAAGACAAGAAAAAAATCTGCCTTGCAAAATTCAAGGAGCCACTATTGGTTGCTCCTACGAAACTGCCATTATTTTATATGTTCACATGTGTTTGGATGGACCTCTAGGCTTGTTTGACAATTCACACTGAACAGGCTTCATATCGTGTTCTCTAATTACAGGCAATAACAGGAATACCCACTTTTGAGTCTCCTCATCCTGTTCTAAAGCATTGGCTCAACTTGTGGAACTTGAAAAGTGAGTGAGTCCTGGTCCTGACAAGAAATAGTCACCACAGTATGCCTCAATATCTCTACCGTCAATAGAGGTTTGCAAGGCTGCTCATTTGCAAAGACTCTTGTAGAACCACAGGTGAGGTGAGGCCCAAGTTGGCATTTTACTTTGGTAAGTCTCTAGTTGACCTCTATTTTCATTTTTAATGTCTGTCTCTTGGCAGGAAGACGTGTTCAAAATATTACCCAGGTATGCCTTGTATTATTTACTAGTTATTATTTACATATCAGGCATATAACAGTCTTAAGAATTGTATTTAAGGATGTGGTGGTGTCCCCAGTAGAGCCCAGAGTCAGTGTCTGATGGTGGAACAGCTGAGCAGCTCCCACACCTGCCTTTGACCATCAGCATTTTATCCAGCCCTCCAAACTGCAAGCTGAATTTATTTCTCCAAACTTTTTCTTGTCAGCAAAAAGAGAAAACAAGAAGAAAAACAAAGTAGGGATTTGTGCTGATCCTGCATCAAGATCATTGCCAAATTTCCTGCAAGAGCTCACGAAGAGGAAACAAAATATGGACGTGAAGTGAAAAAAAAAAATGGTAGCACTTTAAAAACCATGGCAATAAAGCTGCAGAACATTCTCTCCAACACAGCTAGCAGGCATTCAGGAGAGACAGACCAAAAAACTAAATGCATGAGTGATCCCATGACTGCAATAATAGTAATAATTAACAATAAATGCTTTTTAATTATATTTCCCATTTTGCAAAGACTTCAAGATGTCTTGCTTGTAAATGTTTTAAGTTAATGATAAATTTTTTGTTGGTTGTTTAACACAGACACGTGTCCAAGGTAAATTACAAAATATATAACTAAAGGATCATGCAGGATTCCAGATATCTAGTTGTCCTGAAGACAAACCTAGGTCTTAATTCTCCACTGTTCAGGCAAATCATTGTGCAGTCAGCAGCTCGGGCACTGTTTGAGGTTTATGGTGTGGATCGTGCACAAGGCTGGTCTCAAGGACTTACAGGACAGAACAGAAAGTGGATGGGTGCTCTTTCAGTAGCACATGTGCTTCGGTAGCTGCTCGGCCTGTGTCTGCAAAGGGTGTAGTTCAGCTGCTGTTACAATCGGCACAGTTGCAGCCAGTATGCCACATAGCACACATGGCCTTGCACGGATGAATGGAAGAACACCCTTGATGTATGGAAGGCTGTGCCAGAAAGAAAAAAGTTCTTGCGGGATGTCATGGTTTCGGCTGGGATGGGGTTGGTCTTTCTTGCTAACAGCTGGTGTGGTGCTGTGTTTTGGGTTTGGGATGAGAATGGTATTGGTAGCACACGGGTGTTTTTGGTTGTTGCTAAGTTCTCAAGGCCTTTTTCTGCTCCTCCCGACAGCAAGCAGGCTGGGAGGGCACAAGAAGTTGGGAGGGGACACAGCCGGGACAGCTGACCCCAACTGACCAGAGGGATATTCCATACCATATGACATCATGCTCAGCATATAAAGCTGTGGGGAGAAGAAGGACGGGGGGGACATTCTGAGTTATGGCATTTGTCTTCCCAAGTAACCGTTAGGTGTCATGGAGCCCTGCTTTCTTGGAGATACAGCGAATGAATTCCTTGTTTTGCTTTGCTTGCATGCAGGGCTTTTGCTTTACTTATTAAACCGTCTTTATCTCAACCCACGAGTTTTTTCTCACTTTTATTCTTCTGATCCTCTCCCCCATCCCACCTCAGTGGAGTGAGCGAGCAGCTGCGTGGTTCTAGTTGCCAGCTGGGGTTAAACTACGACAAAGGACAACAATCTTCCCGTAGATACTGGGAAGAATTATTTCTATGTTGCTGATCTTTCCAACTTTTTATTGCGTTTAATATTATCTTGATTGCATGTGAAGCGTTTCCCTGATTGTCTCCACGTTCTGAAGTAAACTTTCACCTATAGTGAACATTTTATGAACCTATCACTCAGATGTAATTTCTCTGAGCAATAATATGGTCCGTAGGTTCACGGTTTTCTAGGAAGATTACGTGGCCTGATAGGAGTAATCTAAAATTATCTGTTTGTGTTTCTGCATGTATAATACATGGAACTGCAGCACTGATAGTGGGCTAGCTCAAAACCTTTTCCGCCAGTTTAGGTTTAATCCTTTCAAGACTCTGTAGATCTCCATGGATTATTAAAGACAGCTAGAAAAATCACCACATTTCATGCCCTGATGCACTATGTTCACTGTTGCTTATAAAAAAAACCCACAAAACAAAAACATTTTGCAAATCAGGTTACAGAAAATTTGCTTGTGAAAATCTGGGTTACCTCTGGAAGAGGTAAAATCTACATATCCAAAATCTTTATAAACAATGTGTATGTATGTTATTTCTACACATGATACACAATGCCTATCTATACAAAAATGGCATGGTATATAGTTATCTTAACACAGGCAACTTTTTAACAAAGGTTTTCCTTAAGAGGTTTCCCCAAGAAGTACTGACCCAGCCAAGGGAGCTGGAGTAGATGATCTTTAAAGGACCTTTCCAAACCAACCTATGATTCTAGAATTCTATTATTCTATATTCTGGAATAAAAGTAAAAAATAGCAAAGTACTTTATAGCTACTGTTATTTAAGCACTAAGCCATTATACAATTCTTTTAGGCATGCTTCTCATAATTCTGCAGAATCCAAATCACTATGTTTTATGAAACTAATAGAAATTAGGTTCTTAGACTTGCTTCTTCTTCCAGATATTTAAAACAATATAAAGGAAAGTATTTGGATAAGAATGCTAGAATTCAACCACCCTCTCCTGCAGTGTTCACCAGACTCCGATATCCTTGATTTCACTAGTCAGCTAATCTTTGTGGGGTCACAAAAATATGAAACACAGGAGATCAGATTTGGTACAGACCTTTTTCAGATAATAGAGTAGATATAAATGCACATCCTGTCCTAGCTGTGCATCTCCGCTGAAAATACAAAGATAACAAAGGAACAAGCTGACATCTTTGTGTCACAGATGTGAGGTTTAAGGATTTTTAACATCAGTTCACAATTCAACGTGTTACAGTTTTCAAGCATTGCATTTTACAATTACTGCTATTGTTTTGATTTGCATTAATTCTTATATTTTCCCTTCCCTCTTGAAATAGTAACAAGGAGGATTACCAGAACAGCTCTCTGTCAGAGGCAAACCCCATATTTATTTTCCCTTAAAACATTATAAACGGTCACTGACATTGTTCCACGGGGCATACCTACGAAAGGGGCTCTGCAGAAACATTCTTCTCTTGCGTAAGAGCACACATCTGGCTTGCTCTAGGCAAGACAGTAAAGCCCTTTCATGCGGAGAACAAGCTGTTGTGCAATGGAGACATGCTGAGTCGTCTGATAGAGATTTCTTGCAAATGATTGATATCACTACAGGAACGGGCAGGTGATTTCATAAGACTTGTTTTAATGGAAGAGACCAGAGAAGACCATGTTGTAGCTCTCTGAAGCCTCCCTGGGTGCCTCATTTGGTCCTGGTGCAGAACACTGTGGTGGGGGGATCTGGGTGTGCGAGGAGCGCACCAGGCAGCTTTCAACACTATCGGGGAGACAGTCAGAACTCTCCAGCAAGCCAGGTGTAGGTCACAGGCTGCGAGGTGAACAGCCTTGCACGAGATAGGCTAATGGCGCCTTCTGGCCTTCATTTGTAGTCTGAATTACCCACTTTTGGAAAATAGTTATCATCTACTCAATCCTGTGTATAAGCACGCCTTCTGAATTCTTGGTTTCACATCTGCAGTTTATTAATGCCTTCATTTCTTCAGACAAGAGGGGTTTTCTTTATTAAAGAAGGGAAATGTATGATTCACAGTTTTCTACGCTTAGTTCAGTATTCATTTTTGTCTGTTTGCTACTTCACAGCTCTCCCTGGGAGACGTTACCAACATTCAGACTGGCTGGGTGTTCTCCGCCTTCTTTAACGCTGCCATGAGAAGCCCAGGGTTGGAAGAGAACATTGACGCTTTGGTATTAGTCCCAAACTCAGCTGAATGTTGTGTCCAGAAGGCTTATCAGGTTATCTTAATGAGTACAGATTTCTCCAGAGATTCTGGAAGAGGAAAAAAAACATAGGGAATTTTTAGCCATACAAATGGCTAATATGGGTTGAACCAGAAGTACGGATAATTTGGATGTTTGCCTAACATTTTTTTCCTTGTGTAAATAAAATGCACTATAAACCAGGCCATTTTGAGATTCACAGCTAAATTGTATTGTTTTGTAACATAACTCTCAGAAATCCTAGATGTAGTGCTGGCAAACACCACACGCATCTCGAAGACAGGAAAAGGAGAACCTGAAAAGTTACAGCTTGATCAGTTTAATTTTATATTTGAAAAGCTATTAGGACAAATTATGAGCCATTCATTTAAAAGCTCACATATAACCTGCCAGTACAATTAGAAAGGTGCAGCCATAGGAAAAAAAAGTAAAGAAACACTATGGAAAATGCCATAGAGAAAAAAGCAAATTATCAGAAAAAAATATATAAATAAGGAAAAATAAGGAAACCTTGTCTGGATAGGTAGAAGGTGTTGGAATGGAAATACTTAATTTTTGTGTTCTATTTTGGTCCTATAGGAGTAACTTTAGCAATATTTCAACTTGGACCACAAGCTATTGGGGATAAAGTTCTTCACCTAAAACTTAGATCTATAATGGTTTTAAAGGAACCTTTGTGTTTTTTAAATGCAGGAGTCAACAACATTCCTAAAGTACTGCCGTGTACCAGAAAACATGAATGGGTGCGGCAGACAACTCCTAGATTGAAAACAATTGTCTGAGCAGACCTACGAACAATAGTATTGTCACATTAGCAAGGCCATTAAGCAATAACATAAGGAAATAAAGGGACATAAATTTGACTTCAAACTTTTTTATATTACATTACAAACCATCAGCATTTATACAAGTTTCTTGTATTACTGTATTATACAACACTGTGAGGAATCTTAGGAGTTTATGTATTACAGAGTAGATAAAAATTNATGTTGTGTCCAGAAGGCTTATCAGGTTATCTTAATGAGTACAGATTTCTCCAGAGATTCTGGAAGAGGAAAAAAAACATAGGGAATTTTTAGCCATACAAATGGCTAATATGGGTTGAACCAGAAGTACGGATAATTTGGATGTTTGCCTAACATTTTTTTCCTTGTGTAAATAAAATGCACTATAAACCAGGCCATTTTGAGATTCACAGCTAAATTGTATTGTTTTGTAACATAACTCTCAGAAATCCTAGATGTAGTGCTGGCAAACACCACACGCATCTCGAAGACAGGAAAAGGAGAACCTGAAAAGTTACAGCTTGATCAGTTTAATTTTATATTTGAAAAGCTATTAGGACAAATTATGAGCCATTCATTTAAAAGCTCACATATAACCTGCCAGTACAATTAGAAAGGTGCAGCCATAGGAAAAAAAAGTAAAGAAACACTATGGAAAATGCCATAGAGAAAAAAGCAAATTATCAGAAAAAAATATATAAATAAGGAAAAATAAGGAAACCTTGTCTGGATAGGTAGAAGGTGTTGGAATGGAAATACTTAATTTTTGTGTTCTATTTTGGTCCTATAGGAGTAACTTTAGCAATATTTCAACTTGGACCACAAGCTATTGGGGATAAAGTTCTTCACCTAAAACTTAGATCTATAATGGTTTTAAAGGAACCTTTGTGTTTTTTAAATGCAGGAGTCAACAACATTCCTAAAGTACTGCCGTGTACCAGAAAACATGAATGGGTGCGGCAGACAACTCCTAGATTGAAAACAATTGTCTGAGCAGACCTACGAACAATAGTATTGTCACATTAGCAAGGCCATTAAGCAATAACATAAGGAAATAAAGGGACATAAATTTGACTTCAAACTTTTTTATATTACATTACAAACCATCAGCATTTATACAAGTTTCTTGTATTACTGTATTATACAACACTGTGAGGAATCTTAGGAGTTTATGTATTACAGAGTAGATAAAAATTAATTTGAACTTGACTGAATGTCTATGATTTATGTTTTGATGTTACAGGATTTCTATGCTGAACGGCTGCCTTAACTTCATAGGCATTTATCGTATTAGTGGAGGATGAACATGGCAAAAGTAATCATGTAGATCTGTCACCAGGGAGAAGAGACAGCGATCATAAACAAGTCCATTCGCAGGAGTTATGTGGGCAAGCTCCCCAGAACATACAGGCATTGTATGCAGCAGCTCTTCTGCTGTCATGATGGACACGGGGGCTGTCAAAGGGATGATCGTTGTGTCTGTTTTGACAAGATAAATTATTTTACTGGTTTATTTGGATGAATACTTTTTCATCTGGTGACACCGCAGGAAGCCTGGCTGACTTGTGATACCCCTGAAGACTCTGGCCTAGAAGAGAATCGGAAGTTTTGTGTTGCCAGCGCTCGGACAGGACTTGTCTGTTCCTAAGGCACCTCAGCCAAATACCCCATGAGCTCAGTCGGAGCTGTGAGGCTCTGCTTGGCTATTTTCTTCTTCAGCCGTGGGGCCTTGGGGCTGGAGGGGCTGAGCTGGGCACCATGGGAGGGAACGGCAGCCTTGCAGGGCCACACACCAGGGGAGCTTCCAACACCACTTCATGATACTCATTTCGAGTCCTACTCGATTTAAATTGTAAAAGGAAAACACCGCGGTGCGCAGGCCCAACAGGGAAGAGTGGGTGTGTGACGCAGGGGGCCAGCGGAGCCGGGGAGAATCCTGCAGGAGCTGAGTTGTGCCGGTTGAGGGCTGGGGATGTTCCTGCTCCGGGCCCTGCCACTGCCTGCCTTCCAGAACGTTCTGTCAGCCTGCATAACAGAGCACAGCCAGGTGCCCAGAAGACAGCAATGCAACCGCCAAGCACACCCAGAAGAGCAGACATACGTCTTTCTCACAGCCATCACCGCGTGCCCCTGCGTTTGCTGTGTCTGATCGGGCAGCGCGGGCAGTCAAACGCTGCCGGCACAGGGTTGCAAAGGCCATTTACACGGACTTAGAATCACAGAATGGTTCGGGCTGGAAGGGACCTTAAAGATCACCCAGTTCCAACCCGCTGCCCTGGGCAGGGACACCTCCCACTAGACCAGGCTGCTCAAAGCCCCATCCAGCCTGGCCTTGAACACCTCCAGGGATGGGGCAGCCACAACCTCCCTGGGCAACCCATTCCAGTGCCTCACCACCCTCACAGTGAAGAATTTCTTCCTGATATTTAATCTAAATCTCCCCTCTTCCACTGTGAAGCCCCTACCCCTCAACTTATCGACTCGTTGGTTCACTTCTGAAACCAGTGGACACGCCGACTCGCGTTTTGGGAAAAACAACGGTGTTTAATCTTATCTTAATCTAACCTTATCTTAATCTTACCTTGCCCTCCCCTTCCACCCCCGGCCACCAGCACTGCCCCTCCGGGGGCCGCCACAGCGGAGGCCGCCGACCACGGCCGCCTCCCCGCCAGCCCTCCTGCCCGCCGCCAGAGCTCCCGGTCGTACCCCGGCCCTCAGCGGCGGCACGATGGTTGCCAGTCCCGGGGGAAGGCGGGCGGGTGGGCGGCGTGCCCGCCGCGGCTGGTGCCGCCACACACCGGGACTACAACTCCCAAAATGCACCGAGAGGCTGAGCTCCCGCTCCGCTGCCGCCCCGCCGTGTGAAAGGTGACCCCCTGACGCCACTTCCTCCGCGCGGTGCAGGCCGGGAATGCGAGTCGCGATTGGC
>VXBH01009333.1:82722-103473 GCA_013400035.1 Rynchops niger | reverse complement strand
AGTGGTGTTGCGCGCCATACCCCCCTCAGAGTCCCCGTTGCTGAGATGGCCACAGCGAGGTGGCGGTGGTTGGGCCGGTGCTGGGGCTGTTCCTCCGGGAATTGCCCTGACTCCGCGCTGCCTGTCTGCCTTCCTGTGTGTGCGAGGAAAACATGCCGGGTGCCTGCGGTGTGAGGAGTCCCTGCCGTAGTCCAGGAGGGCAGCAATAATAAGATGGCTTCATTGAGGGAGAGGTATAAAGACAGATCTGCAAATCATACGCCTGTCTTGGGCTCGATGGCCTTAAAGGTCCGTTCTGACCTAGATGACTATACGATTCTGTCGTATGAGATGCATCCGTTGCCACCAGCTGATAAGGTTGAATCGGTAGTTGGCTGCAACTTCCAAGAAAATAACAATAAACAACTGAAGTACTCCAGTTTCCCTCACTCATCTATGGGCCTACTCATAACCGGTGACTTGGGTCACTTCTGGCTGCCTTCCTTGGCTTCTTGGTTTTCTCAGCCATTACCTTTCACTTCCTCCTCCAGAGTAGTCATGCTCTTACTGAATATATGCTGTTCTGTTGGGCTTTTTTCTGCAATATCACTTAGTTTTTTAAAGCGAGAATACTCTATGAATGCGGCAACTGCATTTAGATATGCAATAAATTCATACTTTTTACTAGTTCTGTGTTAATTCACGACAATAAACTAGCTATCACTAGCTATCATAAGTGGTATTTTTTTTCTTTTTTTCTTTTTCTTTTTTTTTTTTTTTTTGTTTAGTTTCTTAGATTTGGTAGCATGGAGGTTACTCTATTATTTTGAGGGTGTTTTTGGTAAGATACCACTACAAGTATCCAGTTTGGAAGTAAATTTCATATGGGTATGTGGAAATCATGAGAGTTGTAGGTCAAAATTTTATTCAACTTTTAAGGAACTATGCTTTTAACTGCAAGTCGTCTGTCCTTTTATGATGTGTCAGAAATTGTCAAGAAGAATTAAGCAGTGAAGTTAATGGTTGATAGCTTCCCATGTGAGACTTTACATGGAATACCAGCTGACAGAAGCAAGGCAGGAGCAGCTGGTCATCTGTCTTAGACCCATCATTACAGATGAGGTGAAACGAAGGCAACAGTAGCATCCGCTCCCGTCCACCTCACCTTCCCCTGAGAGGCTGGTCTCCTCTGTCCCCTTCAAGGCCCTGACAGGTATTTCAGTGTGTGCTTGGCAAAGCAGTGGTAGCAGGTAGAGCTAGACTTCCATAAGTCATTACTTCTGCTCTTCTTTTTTCATGTTATTGGAAAAATGACTTCTTAATGGGCCAGTTTTTCTGAGATGCTGTTGTGGTTTAACCCCAGCTGGCAACCAGGACCACGCAGCTGCTCGCTCACTCCACCAGTTTGGGATACAGGAGAGAATCAGAAGAGTAAAAGTGAGAGAAAGAGAACTCATGAGTTGAGATAAAGACAATTTAATAAGTAAAGAAACAGCCGTTGCACACAAGCAAAGCAACACAAGGAATTCATTCACCACTTCCCGTTGGCAGGCAGGTGTTCAGCCATCTCTAGGAAAGCAGGGCTCCATCACGTAATGGTCACTTGGGAAGACAAACACCATAAGTCAGAATGTCTTTCCCTTTCTTCTTCTTTCCCCAGCGTTATATACTGAGCATGACTTCATATGGCGTGGAATATCCCTCTGGTCAACTGGGGTCAGCTGTCCTGGCTGTGTCCCCTCCCAACTTCTTGTGCCCTCCCAGCCTGCTTGCTGTTGGGGTGCTGTGAGGAGCAGAAAAGGCCTTGAGAACTCAGCAACAACAAAAAGCACCAGTGCTGTACCAAAAGCGTTTCTCCTCTCGCATCCAAAACTATACCAGCTATTAGTAAAAATTTTAACTCAATGCCAACTGAATCCATGACAGATGCAAGAAAGTGTTTTTTGTCGTGAATACAGAAACTCCACAATTTCCTTTACTTGATGTCTGTTAGTCATAAGAAAATAGCTTTGCCTTTATTGTGATTGTGTAATTCTTCTGTCGAACCCCATATACATGTATTTGTTACAAGTGAGGTAGAATTTACAGAGCCACACAGGGTAGTTAGCAAGCATGGTGGCATCAGCTCGGACATGGTTAGTACACGTAAAGAACAGTTTTGCACTCAGGACTTCCCAGTTCCAATCACACACAAAAAGAATCTGCACCAGAAGTCAGGGAGCACCTGCTCTCCAGTGTCTTCAGCACCCTGAGGAAAACTGCTTCTTTGCCACACCAGAAAGTTCCATCTCTATGTTCAGGGTTTGGTTTGATACTAGTCACTCTCCTGACTTTCTTCCTTTTGTCCATACTAAGTGTAACAACAGTACAGGGAAGGGTATGTCTCAAATTCCTTTATGACTCATTCAGAAACCACATGTTCTTCAAAGTGAGTTAGACTGTGAAAAGAAACAATGTTTCTGTGCTAAAGTGACTTTGAAATGTCTTCGCTTTTTCTGTGGTAGTCTCAGTGTGAGCCATGTGAATGTGGGAGTTGAGGATGAGTGCTGCTGCACAGATCTGAAGTTACTTTGCCTGGAGTTAGTTTGTGAAATGCATTCATTGAAGCACTTGGACACTCTCCAGAGGTTCTTTTGCATAAGCAGCAGACTAACAGCTGCATCTTGTCCACAGGCACAGAGTTCTGCTAAACCTCTTCAGGTTTGAGAACCTCTGCAACTCCTGCCCCTGACTGTCTTTGTTGTATAAGTAAGGGAGGAAGGGCCATCAGATTGCGAGCGTGTGTGTCTCTCTCAAAAGGCTGGCAAAGAATATTTCACCTTGCAGGGGGAGAAGTGCAAGAAGGCTGGGTGAAGAAGATGCTCTTTGCTCTTGAGTGTGACAGCACATTAAATCACTGGAACTCATAGGTACTCAGAAGCTGAAAAGTGCTGCTTTGTTACATCTTTATTTAAAGGAAGTAAACATCTTGTGTTCACCAGGTGCAAAATGTGACTTAAGTATGAACATTTTAAGAACTGTTCTTCCACCAAGTGGATTGGTAGAATTGCGAGAAATAACCATTTAAGATTCTGACATTGTGCTGCTGTGGAGATGTTACATCCGTGCATTATTTACTTTGAGGGAAGTGCGTCCCTGCTGAATCTCTAGAATAAAGAGGTACGCTTACTCACTTGGCCTGTTTTTTCATGTATATGAATAAGGCAATATGCCATATACTTAACCCTACAATTTCCCACCTGCCAGCTAAAATCAGGTAAACCTGTTACCAAGACAGTTAATGTTTCAGTTGGTTTTGTAGTCCCTGAAAAGTGCTAGTTAGTTCACGTTTGTACACTAAGCTGACTGTGCGTAGTATTTACTGAGAGGCCCAGTATTCTTACTGTCATACCACATCTTTTGCAGATTAGTCCTTTTGCCATGGAAGCTGAAGAAACGATGGAATGTATCCAGGAGTTCCCTGAACACTATAAAGTTATTTTGGATAGACTGAATGAACAACGTGAGCAGGATCAGTTTACAGATATCACACTGATTGTCGATGGTATGTACAGGCCTGAGAACCAGTCAGTATACAGAGAATTCTGAAAGCTGTGCTGGGAAGCTGTTGGGTTTGTCACAGGACAGTTGACAGACTGGGCTGGTAACAAATTTTTGGTTCCGTACCAGAGTTGCTTGCAGAGTTTCATTTAAAATCTCGGAATGAACAGAGCCTTCAGCAGTGATTAATGATTTTGCTTCTGCTTTTCCAAAAAAGGGGCTAAATATTTTGAGATAGAAGCCCACTTTGAAACTGCTGTGCTATATTTAACGTGTTGTTTAAGGATTTCCAAAACATTGTTAAAATACTTTTCCCTAACTTGAGCTCACTGTTTGCCTGCAGAGAACTTGTACAAATATTGTGGGGTTAAAAAAAAAACCAAACAAAACAAACAAAAACCGCCAAACCAACACCTTGAAATAAGATTTACTTGCTTCTCTGGTATCTGGCTGCTATTTTAATATGTTGTTAAAATAGGGTATAAGCACTTACTTTTCTTTTTATATGTGCTCTGAGGACATTAATATTAGTTTAAAAGGATGACAGATGTAAGTGCTTATTATCTCCTTAGAAAAGGTGGTATCTGATCGACCACCTCAGATTGCTTCTTATCCCAGACATGTCTTAGAACAGATGAGGGCTTCAGGGAAGACAGGAAGTGTCCACTAGGACACAGACTTAGCTAAAGGAGTACCACCTGATCTTTAAAAGGATAGCAAGAACTCACTTGAAGGAAAAGAGTCCTACAGAGCCCGGATTAGAAGAACGTAAGCAAATAAAGAAAAAATTACTCTTCAGGAATTACTATAGTTTGACTGACAGCACTTGCACAAAACTTATCCTGAATGTTTGTTCCTGCTCTGGTATTACCAGATCCATGTGTTGAGCTCAAAGCTGTTTTTGTATGCAACTGTGTAGTTCTAATCCATTTTGCATCTCTTATCTCTGTCCCATGGAGCCTTATGAATGTTCATGCGTGCGCCAGGGAGAAGGCAACACAGTGATGGGGAATACACAGTTCTTTCTGGAAAACAGGAAGAACAGAGCAGAACCACCTCTGTTCTGCAGCGGTATTTATGCTGGCAGAAGTGGTGATAAAATACATCAACCTGTAAGAGCAAGAAAAACCAAGGAGAACCTGGATAAAACCTGAGAGCTGATGCCAAGACATATAGGAGAAAGTTTGCATAGGAATTTCCTGTAACTTAAATATCTGAAAAGAGAAACACTGGAGTTAGTGGTTGAGTTGCTGATTGATTTGCAGAGCTTCAGCAAGGTCAGTGATGTCCGCAGGGGTCTGCATGAGATGGGTCAGGCTATCTGCAGTAGTATCCCATGTTACAAGGAGACATATTAATTGACTGTATGCTGCCGGAATAGATTTGTAGACTGGGTAGTCTCTTTTCTGCATCTGCACTTATTCTGCGCTATGAGTGAGGAAGCTGTTATCCTAAACCAAAATTTTTTCTCACTTTGTAGGTCACCATTTCAAAGCTCATAAGGCTGTTCTTGCTGCCTGTAGCCAGTTCTTCTACAAATTCTTCCAAGATTTCACTCAGGAGCCCCTGGTGGAGATTGAAGGTAATAAGATTTGTGTAAATAAAAACCTTCAGAGTTGTGTGCCCAAACTGGAAATGAATGTAGTATCCTTGATATGGCCTTACACAACATGCTTGGTCATATCAATTAGCTTTCTAGATCTCAGCTCTTGAGTCGTTCTGAGGCAGCTGCCACCAGTGGAAAAAAAATCCTTCTGCAGCCTTGAATTAAATCTTTTCGGAGGAAGTGTGAGGTTATGNTTGCTTCTCTGGTATCTGGCTGCTATTTTAATATGTTGTTAAAATAGGGTATAAGCACTTACTTTTCTTTTTATATGTGCTCTGAGGACATTAATATTAGTTTAAAAGGATGACAGATGTAAGTGCTTATTATCTCCTTAGAAAAGGTGGTATCTGATCGACCACCTCAGATTGCTTCTTATCCCAGACATGTCTTAGAACAGATGAGGGCTTCAGGGAAGACAGGAAGTGTCCACTAGGACACAGACTTAGCTAAAGGAGTACCACCTGATCTTTAAAAGGATAGCAAGAACTCACTTGAAGGAAAAGAGTCCTACAGAGCCCGGATTAGAAGAACGTAAGCAAATAAAGAAAAAATTACTCTTCAGGAATTACTATAGTTTGACTGACAGCACTTGCACAAAACTTATCCTGAATGTTTGTTCCTGCTCTGGTATTACCAGATCCATGTGTTGAGCTCAAAGCTGTTTTTGTATGCAACTGTGTAGTTCTAATCCATTTTGCATCTCTTATCTCTGTCCCATGGAGCCTTATGAATGTTCATGCGTGCGCCAGGGAGAAGGCAACACAGTGATGGGGAATACACAGTTCTTTCTGGAAAACAGGAAGAACAGAGCAGAACCACCTCTGTTCTGCAGCGGTATTTATGCTGGCAGAAGTGGTGATAAAATACATCAACCTGTAAGAGCAAGAAAAACCAAGGAGAACCTGGATAAAACCTGAGAGCTGATGCCAAGACATATAGGAGAAAGTTTGCATAGGAATTTCCTGTAACTTAAATATCTGAAAAGAGAAACACTGGAGTTAGTGGTTGAGTTGCTGATTGATTTGCAGAGCTTCAGCAAGGTCAGTGATGTCCGCAGGGGTCTGCATGAGATGGGTCAGGCTATCTGCAGTAGTATCCCATGTTACAAGGAGACATATTAATTGACTGTATGCTGCCGGAATAGATTTGTAGACTGGGTAGTCTCTTTTCTGCATCTGCACTTATTCTGCGCTATGAGTGAGGAAGCTGTTATCCTAAACCAAAATTTTTTCTCANTTTTCTTCTTTTTCTTTCCTTTCCCCCCAGTACATGGCTAATGGAGGTCAGGCAGACTCTGTATGTTTCTAGAACTAACAGTGTGACATATAATCTTTACCCTGACAACAGCCGTTCTGGTCAGAGGAAAAGGCTGCCAGTGATGGCGAATGGAGGGTGCCTTGGCTGGGATGCAAGAACAGGGTGGTCGTGGAGCAATACTTGCCTGGTAGGCAGGGAGCAAATTCCTGGAGCAGTATTTCAGCTCCTGGTAGTAACGTGCTGCTCAGAGGTCTCTTGAGAGAGATGGTATTTTTGTGTTTATACTTTTTATTATTCAAACAGCTTTTTGTCTGTCTTATCTTTTCTTTTATCCTTGCTGTGGCATAACTCTGTAGTTCCAGATTCACGTGTTTCTATAGTAGACTTTTTGTTCTAACATGAGCTTTTTAAGGGTGTCATCTTCATGAAACTGGCAGCTATAGTACTGTGAGCAAAATGGTGAGCAAGCAAGTGTGCAGTATTCATCAGATAGATGAGACTGAGGAATTGCTAAAAGAAACTGTTGTTTCTCTTGCCTGTATACAGGTGTAAGTAACATGGCATTTCGTCACCTAATTGAATTCACCTATACAGCAAAACTAATGGTCCAAGGTGAGGAAGAAGCAAATGATGTTTGGAAAGCAGCTGAATATCTACAGATGTTAGAAGCGATCAAAGCACTTGAAATCAGGTAAACAAATAAGCCTCTTTTTCTTCCCAACACTGAAATGTGGAGTTACAAGAATCCATTTGCAAGAGTCAGCTGCCAGTATTTTTCAGTGCTCTTCCTTAACCTGCAATCTCCTAAATTTGTGTGGGACCATATACTCTTCTACTATAAGATAGGCGTCAGAATTATACAGGCTAAAAAATGAATGTCACATTCTTTGGGCTGGAACTTTGTGACAAGTGACATGGCTGGTAAATGTTGCAGACATGGTAGGGCTGTGACTTTGTGGGAACTAATACCAGGGCTCTGTGCTATCTGACTGCCCACACTGTATTGACAGCTGTTTGTACAGTGATGATGTGTCTCAGGGAATCGGGCCACGTTAACAAGCTTGCGCTGATGTTTTGATATCATGCAGCGTCCTGGGAGAATAAGCAGTAATCTTAAAACTTCTTGCTGCAAAAGGCATTGCGAGATTAGTGGTTGGACTTGATGATCTTAAAGGTCTCTTCCAACCATAACAATTCCATGATTCTATAAAATTAACCTCTCAAACTTCTTGAATGATTGTACCTGTTATAATCAGTTTTACACAGGACCAATACTTTACCAAATATTGCTGTGGCACCTTTTATGCAGTACCAGGAACTGTGCTCCATCGCCAAACTCCAGCCTGAGAAAAACAGGTGCCAGTCCTATCATGCTGTTTTTCTTCCCCTTCCTTCCCTTTCACTTCCACAAAGTGCTCTCACGTTCTCCTTCCTTCTGCATGCTACACTGTTCTGCTGGCATGAGGCAGAGGGAGGGGCAATAAATGCTCCAAGTATTACAGTTATTCTTGCTTTCTGTTCTAGAACCACTGAAAGGTCTTTGCATTCAGACTAAGGAAAGACTGTTGCTTCCTTTTTGTCTCCCCATAGACACATTAGTCAAGGAGAGCAGCACTGGCACCAAGTTCCTCTAATAGGCAGCTAACATTTTGTTTAAAAAAACATGTGATATGCTGGAAATTTAGTTTTCAACATAAGCATTTATTTCTGTATTTACTTATTCTGTGCTTATTCTGTGGATTGGAAGTAAAGCTGAATAAGTATGTATATATTTTTTAATAGGAAAGATATAGGATTGTGCATTTCTAGTCCTACCCTGCAGCCCTACCAACACCCTTTTTTGACATTATTCAGATTAAGCATGGTACCACCAAAATATTTTTATTCATGAATAAAATCAGACTTCAGCTGTCTGCTTGAGCAATTTAAAAGAAACTTGAAACTGAAAAAGAGTGTTCGAATCAGTTTCACTTTGAGTCAGTGTGCACCGGTAGAGCAGTTGAACCAGGATTCAGATCCATCCATCAAGCTAAACTGTCCAGCCTGCAGTTGTATAACGTTATGCAGTTTGTTGGTTATGCATCGCTAGTAAACACTGTAATTTTGTGTTTCATGGAAACAAATGTTTTGTTTAATGAAAACACATGCAAGCCAGTCTATTCTTAGAGTTATTTCCATTGTTCATATATTTTGAAATTTTTTTTGTGGGTGTTTGTTTCATTCGTTTTTTTGTTAGAAAAACAAACTTGAGTACCACTGTCGGTCTCTGTTTTCCCCTCCATAGAGAGATGGGCAGAATTGCACTACAGTACCTCAGTCAGAGCTTTGACTGAAAGACTTCAGAAACTTCAGTTGAATAGAGATGGTTATAGAACTAATTCTTTGTATAATGCATCAAAGGCTTGCACATCCCATAATCTGGACTAGAAAGAAAACAACCATCTGTTATTCCTTAAAGTGCAGTTGTGTTGTATGTGTGTATCCCCATTTAAAGTTTCACACAATGTGGTCAAGGATGGTAGTCTCCTCTTTGCTGAGCAAATTATTCTTTTAGCACGTGATTCTGGAGCTCCTTGCAGTAATGTGCAAACTGTCACCTTCTAGACATTAGAAATCCAGGCTAGATGCAACTAAGGTTAGCTGCTCGGTCTTCCTGTGTCTGAATGGAGTAAGGTGCAATTTAATAAGCTGTATCCTGCATTAGATCATTAGCAACACATCTCTGACACGACTTACAGATAGTAGGTGAAGCCTTATCTCTCCTATTACTAGAAAATGTGAAAATGATAGGGAGTAGATTATGTGAAAGTATTCATCAGGCTGCAAAGGAAGGTAAAAGCAGAGCTTACTCCTGTCAGTCTGATTTGAGGGGAAGATAGCCACTCATTCTCAAAATTGATAATCCATAGTAAAACCTCCAAGCACATATGTGCTGTGGATGATGTTGAAGGTGTGACTTGAAAGCATTGGCCCACTCAGCTCTGTTTGTGTTTGAGATGGCATGCTAGCCCCGACACCTTGGAGGAAGGGGTTTGTGTGTGTATGATGCAGGGAGAATGGGAACAGAGCTGGGGGTTGTGTTTAAGCCCAGAAAATGAAACTAGAATGCTCTTTACACATCCCAGTGGCTTTTATTTTTACCTCAGCTGTTAGCTGTGTGCTTTCATGAAGTACAAGTTGTTATAATAATCATTGTGTGAAGTCACAGCTGTGGTGTTTTCTACCAAGCTGTAAGTGCTACAAGCAATTGCACACACTCCAGGAGGAATAGCATAGGAAGGACTTGAATCTTATTTCTGAATAGGCAGGCCAAAGAACTCCTTCCTTCAGAGAAGTTTTCTTTCCAAGTGCAGAATTTCACAAGTTTCTTAGATAAACCTATGTCTTTAGGTTAACTGGCCTTTCTTCTTAATAGGTGCTTTGTATCATTCAAGCAGAGCTGTTTAAAACACTTCAGTAGCCTTATGCCAAATGCTCTGCGGCTTTAACTGTGCTATTTTACAGCTGTAAGAAGTATAGATTAAGGACAAATTACCTTCTGACACACGCACAGATTATGTGGTCATTTGTCATTCAGCTTCTTTGAGAAACAGCTACGGAATGTTGGGTGCAGAAGCTCAGTATTAGGCAGGAATTGTTATGTCAGTGCTTATGGATCTTAACCATGTTTATGCAAATGCTTTACAGGAACAAAGAGAATTCATCACCCTTAGAATCAGATCAAACACAAGAAAAAAATAAACCAAAAAAGAGGAAGATAGCTGAAACCTCTAATGTTATCACAGAAACACTGCCATCTGCAGAATCGGAGCCTGTTGAAATTGAGGTTGAGATTGCTGAGGGGACGATTGAAGTAGAAGATGACAGCATCGAAACACTTGAAGAAGTAGCTTCTGCAGAGCAATCCATAAAGTACATCCAGACAACAGGTACATCGGATGAATCTGCTTTGGCTCTTTTGGCAGATATCACTAGCAAGTATCGTCAGGGAGAGAGAAAATGCCAGATCCAAGAAGAAGGTGATAGTGCAACTGATCCCTCGTGCAAACAGGTAGAAGGTATTGAAATTGTGGAACTTCAGCTGTCACACGTGAACAATTTATTCCACTGTGAGAAATGTAACCGTTCGTTTAAATTGTTTTACCATTTTAAGGAACACATGAAAACACACTCTACTGAGAGTTACAAGTGTGACATATGCAATAAAAGGTACCTACGAGAAAGTGCTTTGAAACAGCACCTCACCTGTTACCACCTTGATGAAGGTGGTGCTAGCAAGAAGCAAAGACCTGGCAAAAAAATACATATATGCCAGTACTGTGATAAGCAGTTTGACCACTTCGGGCATTTTAAAGAACACCTCCGGAAGCACACAGGTAAGAGCACTGCTATAGTTCTGTCCTTGTGGCCTTGGCTCTAGCATTTTGGGGGTTTTGCATGTTTAGGGGAGATAGAGAATATGCTGAAGAGAACACGAGTCCTGAGTGCTAGACATACTTGTCTTCTAGTTACAACTAAAGCCCTATAACTGAAGTAATTTGTATACTAACTTCCTAGTATAAATTAATCAAGGTATTTGCCATTCTTGGTAAATCTAAAATGTGTTTTACAGGAAGTGTACTTTGAATTGCAAATAACATATTCCATAGCAGTGAATAAATGGACTCTATTTGCGTACCTTGAATAAATGATCCCAAGAAGTTAATTAGATAAATGCCTGTCTTTGGTGCGTTTGTGGGAAGAAAGAAATAATTAGGTTTACTATTTCTCTCTAATCCCAATCTACATAATTATATGGTAGTTTTATGGTTACGGTTGAAGTCCATGGTATTTGTTTCATATTAGGCAAATAAAAGTCACTGTGTTAGTTGTTATCACAGAATCTTCAGAGTTGGAAGGGACCTCTAGAGATCATCTAGTCCAACTCCCCTGCTAAAGCAGGATTGCCTAGAGCACATTACTCAGGAATGCATCCAGGCGGGTCTTGAAAGTCTCCAGAGAAGGGGGTTCCACGACCTCCCTGGGCAGCCTGTTCCAGTGCTCTGTCACCCTCACCGTAAAGAAGTCTTTCTGTGTATTTGAACGGAACTTCCTATGTTCCAACTTGTGCCCATTGCCCCTCGTCCTGTCACTGGGAACCATTGAAAACAGTCTGGCACCATCCTCCTTCAACCCACCCTTTAGATACTTCAATGCCATGATAAGGTCTCCCCCTCAGCCTCAGTTTTGAATTTCTTTGGGTTAAAAATATTTATTTGGGGCAGTCTCCTTCCTGTGACTGTCAGATTATAAAGGACCTGCACAATATTGGACTATCCTGGTCAGAATTTTTGTCCTGTGAGTTACCATTGGCAAGTGAAATCTCATCCATTCGCATAAAGGGAGAAAAAGATAATCATTAGATCAGGCCAAAACCCTCCTTCTTCGTCAAATCTCACTTAGATGAGACTAAACTCATAGTTGGATGACACACGGGGAGGAGAAGCAAGTTGTCACTTTTAGCAGATGAGTTTAGCCCCGAGCTTGCCAATGTGTTTCTCAGAGGAGAGGAGAGAAGACAGCTGGCACGCTCTCTGTGTTTTCCATCACTGCTGTGGCTGGTGCACCCCAGCTCACAGCGTTGACTTGCACTGTGCAAGAAGTCAGGCAATGTCTTTTGGTCTTTGGACATTGCCACTGTTATCTTTGAATTGTCACTTTCAGACACTTTCGGTAGAATATGTTGGAGATTACTGAAGAATCTGAGTAAGAACAGAATGAATCTGTCCCTTATCGGTGTCTTGCTCCTAGTAACTATTCAAATGTGACCAGATCACAGGGCAGGTGAAGGTCTGTGGTGTGGGTTTTGCTCTGTGGTATGCATTGGTTGCCTGGGCAAAGTGCGTGATTTTTCACCTGCAAGACTGATGGCAGTTCAGCATCCTCTGCATTACCTGTACAACAGTCTCCAAAAACACAGCATTTTGGAACCAATGAGGGAACGTTTCCATGATTTAACATATTCCTGTAGCCTTTAGGTATATAAGTGAGAATTATTGGCTACTGTGGATTTCTTTTGCAAAGCTAATTAGGAATTTCTGAATATCCTTACCTCTGAAAATACAGGTTTATTTGCTTTCCATTTCAATAGTCAATGGCCACTCCATTCCTGAAAATGCAGGCTTTCAGACCAGCTAGGGTAGATTATGTTATTCACTGAAATGTCTCTGACTCTTTTGGAGTTCATTAAGATGTTTGTTTCGGTAGTGATGTTGGTGTCAGTACCTCCACAGATTAATTATCAGACTTTCAGAAGAAACACACTGTTCCTGGCTTTTTGTACTTTAATTTCCTTGAATTTCATTGTGTTTGTGCATGATGGAATTAGTAAACAGAGATACAAGTTGTTCTTTGTTACTACTTGGTGACAGTAATAACAATATACTCCTTGGGGTGAAAAAGAGGAAGTGACCTGTTTTCAGCCTCCCCTGCTGTTGTCCTTAACTGGCTTCTGTGTTTGGTACTGGGTTTGAAATGAAGTGGCCAAACTGAAAGGAATTTTTACCTTCCTTTATTTTCCCAATTATGTCCGTCTGTGCTTTCTCGTCACTGGATTTTAGTGGGGGGACAAGGTCTGTGTGTGTTTGTTTGTTTGTTTGTTTGTTTTAATACTGACGCATTGTTATTTCATGGTTATTCCATGCCAACTTTTTTTTCTGGAGCTCAGTTTCAGCTCTCAAGCATAAGCTGCTATTGTTCTTGAAAATAAAACTTTGTATTATTTAAGTACTTCCTTCTTTAATGTGTCACTTCATATGTTTACTAATGTTGATTCTTTAATTGTAAATATTATCAGACAAAAAAAAGAGAAATAGTTGCTATTTCCTTAAGATATTTCATCAGAATAGTAATGAAATTTCCATAACAACTGAAGTGTACCTGAAATGGCACTGGGAATTGTTAGTTTATTTTCTAAATGATAATTATGACTCCACATTAGGTTTTTGCCCTTTTATTTACATAAATGAAGTTTACATACAATGTCTTTCTTCTGTAGAATAACCCAGTTGTCCACATCTTTATCAATCTAAACAAAAGAGAGGCAGGGGAAGAAGAGAGAGCTCACAGAAAACTGTCTGGTTTTATACACTTACAAATCTCCTTATCTGTCTTACCAGGTGAAAAACCATTTGAATGTCCAAACTGCCATGAACGTTTTGCTAGGAATAGCACGCTCAAATGTCACCTGACGGCCTGTCAGTCTGGAGTTGGAGCTAAAAAGGGAAGAAAGAAGCTCTATGAGTGTCAGGTGGGTAATGGAAGTACACAGTCTGAGGCTAGACACCTCGTTCCTGTGCTGAGGCAGTGTGGGAGCACTGAGCAGGAAAGGCAACGAGACGGGCTTTATGTCTCCAAGAGCTACTTTTAGTAAAATAAATATAAGGATCGCATTCAACCACAACATACAGATAAATCCTTGTATTTAAGTAGTGCCATTTAAAATACGGAGTTACTGATATGGAGCCTCATAATACTTATTATCAGAGAGATTCTTATGGGTAGGTAAGTTTTTATCTGCATTTTACTGATCTTTCGACTTCCCTTTCAAGGTTTTTGATGCACTGACCTAGGCCTTTCCCGCTTGTGAGCATGCTTCACTGAAGTCCACAATACAAAGTGCTGTTTTATTTCCTATTTTATTATTCTTCTGTTTGATACCAAATATATTTGGGTACCCAATATATATTCGTCTGGAAAGTCATTCCAACTTACGATGACAATCTGTAATGTCTTCTAAGCAAATATAAATGCTGTAGAGGGATAGCTATGGCATTTGGTCACTATAAATAACTAACATTTGAAAAGCTGTTCAGATAAATCTTACTTAGCTTTTAAAAGCTGATTCTGAAAAGCTAGAAAATGAAAGAGCTGAGACTGGCTGTACTGTTTTTATTTGCCATTTTGCTGCCTCACTGCTGTGACAGTCTCAAATAAGAACACACTTTTTTCCTGCATGCTCTTTCTCTTTCTTTCTCTTGTTCTGTTTTTTTCTCTCTCCCCCTCTTTTTCTCTCTCCCCCTTTTTTTTCCTGAAGGCTCTCACCTTACTCAGTTCACAGAATGGCTGTTGTTTGAGGTTAAACTGGGTTGTGTAGTGAAGAAAACTGCTGGATATCGGCTTTATTTGTTCCAAAAGAGATGGTGATCTTATTCACGGAAAGCATTGAGTACTGCAGGAGATAATTAATTTTGTGTTGCTAATCAAATCATTTAATCGGAAGTTTCACTGATGCTGTTGCATCATTTAGTTGTTATGCTAGTCTGAAGTTAATTCTTGGGAGCATACCTTTGTCTTAAAGACAAGTTTGTTCCAACTGTAAGAATTACTGTATAGCACAAAGTTGTACATTCATTGAACATAATGTTTTGTCTTTGTGACGCTTCAAACTAATCGCTTTGTGTCATAGCTTTCTTTCTAAATTGATACCACATCCTTTCACAGATGTTGTGAATGTAGATTAGTGTTTCTTCAGCCTGTGGAAGCTACAGCGATTCTTGGATAAATTTTTCTTTAATTTTTCTCTCTTTAGAACTAAATTTGAATAGTATTCAATAAATAAATCTTGACTCACTGAACAATGATGAGAAAACAAAATTGTGCTTCTTTGATGAGCACTTTTGTGCTCTTCAGTGTATGCCTTGAGTACTGAATTAGGCTCCACATGGCAAGAACAATAATTATGTGTTTGGGCATTACGAGTAGTTGTCCAGTAGTTATTACCTTTATGTATGTCNCCCTGCTCACTGCAGGGGGGTTGGACTAGATGGCCTTTAAAGGTCCCTTCCAACCAAACACATTCTATCATTCTATGATTCTGTTCTATGATTCTCTGTATAACTAAGTAATTTTGAGTGCTGATCTGTAAGGTTAGTATTTTAAGAAGTATATGCGCAACTTTTTTCTACACTGTTAGCTTTTGCGGGGTTGGTGGGGGGTGGAAAGCATGGCACTAGCATCACAAATCCATTTATCCATTTTAACAGACTTCAGCAGCAAAATGGAGATTCTGCACTACAGTACTGGAGACAGCTGCACTACACAGACCTGTTCTTGAGTTAATCCCTGTCAGATACTCTATCATCCTTCTGTGCTGTTGCCAAAAATTATGAGGAGATGGGACATTCTGTTTCAAAAGGATTTGCAAGCAGTGAAGGGGTGTTGAAATGTGTGTTCTTTGCTGCTTTCTGCAGACAAGAATGCTTGCATGGACAAAGACTACGAAGCCTGTTTTCTTTACTCCAAGCCTGACTCTTCCCCACTCTTCTACCCTGGCACCTCACTCATTTCTGCCGTCTCTATGTGTTGTTTTCAGGCTACTTACCTCTGTGCCAGCTGAAGGGAGGGAAGCGCGCTCATGTGCTTTGTGAAAACAGGGTGTCTGCAGTTGAGGCGGTACTTCTAGCTGGAAGAGAATTAAAGGGATGGGGTTTTAAGAGAATTTTGTCTGCTGAAATCACTCACATATTTTTTTGAAATGGCAAAATGTGAGAGTTCAGTCTAGCCAGTTAAACCTCACGATGCCATGAGCAAATAGCAGCTGATAAGGAAAAGTTGGCTAGTGGTACTGCATCTAGAACTTCAGTAAAAGGACAGTTTGTGTTACACTTTCATTATACAGTATTATTACATAAATAGCTTTCAACGCAAAACTTTAGCACCAGACGTTTATTGGGGTGTGATACTGTGTGTGAATTTCATATAAGGTTAAAATAAGAAAACTTTCAAATGCTGTACTGACTTACAAATTTTGTAGGTATCCTGTGTATGCACAACTCAAAGTAGCACACTGTTTCTTAAGCATTAATAATTCCAGGTTTTCTGTTCATCTGAAGCTGACTTCTCAGCTTTTACCTCTAATTGTGAAGCCATGATTTGAAATAGGCACTATACTTTGTCATATTTCTGTTGGCACAGTTTAACATGCTGTATCTTTTGTTTCAGGTTTGTAATAGTGTGTTTAACAGCTGGGATCAATTCAAAGATCACTTGGTAATACACACCGGTGACAAACCCAACCACTGTACCCTATGTGATTTGTGGTTTATGCAAGGCAGTGAGCTGAGAAGGCATCTCAAAGAAATGCACAATATTTCAGAACGAATAGTGGCAGAAGAGGTTCTTCCAGTGGAAGCTGTGGAAGCTGAACCAGTAACATCAATGACTATAATAGAACAAGTGGAGCAAGTTCATGTCCTACCAGTAATTCAGGTACAAGTGGATCCTGCACAGGTAACTGTGGAACAGATGCACCAGGATCTCATACAGGACAATCAAGTGAAAGGCACACAGATAGATGAACTGCAAGAACAGGTGCAAATTAGTTACTTGGAAGTTGAACATATTCAGACTGAACAAGGTGCTGAAGTTCATGTGGAGCAGCTACATGTTGAGCATGTAAATCAAATACAGATGGAAGAAGTTCAAGCAGAACTTATAGATGGAACAGACCTTGAACAAGTAGAATATGAAAGTGTTGATCAAAGAGAAGCAGAGGAAAAGGAACCTAATCAAGTAGGTGATGCAGATAAGGAAGATCACGAACAAGCTGAAGACTTAAAAACTCAACAGTTAGTGGACACACAGAATGAAAAGGTGGATGAATAGGAAAATTACAACACTGCAGGTTTAGGAATGAAATACCAAATTATTTTTGTTAACTTTTACATTGGTTTTTGAACTGTGAGTGGTCACCTTTCCAATATGCTTTCCAATATGTCCTTAGGAAGCTGGACAAGTGGACCAAAATTAGCTTCTTCGTGTACAATTAAACTTCTCTCATATGTGAAAAATAACTTTCCCATTCATGTAATACCATGGAACAGAAATTACCACAGACGGGGACAGCTTTGCGAGGATTTTAATAATTAATAGCTTGTATCCTTGTTACACCATCCCTGGGTATACACAGGGGTAACTTCACCTCTTTGTCTCTTGCAACAGAAGCAAACTCTTGTTGTAGAATTGCAGAGTGTCTGTGTCAGAAGAATCAGTAAAATCTGGTGGGTTCTGTTGTAAGCGGCAATTGGGTACCTGTGAATTTTCAGATCAGACTGTTTGCTGTGTCCTAACAGCAGTTCCTAACTTTCAGGCTGGGGGAAAATATTGTTGCTGGAGGTCTCTGAGCACAAAAATCCTGTGCCTTTTCAACACTGACTCCCTAAATTTCCACAAAGTTCCTAGAGTGTTCAAGAACCTAGTTCAGTAAAAGGCAATGTAGGTAATCTTATAGTGCTTTATATTTTTGCTTAAAATTGTCAGCTTCTGATTTTTTAATTTTTTTTGCATTAAATTTAGAGGCAGGGGGCTGAGGGAGGAAACAGATTCCATGTGGAGGCAGCAGGACACTCTAAAAGGAACACTTTAAAAAGGAAAAGCTCGGTAGAATCTGTGGTAAACATGAGCTGGAAAAAAGCTACCAGCAGACTCTGCTTTTATAAATTGTCATTTTTGAAAATATGTTTAAACATAAATATATAGGAGACGTGTCTATATGGTATCAGGTTCCTGTTTTTTTAATCAAAATTCTGACACTTGACACAAAGATGTGCTAAACATAAAAGCCATAGGTATGAGTGGTAAACTGTGCATTGAAAAGTAGGACTGTAAATAATTTAATCAATATTANAACTTTCAGGCTGGGGGAAAATATTGTTGCTGGAGGTCTCTGAGCACAAAAATCCTGTGCCTTTTCAACACTGACTCCCTAAATTTCCACAAAGTTCCTAGAGTGTTCAAGAACCTAGTTCAGTAAAAGGCAATGTAGGTAATCTTATAGTGCTTTATATTTTTGCTTAAAATTGTCAGCTTCTGATTTTTTAATTTTTTTTGCATTAAATTTAGAGGCAGGGGGCTGAGGGAGGAAACAGATTCCATGTGGAGGCAGCAGGACACTCTAAAAGGAACACTTTAAAAAGGAAAAGCTCGGTAGAATCTGTGGTAAACATGAGCTGGAAAAAAGCTACCAGCAGACTCTGCTTTTATAAATTGTCATTTTTGAAAATATGTTTAAACATAAATATATAGGAGACGTGTCTATATGGTATCAGGTTCCTGTTTTTTTAATCAAAATTCTGACACTTGACACAAAGATGTGCTAAACATAAAAGCCATAGGTATGAGTGGTAAACTGTGCATTGAAAAGTAGGACTGTAAATAATTTAATCAATATTAGACAATAAAACAATACCAACCATGAAACGTTGCGTTATTTGTTTCCTCCAATAAATTAGGAACAACTGAGTGAGCGGCCGTTACAGTGCCAGCTCCCAGTGGTAAGAATCAGTCTCATTTTTAGTATGATTAATAGCTCTTTACTGTAAAGTTAGATTTGTTTAGAAAATATTTGTCTAGCTCTATGTTCAAGGATGCTAAGGACTTCTAATTCTCAATTATTGCCTTGAGATTAGAGGTTCTCCGCACTTCTGAAAAGCTTTCTTTTCAAAGCCTTAACTGCAGGGAGGAATTTTTGCAAAGATGTTCCCTAATGCTCTTGGTAATCCTGGAGATCTTAGTTGAAACGAGGCTTTTCTCTTCAGTCTTCTCCAAATGCAGAATTATTTCCTGGGATTTGTGCTTTTATTTAGTCTCGTTCAAAAATGATTCTTGTGTTTCATCGTAGCCTTCAAGAAACTGTTGCAAAACAAACATGGATCTCAATTAAAATTTCAAACAATTTGATTAATGTAACATGCATTCTATTTTATGATGTTTTCTGTTTTCTGAGATGCAATATATGATGAGTTTCTGTGCAGAGTGATGAGAATGTGGCCCAATGTTAATCATGAAAGTAAAAGTTGGCTATTGTATTTTTACCCGGCTTTTGATAAGAAGCTCATCTTTTGGTAACACCAAGGAGACAGGCCTGCTTGCTTAGCTGCGTAACTACTTTTTTAGGTATTTGTGCATGTAGACACAAGCTCTGTGTCTGGAATTAAAGGAACAATCTGGCTGTGTGTCTAACTGATGAAACTAACTTTTAGGCAATTCAAGTCCAATGTATGTTACATGGAATTGGTAGCAGGGCTGTGGTTTGGTGCACAGCTGGACTATTTCTTTGTTCTGTGTGATCTCCCCTTTTCAGTAACAGGTCATTAATTTGGTAGGAGAGAAATGATGCTCTGTTGTTGCGTCCAGTGCTGCCCCATCCAGACTCCTGCTGAGCCTGGGTGGGAGCATGGTGGTAACATGAGCAATCCCTCTGGCCCTAAGGGATAGGATGAAAGGCTCTCCTCAACAGTAACTCCAGCCTTCCCCTTGGCAACTCCCTCTTCCCTATAATTTCCTTCCCAAATGTCTAAAACCCAAATTCCTCCCACTGGTGGAGTCCCTCATGCCTCCTTACTGCAACAGCCGATAGTGGAAGAGGGAAGATTGATAGGGAATTCGGAGCTCTGGCTGCTCTCTGGAACCTTGCCATTCTCTTTTTGCCCCAAATGGCTGTATAGACACACAGACCTCTCTGAAGTCTTTATTACCTGTGCACCATTGGAAGTGTTTTTCCCTCTAAAAACATATATCCTGCTGATCCCGGAGCCCTGCGTTACACAGGTACTGGTCTGTAGCTTGCAATACGGTGAATGCTTGAACTTAAGACAAATGAAACTAATCAGCTAAAGCAGTGGCGTCTAGGCAGTGAGAAACAGATGAGTGGGAATGAACAAAAAAACCCATGAGGTGTGTCTGGGTATAAAATAAAATTGAGCACTGAGATGGAGGTTAGGGGTGGACTTCCAGATTTACATGTAATACTTATGGGAGGCCATAAACTTTCTGAAATTAGAACGGGGAGGGGAAAGGAAGCTGATCAGTAGCTCAAGATCCACTGAGTTATTCATGCAACTAAGGAAGGAGTAGTTGCTTTTTTTTTTTCCCCTCTCCCCAGAAAACAGTCATCCTGAGCCAAAACATGTTTTGCCTGCAGGCGTATGAGGATGAAATTGGATGTCAGCCCTTTGTGAAACAGTCACTAGAGGAGGATCTTGCAGCCTCTGCTTTGTTTTGCCTGCCTTCCGTAGAACTTCTAAATAGCTTATGGTGCACAATATGGTACTCTTTTGCCCAATTTCCATAACTCATTACTATTTTCATTGAGAAAACATTTCAATAGCTGTTTAATTCGGTTGCTTATTTTAAGGGTTAAAGTATCTCTTTTACAGGGAGTATCGTGAAAACGTAATGTGCAGTTAGATTTTTTTTTATTGGTGTTGCTGTTTCCAGCAACTCTATTCTTAAACTGTAGTGTTCGCTGCTAGCAAATAATTTAAAACCCAAACCAACCTGTTGATAACGAGAACACAAGTAATTTGTAGTCAAACAACTGGCAGCTTGTG
>VXBH01009333.1:61724-79829 GCA_013400035.1 Rynchops niger | reverse complement strand
TCCTGTCCAACCTGCTGTAGGTGAACCTGCTTTGGCAGCGGGTTGGACTAGATCTCTGAAGGTCCCTTCCAACCCCTACCATTCTGTGATTCTGTGATTGTAGCCACATTACAATATAATACACTGACCAATTTGCCCTTTGCTATAAAGGATTTTTCTTTGGGTCATGTAGGTTGAACTTCATGGGATGATTTTCTGCATTTCACCACTCAGGAAATGAGATGCTTTTTGGAGTGGAGGTGTTACAGGTTCCCACTCCACGAGCCACAGAGTGCTGACCTAAGCAGATATGGCATCGTAGCAGCTGTAGTGCTTCACCTGGGGAAAGCACAACTGACAGAAATGGTTGTAAGACATGTTAAAAAGGTGCTCTTTTCAGCAGGATTTGCGGTTTTTGCTCTTTAATTTCGAGGCAAAGTTACACTGGGGTGACGGGAGAAGTGGGTTACTGGGTTACGGAGAAGTGATGGGATTAAGTCCTTGCAGCTGGAAACACCACACAACTTTTGCATGGCCAATCTTGGCCTCTGGTGTTATTCCAGAGTCCTAGAAGTCCAGAGTGTTTGCTTCTCTTCTTGATTTTTCCTGTGAGGCAGGGAATAAACTTCAACTTTTGAAACTCTCGGCTAACACTGAGAAAATTTTCAGCATGGCTTTTCTGTGTGTTTGGAAAAAAGTAGTCATCCTTGCATGGGCAACTCTCTTTTAGGACGCTTGGCAAATAATATGAATAAGCTCAGCCTCTGGCTGTTTCTGTAGAATAGGTAAATGGCTAAATGGCTTTTATTTTCCTTTTCTTTCTTTTTTTCCCTTTTTCTGTACTTTTATTACTGTTACACAGAGTAAGTTATTCTGCAGGCAGGCAGTAGTGAAACTGAAAACACTGTGCAGCTTCCTGACTTTCTTTCCTGACTTTTATGTGCAGCATAAAATTGAAAACTCTTCTCCTCATAGCAAGGAAAACAAGTTACTGAGAAAGGTGACTCCAAAGTAGAAATCAGTGTGTGTCTTGCTTGAAATATGTCAGGACTCTGAGTAATGTGGGAAGCATAGGGTAAGAGTAACTTTATTATGTGTATAAAATAAAATAAATACCTATTTTCACACTCAGTACCCTGAAACAAGGATGTTTCATTGCTTCCAGCATTCATTCATAAGATTAATTTCTCTTTCCTTCTGGTTGTGAATTGGCATTTTAAGATGCAGAGAGTTAGAGATTATACCAATCTAGATATCTGCAATGAAATCACTGTAAGTATGTCTGTGCTAGTGATAAATCTTGTTAATGCTGCATGGAGATAGATCTGCTCAGAGAGGATTAGTGGGATACATTTTCTGCTGGTTGTCATGACAACCATAAAGCCATGCAGCTGTACAGTGCTGTGTTAATCCATGCAATTTAATCCAGTTTCCAAATTAGACCATCAATATTGAGCTGCTAGATAACAGCTGGTTTAAATGCTCTCCTTTTCCTTTTCTTAAAATAGTGCCTGGAGTCCAACTGATGCACTTCAGAACTGTTAACCCATGGAGCAATTTGTTGCTGTAATAGCAGTGTATGACTTGTCTTAGTGTCCCAAGCCTGATGCTTTTCAGGTGTTTATAGTAGGTCATTGCTTTTAGCCTAAATTATGGTATCATTTGTGCTTTAGAGATTGTATCAAAAGTTTAAGGACTCTTTAGTGCCTCATTAAGATAATCTGGCTATTACACTGTGCAACAATGGGTGCTGATACTATCATGAGTTTTTAAGCTTTTGTTGCAACATGAGGAAGTATTTCATTTGGAAGGAAGTTAGAAAATATGAGTATTCCCTGCAAGGCAATTGGAGCATGCTTGAAAACTTGTCTGGCACTGAGCAATTCAGGAGAACTACTCCTGGTAAGAACGGATGCTCAGTTACAGATCCCTCTTTTATTATTTTGCAATTACTATGTTATTACTTCCATAGTTTTTCCTCTGGTTTGCTGCAATGCACTCGTGAACTTCAGTGTTTGTGAAAGCTTTCATGAAGTCAAGGTAACCAGGCCCAGTTGATGTGTGCAAGGTGGCCTCTTTGAGATGCTGCGTTTGTGTAACATGACAGCCCTCTCCTCCACATATATAATATAATGCTGTTTTCTATACAGCACAGTTGAAGGAATCAGCTTTTTTGAGTCCTGCTGGAAGTGACTGCATTGGCAGTTGTCTCCTCTGCCCTGCTGGGTCACCGTGAATTGAGTTAATTCTGAGAGGGACAGCATGAAACTGTGCTAATAGTTACAGAGGAAGAGTCCACCAGTGCTTTTAATTTTCAACTTTGTTTTTTTAAGTGACAGAGTTTTCTAAGTTGTTTTTTCTTATTGGGTTATAGGTTGCGCAGAACCCTTATTTAGAAACTTGGTTTTGCAGAGGTCAAGTTGAAGAGCCTCTGTCAGCTCATGCCCAAGTCTTTTTCAATATTAAGGTACACAAATTACGCTGTAGAATTGAGCCCGGGGCTGTGCTCTGAAATAAAGTTCCACTTCTCTGGCCAAGCATGGCATAATTGCACTAAAGGAGAGATGATCTCTTACCAGCATCGATAATGTAACATTCAAAATGAGTAATCAGTGTTTAAATCCCAGTGGCTCATTTTCATTAGCATTTAACAGGGAAGCCTTGCTTTTCCAAAGGCAGTGGAACAAATAAGAGGAGCAGGAATGAATATTACAAAACAGTTTATACGCTTCCTGCCCCAGCCGGTGGTAAACCCTTAGAGTCCTCTCTCTCCTCTCACTCTGCCACCTTGCCTGGGCTGTCACGCTGCTGTGCGTGCTGGTGGCCTCGGGCCGCTCTTCCCGAGGCTCTCGAGGCAGCTCTTTCCGCTGTGCTTGCCCACCCTGTTTTTGCTTCACACACGAAGCATATGGATGCACCCATCTCATACCCATGCTAATTTTATTAATTTGTTAACAGTTAGTTCATTATTAAATGTAAATTATTTTTATCTTGATTTAGATCTGTAGAGTGCAAAAAACCTTCTGCCATCAGCCGTTAGTGTCAGGTTTTCAACTGTAACTTGCTTTTGCTGTTGAGGTTTTGTCCTTACAGTTCATACCTTCATCATGCCAAAATTGTACATTTATTTTTGCAAACATTTTTGTCCATCATTTTGCTCCCAGCACTCCTGCACCATATGGTGGAATCGCCTCTTTTTATGGTGGAATCGCATTTTTACAGCTGCGTGCCTGGGCTGGGAGTGGTGACCGGAGTGAGCTCAGGTGAGGGTCAGTCTCTGGATGCCCCCTTAGACCCATCACCCTGGTAGCTGCCAGGGTCCATAAGGCTGTGGGCCACCGCCTGCAGTAGCCAGGCCTGCGTTTGCTCTCCTAGCACTAGTATTCATAGCCATGGTAGGATTTAGCTCTATAGTTTCATCATTTTACTGTTTTATAAGTCAAAAAATGTAAGGCTATTACTTCTTTGTCAGCGTTTTTTCCTTTTGGATGCTGGTAGGCTGGGAAATGTCACAGCCTGGAGGCCTGAATGTATAATTACAGGTTTGCTTCATTGTAACGTATGTGGAAATATCTGTTCTTCAGGCAACTATCACCCAGCTAAAGCGGTGTTGGAGAATAGTATGTATTGATGATCCAGTTACCTTTTATATTTTCAAAGCGTTGATATTCTTTACATACTTGTGTTTGAATACATAGTTTTCTTCTTTATAACTGTTATTTGACATTTGGCAATATCCTGAGATGTGTGCTACTGTAAGTGCTTTAGTTGCAGAGGGAAATGGGGGTGGGAAGCAATGAGATTGTGCAATGTTTTTCCTTAAATTCTGGTTTCTAGATTTACAGTATCTTATGTTTTCCTTTCTAAGAATGGGGTGGAAGGAGAAAACACTCTTCAAACAATTGTTTTAATCCTCTGCCTGTAGCTCTGACATGTGAATTTCCAATGTGTCTTACTAGAGTGTAGTTTTTGGAACAGTAGTGAAAATAGCATTTAAAAAGTTCTAATGGTCTGGAAGGTATTAATGTTGTTTTGGGAACACAGTATCAGCTGCTGTTTCATCTTTTCCATTTTAGTACCTCTCATCAGTGTTACCTTCATGAAGACCAAGAGAACAAAGTGCAAGACTGTTGGTGCAAATAATGTGTGCAGGTTGTCTGAATAAAGAGCTAAAGCTTCAGAGCGAATGTTTTCTGCCATGCTTGCTTCTTGTTTAGGCCTCGGCTGTACGTCTCTGTCCCCTCTTGAAAAGTACAACCCTGGGATAAGCAAGGCAGTAAATCTGTTGAGCATTAGTACTTGGTCTCAGCAGTGCACAAGGCTGTACGAGCTACCAAAGAGCATGCCAGAGGGGCATGGGGATTTGAGTTTTCCAGGAATAATCAGCCCCTCTGAGTGTCATACTTTCCACTCTCATAAAGAGCTGCCTGGAAAAGCTGTAAGGCGTTTACTTACAACTTACTCCTTGTGTCATTGTCCGTAGCTTGTTTACACACGGGTGCCTTGTACAGCTACAGCACCACACTCAACACGAACACTGCAGATTGTGGCTGTATGTATTGTATCCTTCTGCTTGGAAGGAATCAGATTCAGTATAGGCTTCCTTCATCTGTGCTGGTGCAGCGACGGCAGAGGGCAGCTGCACTCCTGTCCTTAAGGACTTGTAATCCCATTTATCACGGGGACTGCATTTCTGCAGGTGTCATCAAGAGGCTGGAGGTGCAAATGGTTGGCTTGCCTGAGGCTGGGGACATTCTTGACATCTTGAAAAAAGCTCAGATCCTAGCAGGATCAGATATTTAAAAAAAAAAAAAAAAAAAAAAAAAAAAAAAAAAAAAACAACAAAAAAAAAACACATCAAAGGAAAGCATTTCAGTAGTGCTAATGCAACCTGTCAGCTCTTCTGCAGCATATCAGTGGCTGATTTTTATCTTAATCTGAAGCATAATCAGCTCCATTTGGTGGTGTTTTCCTTGACAGCAGTTCAGTTGTAATTAACAATGACAACTTGAGTCAGTAATCAAGATTTTTTAAAAGTATTTTCTTTCAAAGCCTTCTTGCTTGTTCTTCCTTGGGTTTGCTTTGGGGTTTTTTATTCCCTCGTGCTTTTTTCTGTCACAGACCCCTTTTGGCTGCGTGATGCCACTTGAAACAGCTGATATCTTGCTGCAGAGAAAAAAAAGATGCAGGTTTCCCTTCAGAATCAAAGTGCTGGAGCATCAGGAAGAGCTGGGTTTGGCCTTTTTCCCAGATGCAGATCGTATCATCCTCTTTGCTGCTCTTGGTCTCCAGTGACCCAGGATTTAATGACGTCCTGAGGATATGTTTGGCAGAAAAATGAAAGCCTGAAGTTAAGAGATACCCAGAAAGTAGCCTTACACTTTACATGAAAATGTAGTCATCAAGCGAAATATATTGAATATATATGGGAATATGGATTGGAGTTGCCAAAACTTCTATACTCAACTATCAGAACAAATACATTGTAACTGAGGCTTAGTTCTTGCCAAACATCACATTACTTCACTTGGGTATCTTGCATAGAGCTATTCCCATAAACCTGATGCCAAGAAACTATTTTTTTACTTTTCTTCACATGACAGGGGTGATAGTCTGGTATGTAAGTTTTATGTATAAATTGCTGTATGGGTCTGCGTGACAGTCAGTGCATGGTCCTCCTCCCACCCCTCTAGAAACTTATTTTAATGGTGCTTACTGTTTTTAAGGCATCCCTGTAGGATAGTTGAGCAGGGACAGCATTCTTCTATGTGAAAGACTGTGTCTGAAACCCTCCAGGTTTAGGACAGGGATTCAAATACACCACCAAAGTCTGAGTAAGTGCTCCAGTCATGAGGCTACTTCATGGTATCTCTTTCAACCTGGGTTCTGTTGGGTTTGTTTGTTTTGTTTAAAAACGTATGAAAGTTGTTTTAGTCCAGATGTGGAATAACTTCAGGTTCTTTAAATAAATGGAATTGTCTTTGTCAGCTCCATGTACCTGACATATGGTCCAATACAGGACATTTACCAAAAGAGAAACTGTCTTGGGACATTGACTCTTATGCTATTCATAGGGAAAAGATACTGGGATCAACGAAACTTAAAAATAGAGCCAACACATCACTAACTCACAACAAGAATGTAGCTTCCTTAACACATGTGTTGTTTCAGAAATTGTTTCCTTCAGAGAAAGGCCTTTCTTGGCAGTTTCCTTGTTTTCTTCTTTGTTATTTTTCCTCTGTTTGGTCTGATCTTAGAACTTCTTAGTAATAAAAGCATTTGCATGGCTGGGTGAGTACATTGAATGATTTTGGACGTGCTGTGTTGAACTGGGCTGCCCACAGTGACAGCAATATTTAATTGGAAAGTGCTGCAACTGTTGGCACTAGATCATCTGGGAATGAATGGGAGAAGCTGTTTCCATTGAGCTCCATTCCATGCTTTGCTCTCTTCAGGCAATTGAAGAGAGCATTGGCGGTCTCTCATGAGTGAAAAGCCTGTGGTAACAGCAGCGGGTGCTTCAGTGGTGTCCGGAGCCAACATGGGAAGAGGAATTCCAGCAATCTACAGTTCTCCGGAGATTAGTGGTCTTCCTTGGATACTGCACATGTGAGTCTGTGGTGGCTATCTGCCTACATGTGTGTCTGTGTGGTAGGTATATTGTAAGATTTAATTGAATTTGGGATCAGAAGGACGCGAAATGGAAATGTTGAATTCAGGGCTGTAGTACAGGGGAAAAAAGTTGAGCAAGAACCCTTGAGGTCGCACACTTGCATGTGACCCTGCTTTTGTTTCGCTGGTTTCGCTGAAGGAGCCTCTTGTTTCTCTGACATGTGTGTCCATGCAATGAGAAGGGCTTTCTTCTGATTTGATGTTACTGTTCAGGTCACCTTAAAGACAAGTATAATTATCTGCAAATGTGAGGAAAAATGCTGAGAAAAGTTTAAAGTCAGAGCTAGTTTTGGAGAATACGTTCAGTATCTGTGTACCAGCTTTGAAATCTTGCACACTCAGGAACGATCTTGATGTTGTGACAGGTAGTCTAAACAAAATGGTATTACAGAAGAGCCTGTTCTCTGTCTGCTACAGCATGAAAATGAGAATCAATTGCTCATATTGGAGTCTTTTTCCACCACGGACCTGAGCTTCAGTTGTCAGATACTGAGATGACAATTAGTTGCAGTACAGTTCCACAGAAATTTTATCTTTCAGAAGTGCTTTGTGAAGAATACCTAAATTTGGTAGCTTTAGCACGGGGAGTTCACTTTTGGTTTTGGTCTCCACTAGTCTTTCCAGCAGTAAATACAACATGGTGTATGTAAGGGATTTCAATGCTGTGAACAGGCACTGTCTGCCAAGGCCTCATGAATTTTAAAGCTGATTTGGACTCTGATTTTGTTTGTATTTGTAGGCAAATTTTACGTCTGCTACCATGATTTTCATATGTGTAAGGCACTCTGCTAATAGAGGGATTGACGAATGTGTTTCAGTTCAGAAGGGATACGGAGGTGCTCAAAAGATGTCTATATTTTATCTGAATCTTGGAGTGCAAACACTAGGTCATCTGGTGAAACCATTTGAGGAAGGATGAAAAAATGCCTCTGTTTACATTATTTTTTCTGCCTTCCTTGAATTAGTATGTCAGAAATTAGATTAAAAATATCTAAGTTGCTCTGACATAATAATTGAAAGAAAATTTTGTCAGAACTGGAATTCTCTTATGGGCTGAAGGAATAGAAGGCAGCTTCATCAGCCCATATTAGAAGTCCCACTATCTATGTTTTTAATCTGCTTCAACAGTATTACAGCACTTTTGAAAGAAAGCTCAGAATTCAGTCTTAAACTTAGTGTTGTAGTACAAGAATTTAATAATTAGCAAATTGTCCTGGATTCAGAGGGGATGGAGTTAATTTTCTTTCTAGTAGCCGCTGTGTTTTGGATTTAGTATGAGAATAATGTTGATAACACATATTGGTTTAGTTGTTGCTAAGTAACACTTACATAATCAAAGACATTTCCAGCATCCCATAGAAGCTGAGAGGGAGCATAGACAGCACAAGCTGGCATACCACAGATGTCATGCATACATAATGGGGGGTTTTTGGAGGGCAGGGATCCACAATCACTGCTGGGGATGGGCTGGGCAACCGATCATTGGGTGGTGAGAGCATCCTGTGTTGTATCACTTTATTTTATATATTCTTTTACCATTATAATAATAATAATTATCATTATTATTTTCCTCTTCCATTAGTGTTCTATAGAACTGTCTTTATCTCAACCTACAAGTTTTTTTCCCCTTCCTTTTCTTCCTCTTCTCCTTACCTTACTGGGGGACGGAGAGCACAGAGAGTGGGCAAGCAGCTGTGTAGTCCTAGTTGCTGCCTGGGGTTAAACCACAATACATGTATTGCCACGACTCCTTTACATGGTGAGAAATTCCGTGTTGGTAATAAAATAGAAAAGGTGAACAGATTCTGTCTTCATCAGAAATGAGACTCCATCGTTTGCATCTCAGCTGTCAGGCCAGCAGTCTGGTTCCTCCAGCAATCTTTCACATTCAGTTCCCAGAGTTTATGAAACTTTGTCATCATCTATCTGTGCATCTTAAGCGTACACTAACAACTCACTAAAGCTGTTGGCTTAACCTGTTTACTTCTCTAAAGTGAACTGTGCATACAAGCAGTAATTTTGTGCATTTGTTTGTTATAATGGGAAAATATGAAAAACACCTTAAAGGAATTTCAGGAGTATAATCTATTGGGGTAGTAAGCAGGAACTCTGACATGTCCTAGAGTGAACAATAAGTTAGTCTGTGTGTACATCTAGATTCATTTTCATGAACAAGGAGAGAGCACAGCGTGGAAGGAGAGGTTGTCATTTTGCTTTGCTTTTGATTTAACAATGCCCAAAAATGGTGTTTATGTTCAATTCTGTATCACGTTTATGAAAAAATTCTGGAGTTCTATATGGAGAGTGCAAGGTGTGCAGCATATAGGGTTGATGCTGGCTTTGAGATGGGAGCAGGCTTTCATAATAGCAGTTCTCTGTTTTTTACCATGTTCACTGTTATAAATGACTGTATCTTTGCTTTTTGAGCGGTTAGTGGTACCCCCAGGTTTAAAAATGAGAGACAAAAATGGATTAAGTTCTTTATTGCAGTAAACAGTGATGAGAAACAGTTCGTTCATGCCAGCCATATGATTTAGAGGTTATGACAATAATCTCTTTCCAGTCCTATTGAGCTCTGCATGTTGTCACCAGATTAACTGGTATGATTAGCTGGGTTTTAGTGTTGATTTTATAAAGGGTATGCAAGAGACATGCATTTTCTTTCTTTTTCTCTCTCACCTAGTGCTGTGTCACTGAGAAATGTTGCTGCCATGGAAAGACATGAGAGTAAATATTGTTGATGAAGGTTCAGACAGAGGCCAAGCTTTGGAGGAGCCAGAAGAATCTGTTAATCTTTACGTTAGAGGCTGAAAAGCTTAGAGCCAGCAAAACAAGCAGTTCTGGCTCAAGGCAGTGTTGACTCTGTTCACATGTGGTATGTCATCAGGCAAAATTAAAGACGGTGTCGTGTCTACTCTGAGCTGCTTACTGGAGAATTGCTTCCAATACACCTCTTTAGGAGCTGATTGTGAATTTGCTGCCTGAGAGATTTCAGATTCCTTATAGAACATGGTTTCTAGATTGAGAGTATAGGAGATCAAACAAGTCAAAGTCCCCTCTCTAAATATAGCTATCTGTTACCGCAAATACTGCAACTCTTTGCATGTCTTCATTTCCAGACCTGTTTTCTGCTATTGTTCTTAGTGCTAAAACGACATAATGTCATTTATAAACTGCTGTGAAGAATAAAAGGTTTTGTTCTTGAGTTTACAGTTCTTCATCATGTATTTTTTTAATAATCAGGATGGTGGAAGGGTGCCCTTCTCAGGAAGAGAGTTGCCATTATGACTTTGAGCTCAGGGGTGATGCGTCCATCACATGGCAACTTACCCTTTTGCTCTGGCTGTGCCCAGGCTGCCATCCTGTCCGGCACCTGACCAAGTCACAGAGTTTGTCCTGAGAGAATGTGACCTTCTGGATTGCCAGCTGTACTTCGTTCAGATTTCAGGGCAACATTAAGCATTTCTCATCTTGTTTCGTCTTGCTGGCCTTGTGGTGTTAGCCTACTAAGTTTGGAAAATCTGAACAAGCTGTTCTGTATCTCTTGATCCCATTTTCCTCTATTCGCAAAAGCTCTGCTAGAAACCTTATTAGGTCTTCTAACTTTTTATTTTTAAATGTGCAGTCATTTGAACTGCAAGTGACACTGTGATTTGTTGCCTTTAGTATTATACAAAAGCACCGTTATGGTTTTAAAGTCAGCTCTTTTGTCTCAGTATATTTTCCTGTGAGCATATAATTTCATGTGCATACCACGTAAACAGCAGTCTCATTCTTAAGCATCTTGATAAAAACCCCACCCAATAGATTTTCTAGTGAAATTATAATGATAAATGGAAAAAAATCTGTTGTGCGCAGGCAATTATCACTATTAAAGTAGTACAAATTCATAATATTTTGAATCTCTACATTTTATTTCTATTTTTCTCTTTTTTTGACTGTACATTTTCTTTCTTTTCTTTTTAAAACACTAATTATGAGCTATTTCCACTGATTGCTTTCCTGTCTTTTTTTTCCCGCATTACAAAGTAAAATGAAACTAGAGAGTTTTTTTCCTTTCATTGAGTTCTGCTGGACTCAGACAGCTGCCTTTTCTTGTGTTGATAGAAGGCTGCTAGAAGCGGGTAGAGCACTAAGGAAATTCAGGATAGATTAGTCAGTGAACGAAATGCTAGAAGCATTATATTGTCATCTATTTAAAAATAGATTGCTATTTCAGAACTTTAGTCTAATAGTTTATAAACTCTTCTGCGTGTCTCTGTTCTCAGATGCATTTCTGGGTTCTAATCTGAAATTCTCCTGCAGATTTCTTCAAATTGAGGGAAGGTGAGGAACTGGAGTATCTTTCCTATAGACTTTTGCATAAACTTGGGATTTTGGATTGTGTGATGTGAATGGTGGTTGTGAAAGTATAGATGCCACCTAACTGTCTGCATCAGGGGGAGTGGATGTTTGCAGGGAAGATGATGGTTTAAAGATGTTCTAAAATTGGTTTCTGCTCTACTTTTGCCTGTCTTGGCTTTTTGCTTCATTAGTGAATCTCCACTGCCTGAAACCATGGAATGTAATTTGTATCTGTGTAATACCATAGAATTGGACTTACGCTTAATTTCCATTTTTGCAAGTTTGTCAAAATCTGATCCCCAAACTTGAACATTGAATGTGTTACTTTGTTAAAATGTTAATGATTATCATCTGTCTTAGCTTTTGAGGTGTTTTGTGGTTTTCTGTGTGGTAAATTTTACAATCTTTTGTATGGCAGTTCAAATGACACATGATGTATATTTAGCAGTTCCAAAAATCTTTGGAACAACAGTTCCTTTTCCAGTGGATTTAATTAGAAAACTTAAATGGGAAGAAAACAGACTGGTTTCCTAATGCTGCTGGATACTCACATTTGCCCTATTCTTTCAAATGAAACACAGTTTATGTAAGTCTTCAGTTTAACAAAAATAATAGTCTCCGTTCCAGGACAGATACTTGACAAATCTCAATAAGATTAGCTAATGAAATGAAATAGTAGCCGAATTTATTAACGTTAATACTTATTCAAGTCAGGAAAGCCTCTGCTCTTCAAATGTGATACGAAAAGCATGATGGTTTTAGGGATTTGTGATGTAGAAATGTTTTAGCACGACCCTGACTTTCAGTGGATCAGTAGCATGCTGTGTATTGCTTGGACCTCTGAGGTGTTCCTCTTCTGCACTTCAAGAGCAAGAGGGGTATTGGTCTGTGCCTGCCCTCAAACCCTGGCTTCCCTGATGATCCTTGCAAAAGGACAAGTCAGTTGCCTAAACGTGTTGGGGTACAGGCTCCTTGGCACACACTACTGTATTTGGATAATCGATCTGAGAGACAATGTTATGAACTTTTCAGGGCTCCAAAACCAGACAAGTTTAAGAGGAAAAAAAAAAAAAAGGCTATTTTAGTAGGATGCACGTCAAACTATTTGTCTGCAATGCTGAAGCCAAGGTTGTGAAAGAAAACTAAAATTTGAGTTGTGCTCCATCTTGTTTGGGTTAATATCCCTCACTTGGGATCCTTAGTGTGGGCCACAGCAGCTGAAGCTGAGAGAACACCTCAGTTGGCAATAGGCTGTCTTGCATGTTGCTTGTTGCCATTATACCCATTATACTGTTTCTCTAGATGCCAGTTTCAAAAATACCTGTCCTAATTTCACTTCTGGTCTCACTCCAGTGGAAAGGGAGTCTCTAACAGGCAACATTTCTTTGATATGCAGAGATTAGTAACTTATGACCTGTAGGATGTCAAATAAGATCAGATTGCATCCTGCTAAGCTTCTTGCTGAGTCTTGAAGACTTACTAAGCATTAAGCAGTTTCCAGAGGTTAGTTGAAGCTTCAGCAATTCTGTCGAGCTTGTGCTTATTCCCCTGCGTGGCTCTGTGCCTGCAAAGGTCGGGGAGGATGTACGCGTGACAGACTTTGTACCAGGGCACTGCTTGGTGCAGAGATTTCTCAGTACGTGTTATGCAAATACAGGTTCAGGGGCAGGAGGTGGTGTGAGAAGGCAGCATGCACTCGTATTGCTCAAGAAATACTGCTGGTACTGTTTTCCATTTCAGTGTTACTTTCTGACAGGTTCTAGAGATTTCCAATGTAATTGTCTGTTAGATAAAAAGTACAAATGTGCATCTTTCTATCTAGGTTGTGTTCTCTAAATGTTCTAAAAGATCTCAGTGCTGCAGTCACATTGGGACATTTAAAATTGGTTAAGGGTATAGCAGTTGCAATGACACTTTTCAGGGGATAGTTCTTCATTCTTCAGCATTTGTAAAACCAAGCAGACAGTCTTTATGGCATTGCTCTGTTTTTCCGTAGCTCCTGCTGCTTTTATGTGGGTATTGTACATCTACCATCTACGCCTTCTTTTAGTCAGGCTCAGTAATATAATTACTGTAATGCAGTGGCTTGTTAATGCCGATTCAGGATAGATCTCATGTGTCTCAGACATTACTCCGAAAAACGGGAAATGCCAGGCAGTATAAAGTACATTTCAAAGTGCAGTGCAGAATTTATATCTTTCCAGATACCTCACTAGAAAATAATAGCAACTGCTTATCTTCTGCCCAGATCCATTTAAAATTTTCCTTATGACTACTTAACCTTTTACTACACAGTACTTTTGAAGAGTGCATATATATTGATGTAACTAAACTTGATTGATTACCTTATAAGAGGTAACCAGAGTTATTTGTACTTGCTAGGGGCCATCTAATAAGTAAGTGGAAAATAGTGAAAGAAAACTGTGATAAACAATATAAACCAGAACATTTTCTGTTTTCCTGTGTATGGAAGTGCATTTTAGGTTTCTCTTTCCTGCAAACAATGGCAGGGTGATTTTATTGCAGGCCATCTGCTTACTAATGCATATCTGCCTAAATATACAGTCATTTTCTTGAAATAAGTAAAGCCTGATTTCCTCAGTGATTTCAATGGGGCTGAAAGTATTCCCTTGCTATACTATAGTTTGCTATTTCCAGATAGTTTATTTTATTATCACTGAAAGCCTATGAGTCAAATTAATTTTGTGAAGTAATTGAATTGGATGTAAATTTTGTCCTGTTATTTAAAAGGCTAATAAAGACTTTGTTGCATCTCTGTCACCTCAGAATACATGTTTAATGGAAGCTGGTTTTACCTAGGAAGAACAATTTGTGGCAAATTGACCGATTTGTATTGTACCCAGGGGAACAAAATAAAAGAGACCGGCCGGGCTGAAGTTTTGAGAGGGTAAATTTTATTTCAAAATGCAGTCAGACTTCAAATTAATCCCTCCCATGTATTTCAAAGACCTAGGAAATCAATGGGTTCTACTAATAAATTGGTTTTTTGTCTTTGCTTTTAATGCAAGTTTCTGCATTCAAAGACTATTCAATTCAAAGTCTAATTAATTCTCTCTCTAGCTGTTTCTATCATGCAATGCCTCAAAAGGATGAAAGAGATTTTTTCTTCCCCCCATATATAGTTTCTACTTCACAGGTCTTACTGTATTAGCTTAGTATAGTTTGTGTGATGTTTATTGTTGTGCATTTATTTTCTTTTCAATATACTCCATCCGGTCTACAAACTGGATCTGGTGTTAGACTCCACCAGCTGGACTGTGCCCAACCTGTGTTGGTGTCAGCTCAGCTGGGGCTGGGGGCTTACATTTGAACACTGAGGGCTCTGTGCAGCCTGTCTTCCTTGATGTTCTCATCCAAGAGCTTATTCCAGTCCATCAGCAAATAACACCTGGAGAGGTCGAAAGGTGAGTGTGTGCTGCACACCAATACCAGTATATCATGAACTGCCTGTCAGTGGCCCTGCAGGACTCCTGTGAGCTGCTGCTGTCATGCAGACACTAGTACAAGTACTGCCTGGGAGGTCAGTGTGCTTATGGCAGCCCAGCCTGATGGTTCACCTACTAGGTGGCTCTCTGTGGGCCAGGTTGTAGCACTCACAGCCAGTGACTACATACTAGAGGTCATGGTGAGATTTTTGAGGGGTGGAGCACAGATTAGGGCACACCTGTGGGTTTTTCCTCTATTTCTTGTCTCTGCTCGTGGCGAGAAGGAAGTTTGACTAAGTGAATGTGGGATCTTGCTTGTATCTATAATCTTCCACCACAGTGACCTGTGCTGAGAGGTGCTCTCCATGCTCCTGGCCTGGCTCTGGTCACTGGCTCTGGGAGCAGGCTGGTCAGGTAAGATCCTTGAGTGAGAGCTCGGGCTCTATCAGGGAAATATCTGATTGTCTTTAGGGGTCCACATCCCAGAATGCATGTGGGATCAACTCAAAAAATGAGGATTTCAGTCTTTCTGATGACGTTGGGAGGTCACTCAATCAAGCATCCATGTGTATTCTGCTTCAGTATGCAGGGCTCAGGCTTATTAAACTTCTAAATTGGTTGCAAAGTCTGTTGTCTTCTCTTAGTTACTATTGTAAAATAAGTTGTGCGCTAGAGTTACTGTGTTCCAGGGTGGGGGGTTTTTTGGTTGTTTTTTTTTTCCTTTTTACACACTAGGATTTCTTATTTTCTTGATGTGGCAGCAGCATGTAGAACAGGCCTTTTGTTGTGGTGAAGGAGGCAATACAATACAATACAATATAACCATTTGTTACCTCCTCCTGCTTCCCCTCTTGGTGCTGCAGCCACCAAGTGGGGTTTTGCACAGGAGCCATTGAAGGTGTTTGTATTCTGTTTCACCAAGTAATCTGTGGCAGGAAAAATAATAGAGTCCGTGATCTTTAGTATTATTTTTTTGTTAGCTTTCTCTTTCACTTTGTCACCTTGAAGGTAGTCTTGCATGTGTGATCTCTCTAAGATATGCACAGAGGACAGTGCAGTGCTTTGACTTGACTCTAGGTGATGTGCTGGCACAGCTTGCCACAAGTGACTGGAGTTACCCTGTGTCCTCACGTTGTTGTGTGGCAGCACTGGAAGGTCCATGGCAGAAGTGAAGGTGACAGCCCTCTAGGTGCTGTGTCAGACTGTCAGAAGGTCTGCTGATACAGTGTGACCCATAGGTAGTCACTTACATGTTGGTACCATTGTGCCTTGTCACAACCTAAAATGTGCCAAATCAGGTGGTGGAAGGAGGGAGTGCTATAACTCACTACCATGCATGTTATAGTCATTCTCTTACAGTATCGTGGCATATATCTTGTATTAAACAAATAGGCTTTCATGTAACTGAAAAAGTAAACAGAGCCTATGCGAGTCTGTTACTGTGTACAGTGTCCCATTTCACTGTCCTAAACAACTCTTATTTCCATCTGGTGCAACACTCGTACTTGCATGGTTATAAATGTGTGTACAGTTTTCTTTTATATTGCCTTGGCCAGGGCTGCTGCATATGTTAATGTTCCATGTGCAGAAAAACCATGTCATGTCTTAGGCGAGGATATTTACAAGGTTAAGAATGATGTTGATCATATCAGTTTTTCATCAAACAAGAATTGTTTAACTGAATGCTATGCTAACTAACAGTAGTAATTCTGGGATGTACTGAAATGGGTGGCGTGTGCGCCTCGTCAGAGAGACCAAGTTGTTTCTGGAGGCTCTCCACAGTCAATGCACTGGTCATATGTCCCCCTACCTGAGTTGGGAACATACAGATCTGTGTTCAGCCTGTAACTGTGCTGTATCTTGCAGCCCAGAAAGCCAACCACATCCTGGGCTGCATCAAAAGAAGCGTGACCAGCAGGTCGAGGGAGGTGATTNTTGAGGGAGGTGATTCTGCCCCTCTACTCTGCTCTTGTGAGACCCCACCTGGGGTACTGCGTCCAGTTCTGGAGCCCCCAACATAAGAAGGACACAGACCTGTTGGAGTGAGTCAAGAGGAGGGCCACAAAAATGACCAGGAGGCTGAAGCACCTCTCCTATGGAAACAGGCTGAGAGAGTTGGAGTTGTTCAGCCTGGAGAAGAGAAGGCTCCAGGGAGACCTTATAGCGGCCTTTCAGTACTTAAAGGGGCCCTACAGGGAGAATGGGGAGGGACTCTTGATCAGGGAGTCTAGTGATAGGATGAGGGGTAATGGTTTAAAACTAAAAGAGAGTAAATTTAGATTAGATATTAGGAAGAAATTCTTTACTGTGAGGATGGTGGGACATGGGTACAGGTTGCCCAGGGAAGCTGTGGATGCCCCATTCCAGAAAGTGTTCAAGGCCAGGCTGGATGGGGCTTTGAGCAGCCTGGTCTAGTGGGAGGTGTCCCTGCCCACAGCGGGAGGATTGGAACTCAGTGATATTTAAGGTCCCCTCCAACCCAAACCCAAACCATTCTATGATTCTGTGATTCCATATTGCGGGTTTTGAATCTTTTTCTTTAACAAATCATATGAAGCTCTGGGTTTTGTATTTTATATAGTCACTCTGTTTCCTGGCATTCACGGAAATAACACTGAGAGTGGTTCTTACTCAAATGCAAAAAATGTGCTCAGGGCAAACCTTGAACAAACATCCATTTCCTTTGGCCGCAACAGCCCTGCACTGAACCAAATTACATGAGCAAAAGTACAAAACGTGGAGCTTTGAGGTGCTGGAGCGAGTGCAGAGGAGAGCAACGAAGCTGGTGAAGGGCCTGGAGAATAAATCTTATGAGGAGCGATTGAAGGAGCTGGACTGTTTAGTTTGAGGAAGAGGAGGCTGAGGGGAGACCTCATCGCTCTCTACAACTACTTGAAAGGACATTGCAGAGAGGTTGGTGCTGGTCTCTTCTCACAGGTAATTAGCGATAGAACAAGAGGGAACGGGTTCAAGCTGCAGCAGGGTAGGTTTAGGTTGGACATTAGGGAAAAATTCTTCACAGAAAGAGTGGTCAGACACTGGAATAGGCTGCCCAGGGAGGTGATGGAGTCACCATCCCTGAATGTGTTTAAGAGTCGTTTAGATGTGGTGTTAGGGGATATGGTGTAAGGGAGAGCTTTGTAGAGCGGAGTTGATGGTTGGACTCAATGATCCCAAGGGTCTTTTCCAACCTAAATGATTCTATGATTCTGTTGCTTCCCCTGTGTCAGTGAAAGTGGTGTGTGGCTGCACAGGAGAACCTTTTGTGTCATGTTGGGTCTGTGGTACAGGTCTTATTGACTGTTTTGCTGGGCTCTCACCTTTTGTAAAAGATAGGTCTTCGAAACATAGGAATATACTAGGTTGTTGGTATTTTCTTGCAATAACTGAACTTCCAAAGCTGTGGTTAAAAAAAAGGGTCAGTATTTTTCTTACAGATGACTTAAAAAAAATTCCTGCTACTTTAAATTCTGTTCAGTTCCACAGCTGGCTCGTGGTGCATATACTGTATGAAGCAGGAGACAAGCTGTTCTTCAAGGGAAGTCAAACAAATCGAGCTAATCCCCTACCCTAGGGACATACCTCCAAAATCCTGCTCTCCTCAGGTTAGACAGCAGAGGGGCTGAAAAGTGAACTCGAGCGAATGTGTTGAAATATCCAGTGG
>VXBH01009333.1:35768-61336 GCA_013400035.1 Rynchops niger | reverse complement strand
GAATGTGTTGAAATATCCAGTGGCATCATTGTAAAAACCCTGTTACTCTGAGGATTTGAGAAGAGCATCCAGTGTGACTTCTTTCACATTCACTGGAATAGGAGCTGCAGCAGTTTAAGCACACAAAGCTGAATGGCTTTTTGCCTCTCCAAAAGACAGGCTTAATAAAAGAGACCAATTTGCAAAACACAGTGCTTGGAGCCCTGGTCTAGCTGCTTCTGGGTTTCCACATGCTCCATTCAAAGCTTTTTAAAACCAGGTCACTTTTATACACTTGCCAAGATGGGATTTTAGGAACCGAAGTCTGTATATCCAGTGATCTGGTTTTTTGTTTGATCCCTTTTCCTTTCATTCTAAATTTCCTTAGAGCTGGGATGTAGGGTTTAAACCAAGCCTGCAGCTGAAGCCTGAGGGTGTTTAGCACTTCCTAGAATAGGACCAGAATGTCAGTACCAGGAAATATTTGAAAAACAAGGTTAAACAAGAAGCAGTGTTGGGCAGGCACAGGTTTTAAAGGATTGAAACATCTATTCGCTCTGTCTTGTGTTCCTTTTTGTTATGGGTTTGGTTTTTTTTATTATTATTATTTTCCTTGTTTATTTTGTTTTTTAAATAAGTAATTTGGGCAAATATATTCTCCTGAGGTTATTCAGGTCACCAGCCAACCAGACTGGAGAAAAAAAAATTAAATCATTGTCCTGCATTGTATTTGGATGACTCCTGTTTTCCTTGTTTCTTCCTTCTGTCTTATTTTCTTTTACAGTCAGTGCCCTTTTGTATGATATCAGGGTGCATTCTACTGGTTTAGATTACAGAAAGGAACATATGCCATAAATAGATGGTATATATTCTGCTAACACCAGGAATACTGAAATAGCTCATCTTAAAAGGCAGGGGAAACCTAGCCAGTTGGCCAAGTGCCAGGAGATTGCAGGGCTGACAGTTAGTGGGAAGCCTGAAAGAGAGATTAATGGTAGGCTGTGCCCTACAAAAAGAGCACGTTGAGCCCCAGGAGAAATTTGGCGAGGGCAAATTCTGGAAGAGCCATGTGCTGATGCCTTAATGCAGTTTTGCCTTTCTCTTGACATCCCTGTCCCTGCAAGGTCCTGGCATTCCCAGGTGGTGTGTTTGTCTCTGTGATACTGAATGCTCACATAGACCGGGCTAGCTGCCTTCTCTGCCTTTACCAAATGTATTCAGGAGGGGCTTGTATAGGTCTGTTTGAAGGAAATCCTTCATATGTAGTTAGCCCTTTCTGATAATTTTTGCAAAAGATGGTCTTTAGCTGGGCCACTTCTAATGCTGAATAGGCTGGCATTCATAAGATGCAGCTATTCAGAGCATCCTGGGTTTTTTTGTGTTTGTTTTTTTCCCCACAGTTAGTAGCAGTTTTGTGTTTGTCTGCAAGAGCAGAATTGTCCCTACCTGCCACTCTGGAGAGCTCAGGCTATAGCCATAAACTACAGCTGTTCTTTGGTAAGGTGATGATGATATCACTGTCCATCCAAAGATAATTAAATAAGTTTGTAGCTTGTACATGGCATCTCTGACATTGCTTATAGAGTTTTCCAGGCCTTTCACATGGACAACCTGAGTGGCTGTGGTTTTCCTCAAGATCAAACAGCAGAATGGCAACGGAGTTTGGCCTCTCTAATATCTGAATGTCTGTGGTGGTGTACAAGTGGCTTCCAAAAGCTGTGCTCCGCCAGAGTGCTGTTCACCGTTAAAACTGTGAAATACAGTTGAGTGTCATGTAACAAGTTTTTTGTTACCTAAAATACTCTTAAAATTGTGATGTGAAACAAGTTAAAACAGAAAACAACTATGGGCCAGAATTCAGGCAAACCTGCAAGAAATCCTCCTTTCCCCAAACAGAGAACAAATGAAGAATGTAAGCTATGGGTCTGGGTGGGTGTTTGGTTTGCTTGGGGAGGCGGTGTCCTTCCACATAGATTTTTCTTCCTTGGTACCAAATAATAAACATCTGGTGCTAGGGGAGGCTGGTTTGATGGGAGAATACTGAAGGCTTTGTTCAGTTGCCACTTATCTCTCCCCTACTAACAATTTCACGATTTGGCCAATAGTTGTTGCAGATATGCAGTATTTGCCAGGGTTTTGACTCTATTTAGATCCAGGGAATAACATATGATGATTTATTATTACTTTATACTTTTTCTGTCAACCATGAAAACGGCCCTTTACTTCAAAAAAGAGTAAAACAAGAAGTGTAACGAGTCCAAAGGAACTCATGGAACAACTATGTTTTCCCTCCATTCCAGTTGTAAACTGTCAACCCTAAGTTGGCAGCAGGCACAGTAAGAAGCATCCCTGGCTCAGAGAAGTGACAGGGATAAGTGACCGAGCCTCCTGTACCCTGAGGGCGAAGAGAAGCCCTGCTCTCTGCCTCTCCCCAGCATGGAGAGGTGAAATTTGGGAAGTCACTCACATGCATCCGAGGGCAAGGAGCAGCTTCCCAGAGGCTGAGTCTGTCGCCTCAGCCCCTGTGTAAAAGCAGGCAAGTGCTTCTGTGCCATTCCAATTCCCATTTAATGGAATCGTCCCCAGCTGCCTTCTCTTTGCCCTTAGCTGGTGCCTTTGGCCTCTCCTCTTGTTCACACAGGAGATTGGGGTTTAGAGGGCAGCTCCACCTGGCAGTGTCACATGCCCTCTTCTAGGGTGACACCTTAGGTGACTGTCTACCTTCCCTAAGCTCCAGGCATGGAGTTACTGGTCTAATTCTCTCCCCCTCAATCTGGTGAATGCGTACACGACGGCAGTGAGGTGTCTCCCGTGTTTGTCAGTCGGGCGGTGCTGCAGGCTGAAAGCAGGGGAGGTGAGCACTGCTACCGCCTGCGCTGTCTCAAAGCTTTCCTGCCCAGCTCACCGCCCTGAGGTGCAGCTGCTTGATTAGCAGTTGCCGATCAGCTCATATTTTTCAAGGTTAAAGAAGAAAGGTAAAGAAGAAAAGAATGGTGTACTGCTTTAAAGGTGATTGCTTGTGTTTTTAGCATAGGGACTTCTTTGTGCTGCCAAACAGAGTTAAATTGGTGAAATGGTATGTCGTGTCCTGTCATTTAGTGAAGCGTATGGCTGTTATGTAAAGGTTTTAATGACTTTCTTCATCTGTCTGCTTAGGAACACCATGCGTCTGGCAAAATTTTGAGAATGCTCAAGGCATTAAAGAAAGCTCATCTAAATAAAGGAGGGTTAACATGACATTGCCGTTACTTAATCCTGTATTGTCCTGCCATGTGACTGCAGGGATACTGAGGCGCAGCTTTTCTTTTGCCTGGTGCACAGATTATGCTTTTCCTGTCATTTTACAGGATCAGTTGCTTTGTTAAACCTGCCATGAGGAGAAAACGGGAGCAACAAACTTTTTACAGCAAGGCTTCAAGGCACAGTGACAGGCTCACAGGCTGAAGAATGAATCAAAGGAAACCCTACGTTCATCTCTTGGACTGATACCAGAATGAAGGAGAACTACGGTCCTAAGGTCAGCTATTCAAAATGAACTGGAAGCATTATTCAGAGTAGTTAATCAGCTATTTGTTTGAGCCTTATCTATCAAGTTAGTTTTCAAAGCAGCAAGATAAAGCCTGAAAATTCGTGTCAGATGTTTTGCATGTGTCAAATGTACTGCACAGACAGTGAGCAACTCACTGCTTTCTTGCACAAAGTTTACGATTTAATTGCAAAGCCTCTTTTACCTTGTAGATGGAGATCCTGACATACTAAATCTGTTAGTGAGAGATGGATGTAAACAGCTTCCAGTTTTATCTCTGATTTTGAACAGAACTCCAATATGTAGATAGGCCAGATTTGTTTTTGAAGTAATTTCCAAACTAATCCTTGGACTTCCAGTAAGCTGCTTTTTTTCCCCTAAGTTTGTCATAGTGTCCATAATGTGCCAGATTGCATATTTATACAGAATTATTTCATTTAAACTCCTTATCGGGACATCTTGTTAAATGGGGAAGTGATTACCCTATAGAGTATGACAACAGCACATGTGAATGGAGGAAGTCTTGGAAAACACCGCTATTCCAGATGGCATCGTGAGGACAGTGGAGAAGACGATGGGTACCCGGAGACCTATGGGGGAGATGAAGAGGGCAAGCAGCACAGGCTGACCCCGTTTGAGAAACTCATGCAGGATATGTCCCAGAATGAAAAAGTGGTGAAAGAATTAACCCTGGGAAAGAGAATTGGCTTCTATCAAGTCAGAGGAGAAATAGGAAGTGGGAATTTCTCGCAAGTGAAGCTTGGAATTCATTCCCTAACCAAAGGTAGGCACCGCTGTGTGGGTCGCCTGTGTGCTGAGCATCCTAGTTCTGCATGTATACAAATGGACTTCTTTGGGAAGAAAGATGCTGTCTGAGCCTTAAATACATGTATTTGTGTCTGGTTTTTTGTTGTTGTTGAGTGAATCTATAGGCAGGGTCACAGACAAATGCTTAGGTTTGGATTAGGCTTTAAAGAAACCAGATGGCAGCTATTACAAGAAGAGTTCGTCTCTGCACTTCATGGAGTTAATACATCTCATACCGTGGCTGAAACACTCCACACTTTGAAGCACTGTGTTGTGCCTCCATTCCTAGAACTTGTCCTGTCCTCCTGCCCTCTTCCCTGCCCCAGCTCATGGACTACAGGCCTATAGGTGGTGAACCCCCCGGGCAGCCTGGCTAGGCCTGCTCCTGCCCGCAGACAGAGTTAGCAAGGCTTCTGTTGTTTCCTCACAAATTTTACTAGTATGGACGATGCTTTCATTTGGTCGCAGCAGTTTTGGTGAGAAATTTTACGGCTGCTTTGCGGACTCATTTGCAGGTGGTTCATTACTGTAAAAAGCTGGGACGGGGCTATAGGTGTGGGCTGAACAGGTGCAGGGAAACAAGCTCTGGTACAGGCAAAGCAGGGTTTGTGTTGAATTGTTAATGATTTTTCTTATTTTAAGTACAGAAAAGCACTCTATATGCTGCTTCTAGGAAGAACTAGAAAAGCTAGGTAACGGCAGCAAACACTTCAGTTATAGGTATACCCAAGAACTTGTCTTCATCTGTCCTGTTTCTTCTTCTGCCTCTGACAGAACAGTAACAGAAACTTGTTTTCTCTCAGGGATGACTAGTTTTCCTGCATCGTCGTACACTACTATCTACTACTACACTACTATTGTGTTTTTTTCTCATAGTCTTTCCTTTCCAATTTGATTAACTCTCTTTCCCTCCATCATCTTACAGGTGAGGGAACATGATACAACCCAAAGCCTTCATGCCATATTATCTGTTATTTTCTCTAAACACCTCTTTCTGCCCAGACTGCAGAGGTGTGAAACCTTACATTTATCCCTCATGTGGAGCAGTTATTGCACTGGGAATCAAAGTAGGGAACTGATGGTATTTATTTTTTCCAAATTTAAGCCTGCCTGTGCCTAGGGCTTGCTTTAACGGGGTGTGGAATTTTTGGTTTTGCTTGTTTCACAAAAGCATCTCTGTTCTACTTGGCCCACAGCAAGTTATTTCCTCTTCTCTGTGATTTTTTTTCTTCCAGAGAAAACTGTCTTATGTGTACTGTTGGAAGAAATTCTGCTTGTGTACTGGGAACAGGAGAAATGCTAATGAAAGGAAGTTATAAATTTGATCTGGATGAACCTTTTATCTATTAAACTTACTTAGGAGACAGGTTGCTTTAGCATTGAATAGAGCTGATACTGAAACATTTTCAACTTCAGTGAATACAGTAAGCTTGGACAAACTAAATACCAAAATCATATTTTTTTAAAAAGGTTGTTTTTCACTAGAAAACTCTCAAATTATTTTTCTTTGGTTACTAGCTTTTTTTGGTTAAAATGTTCACTGGGCAAGGAGTTCATTTCTTGATACTAAGTTTGCAACTGTCATGAGGAATGAAGGATGAAGCATAAACATCTTCTGAGTTATCTCTGCCTGTGAGCTTTTCTGTCCTCATAAAACACAGCATGTGGTTAGAATAGGAACATGCAGACGTGCGCACACACATGAGCACATGCATGCATACACACACACCACCACCACCCACAAAGAGAATTCTGTTTTTTCCCGTAGGGTGCACATCATTGTGTTGGTAAGGAAGTGATGTTCCTGCACAGTGCTAATGAGTACCAGTTGGGGTTTTTTGCTCATTATATAAATACAAAGGCTTCATTATTAATGCTGTTTGGGTCCTGGTAGTAGGGGGGAGGTGTACGTGTCGGGGGGCTGTTCATCTCTTCAGTTATTGTCATAGTGTTAAATTCTACGTATGGTCTTTCTCCTTACATGTCACCCTATATTAAAAAAGGAAACAATTTTGTTCTTTACTAAGATGAGCATGTGTATCAATTACATGTGTGTCCTCTTCTGTAGCCCTTCTGATCTGTTGCAGCAGGACATGTGAATAAAGTTTTCTAGAGAGAGAGAGGAAAAAACCTGCAGGATCATACTGGATGAAGAACATTGTTTCTCTCACAAGGGCTGCTGTGCTGCTTGGAGGATGCAGGAAAATAGTGCTATGATGTGTCCTGGGTTATTCAGGAGCATTGCCTGTTTTATTAATTTGAATTTTGGCAGAGATTTTCTCTAGACATCTGAAGTTGCTTGCTAAGGACTGTTAGGTTCCTAAGCTCTGTGCAACCTTTATTTTATATACATTCCAGGTGACAAATGTAGTGTGAGAGGACAGCTAAATAGATGCAATTAAGAGTATCCAAATTTAAAATTACTAAAAGGCCAGTCTAATGTGAAACATCAATTACAAAGGCAGGAATGTCCAGACACCTGCTGGGGGCTTTTTGACCAATTTTAACTTTGCTCTGTTTGTATTTTGTTTCTTTTCACCATCATAGCATATACCACTTCTTCCTGAAATTATTTCTCAGCCTTTTCTTAACTTCTCTTACTAAGATTTTAGCTAGCTTTTTTCAAACCTCAGCATGCACTGCGTATAGTCAATCAAAATCTCTCTACTCAGTTTTAATATTTAGGTAAATAAGCTGCCTGCTAAAAATGCCCTTCTGTTGAGCACTGCTGCTGTGCTTCTTTGTAAAACAAGCAGGTTTCGGAAGCAGAGAGAATGAGTTTAAAAAAGAGAAGGGTGTCAGGTTTTTTACTCTTTAAGTGGGCCGGTTTTCTTTGCATATCATGCATATGCAACTGCAATGATCTGGACTTAAAGGAGCTCAGTCCCAATTTATGGTAGTGTATGAACAGAATCAGGCCCTTCAGTTCTAAACCGTTTTTTCCCCTCCCTTTCCTTTTAAAACTTGGCAGGAAAACTGACCAGGAGGACCAATAGATTCCAGCAAAAGGAAAGGGAAGGAATTTAACCTAGAAGATTATTTTTTTAAAGCCCCAATGCCCCTGACTTTATAAATCAAGATATAATGATGCCATTACATAATTAAGATTGTAAGAATTGTTATCCCTGTAGTATCTAAGCATTTAGTTGTGCAAATGTTACCTACTGCTAGCTGATGCTCTTTCCTCTTGGTTTAGGTGATCAGTATGCTACCAACATGACAAGAGTCTTAGTGTTTCACCCCTAGGTCAGCAGTCAGAGCTCTGCCAGGATGAGTGTCGTGTGCTGTTACCATTCAATAGTTGCATTTCCTCCCGATTCACCACACCACCAGCAGCACCACGCAGGAGTAGGTACCCGCTTTCCTAAGGGCTCGCTAGAAAGCATGGAACAGGTCAGAGAGAAGCAGTGTGAGGAAGACTGCCCGATACCCAGCACGGGCTCCTTCTGAAAAGGGGCATATCGGAGGATAAATCAGCACTTTTCACAAGATTCGCATCTGCTTGGAATATCTGCTGCGCTTCAGTAGGGAGATCAATTTATGCATGTATGTCACTAAAAAAGGTAAATATACCAAACATGGAGTTTTCTTGATCTGTACAGATACATGCATATGTATCCTTAACGCTTCCTTTAGATATGTTGAAATACTAAAATTGAATTAAATAGCTTTATAATATTAAGTAAAAACATTTTCAATGCTTTTATACCAGAACAAACGTACAAATGTAATAGCTTTCTCACTCTTCTCTTAACGCAACATGTAAACAATACTGGCTTTTTAAAAAAAATTCACTCCCATGTACTAGAAAACAAGGTGAAGGGTTTTTTCAGACAGATTCAATAAAAGAGGTTAATTGTTAAGAAATTTGTGAATGTTTGGCTAAGATATTCTTGGGAAAAAAAAAAACACTTCTTCCCAGGAATAAACAGCTGGTCTTATTGCCATAATCCAATGTAATTTTGCTGTCCTGACAAGTTATACAAAGCCACTGTAAACCTGTTTGAACCAGACTGATCTTTCAAATACCAGATGTATTCAAAAGAGTGAAGATAAAAGCCATAACCTACCAATTAATACAGAAACATATGGGCAATTGTGATTGACCTGTTCATACTGCTCTGAGCTACCCTGGTGATGTGGTGCAGCTGCAGATGTGTATCTGTGTTTTGTGGCCCTTGGCTTCACTGTAGATAGGCTACAGAAACATGGAGACTCAACAGCAGCTCTGCATTACCAGGACATCTTAAGACAGCTAGTCTTACAGGATCCCTGCAACTTATTCTTCACTGGTTTTTTCCCTTCCTCAGAATAAAGTCTGTGTGTGATGTGGATTCATGGCCCACTGTGGCATATAGATATAAAAATATCCTTTTCCTGTATTCTGTACAGTACCAAGAACTACTCATACATGAACGTGTTGGAAAAACTGCCACAGCTATCCTGAGAAAGACTAACCTCTACAGCGCTGATTTGGGTAACTGAGAACTTGTGCGGGTGTGGGATAAGAACTTAGGGAAGAGTTCTGTAAGTCACACCAACTTAAAAACACCTCTCCATTATAACCTTGCAGGGTTATAGCCAGAGCCCCTAAATTACCCTGAGTGTGTCTGTCTGCTCAAAGCACCTAAATATGACACCTCCATTAGTCTGCAACTACCAGACTCAGGCCTTGGTCCTCCGAAGAGCACGGAGCTAACAGCGAAAGAGAAAGTGCAGACTCTTTACCAGCATTAGACACTGAAAGCAGATGCTGTAACTGTGGCTGTCAGACAAGTATTATCCTGACAGCAGCGGAGCACGCTAAGACAGCAGGTGATTTGATTAGGCCTTGCAATACTCTACCAGCCTTTAGCTACCTCAGCAGCAAGTAGGATGTGGTAGACAGAAAGGGGCATGGGTGTACGTGAAAGACTGTGGGGCTTAGTAGGCCTCTGCAGCTTAGTTTATACTGATCAGAGGTGAAATCTTAGTGTGCTTCTATAACCAAGCATTGTTCTAAGTAAATAGTATTGNCAAAGCACCTAAATATGACACCTCCATTAGTCTGCAACTACCAGACTCAGGCCTTGGTCCTCCGAAGAGCACGGAGCTAACAGCGAAAGAGAAAGTGCAGACTCTTTACCAGCATTAGACACTGAAAGCAGATGCTGTAACTGTGGCTGTCAGACAAGTATTATCCTGACAGCAGCGGAGCACGCTAAGACAGCAGGTGATTTGATTAGGCCTTGCAATACTCTACCAGCCTTTAGCTACCTCAGCAGCAAGTAGGATGTGGTAGACAGAAAGGGGCATGGGTGTACGTGAAAGACTGTGGGGCTTAGTAGGCCTCTGCAGCTTAGTTTATACTGATCAGAGGTGAAATCTTAGTGTGCTTCTATAACCAAGCATTGTTCTAAGTAAATAGTATTGCCATTTGTACCTATTGCATTAACAACATGGACAAGCATTTTTCTTTTCAGAGAAAGTTGCTATTAAGATTTTGGACAAGACAAAGCTAGACCGGAAGACTCAACGTTTGCTATCTCGTGAGATATCCAGCATGGAAAAACTGCACCACCCAAATATCATCAGGCTGTATGAAGTGGTGGAGACACTCTCAAAACTGCACCTGGTGATGGAGTATGCAGGAGGTGGGGAACTCTTCACTAAAATCAGCACAGAAGGGAAGCTGCTAGAAACGGAGTGTAAAATAACCTTCTCCCAGATTGTGTCTGCAGTGAAACACATGGTAAGCTCCTCTTCTGCCACAGGCAGGTTGCCCCTCACTAGTCTTGCAGATTTTGTGGATGTATCTTTCGGTTTTCAACTAGTAGGTTTACTGTCACCAAGATTTCAGGCCCGCATTTCTGAAGAGCAGAACAGCTAGAGAAGAGCTGTCTTAAAGGTACCATAGAGAGCTTTCACATCCACCTTCAGTTACTGCCACTCTGTTGACAGCTTTTGGGAGGAGACTGAACTGGGAACACCTGGTGGGTGGAACCATCCCCTTTAACAACAGCCTTCTAGCCTTCTCCTGTCAGCTTTAAGTTGCTGTAGGCACCAGCTAACAAGAGTTTAATTTCTTCCCTCAGGCTGTTTCAAAACATATGATCAGTCTTGATCTTCTGCTAGAACAAAGTGTTCCAGAGAAGAGGTTTGTTAGGTGTTGCAAACATCCAGCTTGCTTATTAATGAATGTGGGAGACTGGCACTTAATACAGTTAATTGCTGGTCCTCCCTTTGGCACAAATCTGTGAAGTTAACACCCAGCAAGTCACTTCCCCTTGTCTAGTCTTCAGTATTGCAAATGGATTTAGGATGATGCTATTTGTGTAAAGCCCAAAACATCTTATAAAGGCAGAAAAGGAGCAATTAACTACTTCAGTACCATCTCCTCTGAACCTTGCACAGTAACTACATCTACTTCAAACAACAGTATAAAAACACGGGAAGACTGTTCTGCAAGTACTTCTGCTTAAAAGTAGTTATTTGTTAAAGTTGGCTCAGGGTGCCCTCCGGTGGCTCATATTCTCCTGCCATGTAATAGCCTCAGGCGAAGGCAAAAGCAAGGATGTTCCCAGGTCAGACACCAAGAAACTGCATTACAAACTGCTCATGGCAGATATAAACAGTATGCATTTTTATATGTTTTGACAAAATGATCACATGCCCTGTAAGTAATGAACTGGCTTCAACACCTTTTGCATAGGACAGGACTCAGCAGCTACTGGAACTTATTTTTATGTTTCAAGATCACATCTATTTCTTAGCATTAAACCCAGACTACCAAGCTGGCCAACCTCTTCGCTTGTAAAAACTCCTGCAAAACATTTTACTTTTGCTAAACCATTAAATCCAGGCTGTTTAAATCGCGTCTCACTGTTGCCCACCGACATGAGGACAGAAGATCCCTGCCTGTTTTTGATGATAGGTTAAAAATCTTTGGATGCTGAAGCGTTTCCTTATTGCCTCCAGATACATGTACCTTGTCACTGCAAAGGGTACGGCAGAGAGTGCTCAAACACATCCATTCTTCCTAATCATTTTAAAGATTAAGCTAAACCCTTACCTAATCAATACAGGTATATCACCACTAAGCAGAGCAAACTCAGTTTCAGTCCTTGGCTACTACTTGCCATTTCCAAGGGAAAGAAGTACAAGTTACAGTGTATGCATTTATTTTAGATTTCTGAAACTAGAGGACACCACTGAATGTGGTGTCTTGCAACAACATAAACCACCACAAGGCACAAGCCCATGGTCCTTTTCTCCTGCCACCACCAGTTCCTCACAGGACATTAGATCACGCAACAGAAATGTAGCAACTTATTTTACCTGTGATTATGCTCACTTGGTGAACTAAACGCTTTCACATCGTAAGTCCACAAGCTTACAGTATATACAAAAGTGGAATTGGTTAAAAAGAAATTATTTTTTGTTACTTACATCATGACAGAAATTTAGTCATTGCAAAAGCAAGTGTTCAGAACTCTGAAAAAATAGATTTTGCACATGAAGATACCTAGTCTTGTAGGATTACCCATGATGCCATCACAAAGCTGTTTCATGAAAGTAATTGATATTAGTTTAACAAGAGACTGCTATTCTTAAAAAACCCAGCATCCTTCTTCCCATCTTTCCCACCTACTTTATTGTTCTTGTATCAGTAGAGAATCAAGTTAAATTTGTTTAAAAACTTCAACTCTTCAGTTTCATTGCAATGCTTATTTCTGACTTGGTCCAAGATATCTCCCTTTCTCCCATGTGGTGAGCTAGTCACTCAGGAACTTTCCTGGGAACCAGCTATTATCAAATTTTCTTCTTGTTCTACAGCATGAGCACAATATAATTCACCGGGACTTGAAAGCAGAAAATGTCTTCTACACCAGTAACACCTGTGTCAAAGTGGGAGACTTTGGATTCAGCACAATAAGTAAAAGAGATGAAACTTTAAATACTTTCTGTGGCTCTCCTCCTTATGCTGCCCCCGAACTCTTCCGAGATGAAAACTATGTTGGCATTTATGTAGACATCTGGGCACTGGGAATCCTGTTATACTTTATGATGACGGGTATCATGCCATTTCGGGCAGAAACAGTGGCCAAACTAAAAAAGTGCATTCTTGAAGGGACCTACAGTTTGCCTCCCTGCCTCTCAGAAGCTTGCCAGAAACTGATAAAAGGAATCCTTCAGCCAGTACCAACCGAACGATACTCTGTGAAGCTTATTATGAACAGTGAATGGATGCAAGGAATACAGTACCCCAAACCTTTACAGCCATTTAAACTGGATCCGAAGTATTTATCAGACACCAGTACGCTCAAAGAGGAAGAAATTGAAGTGAAAAATATTCTGGAACATCTGGGAATCACAGAAGAACACATTCAAAATAACCAGGGAAGAGATGCGCGCAGCTCAGTAACAGGGGTCTATAGAATTATTTTGCACAAAGTACAGAAGAAAAGGGCACTTGAATGTGTTCCTATCATGTCCCATCCAGACCCCAAAGAACAAGACTTGAGAAGAAGAGTCAGTTCCTACAGCGGGATGAAGCACTCATCCAAGCTGTGTTCTATTTTATAAGTTACACTGCAGGCTTTATGCTCAGCACATTTAACAAAGGGTTTTATTCACTTTTCACAAGTTCTAGTGTTACATTTTTTGTAATTTCTGAATAAACTAAAAATGTCTCATCTCCTTTGCATTTCTCAAGTCTCAGTGAAGCGTTCAAATACAGAGCTCTCATGCATTTGTTTGTCCCTTGCTCCAGAGACATGATATAGCCAGTGCAAGAACCCCAAGTAAATGAAACAGGTAAGGGATCATTAGTGGAGGTGATCTTTTAGTAAAGACCAAATAGTATTGCATGTGACATGCCTGGGAGATTCTCAGTACAGGCACATAACAGCAAACTTCTTGGAAAGTTGTACCTCAGCTTGACACAACTTTAGCACTGCAAACCAGGACAGTTTTTGCAGAGAACTAAATTTAAGTAGAAACCAGACCATAATCTAAACAACTGCAAATTCTCCTTTAAAACTTCCTCGGCAAATTAAACATGATAAAATGTGTATCTTTTTATTTAAAGAAACAGCAGTGCTGTTGTTGACCTAATTTGTCACAACTCAGAAAGGCAAATTAGGAGATGCTGCTTTAACTCTGCATGTGTGGTGGCAATTCCCAGTGCGTGGCTGGCTGGGCTACCGTCTACTAGCCCTCTGACACCTTCTGTTGCTTGCACGACTCTGACAGCCTACAACTGCTTGAACTTCAGATGCACTCCAATAAAGAAAGACTTAAGCGTACTCCAAAACTCACGTAGTTTTAAATTCTTGCTTTAGCACAAGGTGTCACTAAGCTGAATGCAACCACTAAAAAAATCCACTTACATATTGAGCATTACAGGCTTGTACTAACTCCTGCCATACTACTTTGTCAACAAAGGCTGGCACAAAGCTGATTTTGACACTCTTGACCACTACAAGTAAAAAGTTGGATAGTCTGACAACTCCAGTTGTTCTAAGCATCACCAAGATGTCGGTACTCCGATTTTCAGTTTTAATTGCTTATTTTGTACTTTAATCTTCAACAGCACCAGCTCCAATGCAAATGGTGGAAAAGTGCAGTAGCTGTCCTTCTCTGAACAGCCATTGCTGAGGTGCCTGAGCTAAGAGTTGAGCCTGTATGATTTTTAGTTAAGGCAAGTAAACTAACAGGAAGTTTAGAGGGGCACAACTGGTGCTCTCATATGTAAGGGCAGGATGCCTTATCTATTTTGGGGACTGATGAGATCATCAATTGACTTTAAAAGCAGTAATTAATGTAAATGAGCACCAGAATGACTCTGAAAAGCCATCCATGGGAAACTGGACTCAGGCTCAGGTAAGTACAAAGCAAGAAACAGTCCTCCTTCACAGGTTTTCTGAGGGGGACAACACATACCATCTTTCATAAGACAGTCATAAAGATGAACTGTTTTTCATCAGCTGGGAATGAATTCCTCCACTACAAACAGTTTCCCTATAAAAGCATTTAAGTAATCTTAAAACATAGCCCTGAAGTAATGGCTTTGCACCAGCCTAAGCAACCCTTTCCTGCCACGTTTGTAATGGAATATTAGGAAGAAAGATCCAGAATGTCCACACAGCTTGTGAACCTACAACTTCAGGTTTTCACAGGGCCAGTTTCCTCTTTCTTTCCTGTTAAAGAAAAAAAAATGCATCCTGAAAACCCCACAAGTCAGCACTACTCCAACAAGTTTCAAATATCTCAAACTTTATTCAATAAAGGATCAACCTCAAGGACGGTGAGGTCCCTGTGGTTAACTTTGTGCCAGTAGCTCCCATCTTGGCTTGTCCACTGCCAGCAATGGACTTTGTTCCATGGCAATTTGTTTTTCTGGTGCCAAGGTAAGTTTCACGAGGGCAACCTAAACCAAAATACTTGCAAACACTATCATCATGCATCATTGCTCCATCATTATCAGCAGAACAAACAGATTAGTATTCATCAATTTATAATAAACAACTATTTTACCAAGGCTTGACTGTACAAATACAGCAAGTTATCAAATCCTGGTGAGTGACAGATAATACAAACACTTCATTACACACAAAAAGGTTGTAATTTAACAGACAAATTATTTTTTGCTACTTTATATTAGATAATGTAGCTTTGTAGAATTAGCAAAGTAATAAATTCAACAAAACTTCATTCTGTACATTAGCTCAATTTAAATATATATTACAAGCTTACAAGGCTCATATCATAGTTAATTTCCAATCTGGGCTTTAAAAATCTACCAGAATGGAGTCCCCATTAGCACTGTATATCTACCACTTGCAAAATAGATAGCTTTCAGCTTGCATGTTGAGGGAAAAAAAAAAAGAATAAAAGACCCCACTCCTACAGTAATACACTCCTACCAATAATGAGAAGGACTTCAAAGTACAAAGCCAAATTCAAAGTTAGAAATAGTCTTTCAGAAATGTATTGTATAAAGAATAGTGAGAGGCCAGAGGTCCAGACAAAGTGATCTTCCTCCCTTTGTTTACCAATTAGAACAGCCCTCTAGTATCTAAAAGTTTTATTTGAAAGTTCTGCTGCCTTAGATACTTCTACTAAACAATCCCAAAAGGTGCCAAATCAATGAACCCATTTCTTTAAAAGAAAAGAATTACTATGTCCCTTCTTTTTCCTCTTTCCTCCCAGGCTGCAGTGATTTATAAGGAGGTATAAACCACATAATATGGACGTTAGGAGGAATTACGTAGTAACTAACATAGTGGGTCACAGAGTTTCTGGGAAGAAAACCACCTGTCAGTCTCACTGTTCTTAATCCAGTTATTTTGACAGGGGAGAGAGATTCTGTTCTGGCAATGAATGTAACTGGGTTCTACACCTCTCCCAAAGCAACGGGGAGGCAGGCTGGAGAAGAAAGTGAAGGTGATGAAGGGAAAGAGAAGTGCAGTATTCAGAAGACCGACTGCCCACTGTCAAGGCACTGAGAACCCTAACGTTAAAAGCTTGGACTATTTTGCCACACACTTGAGTAGAACAGTGTAGGTTTCAAGTCATTTTACATAGAAAGAGCAAGCAGAAGATTCTTTTTTTTTCTACATACAAAGACCTTGTAATACACTACAGCTACAACTCAGCGATTTAAAAAATTCGGACATGTTAAGGAATCCACACAACCCCTGGCAAGTCCCTCTATCTCCAGTATACTCCTGGTTTTAGTGTTCTGAAAATATTGTATCAGCACACCACATTATGACAAATCTTTTCAAGGAGCTTGAACAGTTTTCCCATGCCCCAATGAAGTACTACTATACACCGAAACTTCAGCACTACTGCAATCCTTTTTCTCTCTCTCTCTCTCACCCTACCCTCACACCTTGTTTCATTCCCCACCTCACAGAGGTATCTTAATGCTCCCCATTGGAAATGGCAACAGTAACGCCTTCAGATTCTGTTGTTGCAGGGATTCTTGGCACTTTCTTAGCAGGGCTTGGGATGTGCTAAGAAGAAGGGAAAAAAAACATTAAATACAGTTTTCCAGTTCACAGACATTCATACTTCATGGCTAGTCCAACTCCCAAACAACATTCATGCTACACTGGACAGCCTGGTCTTAAGTCAATCAAACCGGTCATGCTTCATGCAAACTCATTATGTCAAAAGAGCCAGTTTGTTCTTGTTTCATTCTTGTGAAGCTTCATTCTTGTTAGGATGAAATGTACTTTTTAAAATCCCATATTCATTTTTTTTTTACTTCTGGCTTGTATGTTATACATGTTAACAAAGCATTGAATGTAACTTGTTAAACCACTTCCTTGTTTAACATACATGCACATGCTAAGACAAGCACATAAACTGTTCACCATTTATATCAAACTTTAAAAGAGTGCTGAGTGTTCACCTCATGAACAACGCCTGGGTGGACAACTTCAACTCCTGCCTCCAGAGGTCCATCACCCATGAGTGGGCGCCGTGCGTAAGTTCTCCTGTGTTTTTCATCCACACGCACAAGGTACCATGTTCCCTCGAAGAGATCTTCTACCGAACACTGTGGAATATAGTTGGCTGCAAAGAAAAGCCAGTAACATGCTGTTAATTGGTTCCAGGCACGGGTTTTACACAACACAGACCTTTGCAGTTTGGACACAGTAAGCCAGAAATAACATCTGCATTTTCTTTTCAGCCACAATGGGCCAATGAACACAAGCTATTCAGAAGTAGGTTGGACATCTCCTTCATTCTATGCCCTGATCATTTAAAGTCAGGTGAGTTAACTGATGAGCATTTTGCTGTAAGACTGAGAATGATTTATATTTATGAAGATCTTACCCAAATGATGTGTTTCCTGTCTAATCTTCATGTTTTCAGCAAAGACGACAGGTGCAATGCATTTTCTTGAGTCAAGTCTTGTTTTAAGATCAGAAAGGCTAGCAGTTATTTTGTTCAGTGCAGAACCTACAATATAAAACCACCATGTAAGGTAGCACCAGTGCTGAGAACTGCACACCAGCATGCTAGCATTTCAAGCCCATTCAAAATATTTTGTATTACAGAAGCTAAACTTTAAGTCTTTTGAAAATATTCCCAATTACTCAATCAAAACATTAACACAGTTTGAAGATTATTATTTATGTGCCCAAGGAGAGACTCAAACATTCCCTGGAGCTGGAACATCTTCAGTTTACCATTGCTGCCATGAGGCATTGCTCTGCAAGTTTGCTTATGCTGGTAGGTAGTGTAACAAGGCATTTAGAAATGAGCCTGCCCACGGGAGTTAATTAACACCTCTTCCTTTCACTCACCAGGAGTGGCATCCTGTGTAACTCTGATGGAATACAGTGTAGCAGCAAAACCAGAGCCATATGAGAACACACTGATTCTCTGTCCTGCAAGCTGCTCTGGGGAGTACCTGCAAAGCAAGCAACAGTCATAAGAATTAAGCCAAACAACTAAAAAGCGCAGCTAGCTTACTAAGAGCAGAGAGCAAATTATACTGACTACAATATAAATTTAGCATGCATGCTATGTGCACAAATGATGGCTTTTAAAAACACAATTTCAAAACTGCTGTTATGTGATGAGTTCCAAAGCTGACTAAGCAAAACAGAGCAAAGAAATACCCAGAATATGACTATCTAGAAGGCAGACAGTTTTCATTTTTTAGTGACCTAAAGCCTAAAATGAACAACCACATCTTGGAAGGGAAAGCCAGAATAAAGAAACCAAGAGGAATGGTTTAATTTTAATTTAACATAATTTTGTAAAAGTCTGTCATTGCAAAAAAAAAAAAAATGTTAAGAGTAATTTAATGGGGATTTGCTTATTATAGTGAAACAGATCTTTTCCACTGCAGTGGGGGTTTTTTGGGGGAAGGAGGGAGAAGGTTGAAGCTGGGAAAAGACATCACCTTAGAAGTAAGATCCTACTTTGGAAGGCAGTAACCAACTGTTTCAGATCAGCTTCTGACACAGAAATTTTGAGTCTGCTTGTCACTTGAACCAATTGTGTGTGCAGAATAATTTTTTTACTTTAGTCTTTCTGCTTAAGGAAATCTAGTAGGAAAACGTTTCCTAGATGGTGCTTTTACAAAAGCCTTTCTGAAACAAAAACCTTCTATGACCTTACATATAAAAAGCTATGACTTTTTTTTCCCATTTTTATGCTTACTGGGCTAGAAGTGAGGCAAGGCAACCATAGACTGAAGGGGTATACATATTTCCATTCTGATTGGATACGAGTAACGAAGCTTTGGTTTTTTGGTTGAAGAGCTCCGCACTGGCTTTCATAAAAGCTTTTTCCACATCTCTGTCAAAATACGTGTCTTCAAGTTTTACATCCCTGTTAAAAAAAAAGTTGAGAAACAGTTACTAAAACAGCAGAAAGTAAAAAAACACCTTTGACATGTAACAAATTAAGGCTATATGAATAAAGAAGACANAAAAAAAAAAATGTTAAGAGTAATTTAATGGGGATTTGCTTATTATAGTGAAACAGATCTTTTCCACTGCAGTGGGGGTTTTTTGGGGGAAGGAGGGAGAAGGTTGAAGCTGGGAAAAGACATCACCTTAGAAGTAAGATCCTACTTTGGAAGGCAGTAACCAACTGTTTCAGATCAGCTTCTGACACAGAAATTTTGAGTCTGCTTGTCACTTGAACCAATTGTGTGTGCAGAATAATTTTTTTACTTTAGTCTTTCTGCTTAAGGAAATCTAGTAGGAAAACGTTTCCTAGATGGTGCTTTTACAAAAGCCTTTCTGAAACAAAAACCTTCTATGACCTTACATATAAAAAGCTATGACTTTTTTTTCCCATTTTTATGCTTACTGGGCTAGAAGTGAGGCAAGGCAACCATAGACTGAAGGGGTATACATATTTCCATTCTGATTGGATACGAGTAACGAAGCTTTGGTTTTTTGGTTGAAGAGCTCCGCACTGGCTTTCATAAAAGCTTTTTCCACATCTCTGTCAAAATACGTGTCTTCAAGTTTTACATCCCTGTTAAAAAAAAAGTTGAGAAACAGTTACTAAAACAGCAGAAAGTAAAAAAACACCTTTGACATGTAACAAATTAAGGCTATATGAATAAAGAAGACAGCAGCCATTCTCACCTGAAAGCTTCCAGACCACTGAAAACACCGTTTGCTGTTTCTGGGTTCTGGTCACTGAGAAAGTCGTTCAGCAAGAGTCTAGCCACAGACTTCTGTACCAGTTTACAGTACGGAGAATGAAAGATCATAAATCCAAAGTCATTCAAGGTGAAACGTCTGTCTGTCCCCTCTGGAAGTAGCAGAAATGTTGTGTTACAACTTATGTTTAGTACTCACTTCAACTACGAAAATAAAATAGGGTGGTGGCAGGCTACCAGTCATCCTAACACATCAGCCTGTAAGAGACAACTGTACAACTAACTATTGCTGTCAAGTTCATTTAACACACTGCTGCTACTTCTATTTAGAAATTAGTTTCTTACTGATCTTTTGCACCAACTAACAATGTTTGCCCTTCTTCTAGAAAAAGCTATAAGCTTAACAGAATCTCTGTATTTCTACACAACATTTTGACATAATAAATAATCTGCTATCATTTAACTACCTAATCTTTACACCTATGCTTCCTGAGTGAAGCAATTACTAAATATAGGAAGTAAAAAAAAAAAAAAAAATCAGTATTGTTACATAACATTTAAATATTAACCTCAATATCTTAAGAGCCTGGGTGGAGGGGGGAAATAACAGGCTTTTTTAAGCAAGGTATTATACGTAACAACAACAACAGCCTATAGAGACTACTGCTTACTGACTATCAGGTACTTGGCTATACCAGAACAGAAATAAGACATTTCCTATAGGAGAGAGCATAAACACGAAGAAAGGGACCCATATACTAGCCTTTAGATTAGATGCTAAAACTTGAAAACACATTGTCTGTGTAGTTACGCATTACAGCATTTGACAGATCTTGCAATGTCATCAGGTAAGGCTACGTACCCTTTTGCCACTGGGCGTGGATTTTGTTGCGGTAGACAGTATAGCAGCGATCTAATGCACTGAGGTAGCACTGTATAGATAGTTTGCCATCAACTACAGGATATTCAGAGACCATATCTGGTTTATAGAAGTCATACGCATGCTGCATGTGGGTTCCACGCAACCCTGATGGAGAGAAATTGACAAAGGTTGAAAGTTACTTTATTCATCTGCTTGGAGTCAATTTCAATACATCACTTAAAACCTGTGGCGAAATAAGCACGGTCAAGCTGGCTTTCATAGCACTTCAGGCCCCTTAAGGTAATGTATCACACAGTTCTCAACTGCTTGTTAAGTACAGTAGGACTGAGCATGACAAACACAAGTAACAAATGATTTTCATCATTTTGCCTTGAAAGTAGAGACCAGTGTTATTCAGCTCTAGTCCACTCTTTGTCAATTTTGTTGAAGAATCTCCAAGGAAATACAGAGATAAGAGCATCTCTAGTTGTTCCTTGCTGCCTCCTGTAACAGGACTTGGCCGAGTTAGCCCAGAGCAAGAGGACACAAAGTACAATTTCTGACATTAGTGGGAGTTAATTCAGCCCTCCAGCAACACACAAAAAACAGGAGACAGGCTTCAGAATGGATCCGGTTTTCTGGCACAACAATAATTTGTTTTGTCACAGGACTAACCTCTCTCAAAAATTAAGGGAGCATTTGGACCAACCAGCATAGCAACAGCACCAGCTCCACCTGTTGGTCTTGCATTTCCAGTGGCATACACAGCTATGTCTCCAGCAACAACAAGTGCATAGCGTCCTGTGAAAAACACACAAAAATAACCATGAGAAACAGCCAAGAATCTAGCACATTTTAATATCCATCAGCAGTTTTCAGACTTTGGTTACAGAGGACATGACCCCAAGTTTAAGGGGCTCTCCAATCCTGACTTTGCCCCCCCTCATTTCAATTTCATGGCAGCCACTGAAATTTACAGGAAAAGACCAGGGATTATTAGCCATGTCGTTATTTTTTGCACTATAATTGAAGTAGTGGCAAATGCCCAGAGCATTTAAGAAAAAGACTGCAGAAGAGCAGTTTACTGGGTTTTATACGGTTAAACATGAACACTGTCATTTTAAGGCAAACTACTCAAAACCAGAGGACGATTTAACTTTTCAAGAAAATACCCTGAACTTACCATCCCAAGAACTGGACTCGATCCAATTAATAGCATTAAAAAGAGCAGCGGTGCCTCCATAGCATGCATTGGTGGTGTCGATTCCTTCTACATCTGTATTACCAGATTCTTCAAAAAGCTGCATCAGGACAGTCTTTACAGATTTTGATTTATCAATTATTGTTTCCGTTCCAACTTCTAATCTCCCAATACAATCATAGGAAAGGCTGTTCCTCTCCATAAGCTTCTGAACCACAGTCAGGCAGAGAGAATTGATATCCTCCCGGTCGGAGCAGAACCCCATCCTTGACTGACCTAGCCCAATGGTGTACTTCCCAGCATCAACACCATCATACTTCTCCAGCTCTGTCTGGTCAACATACTGGGAGGGGAAATATATTTCCAGTGCAACAATTCCCACATCTTTGGGCCAACAGGATTCAGCATTCACTGGAAGAGACCCAGGCATCGTGGCAGACCTTTAAGGAAAAAAAAAAAAAAAAAAAAAAAAAAAAAAAAGAGAAAACCACAAAACCTGCTGATTTATTTGCATCCATTTTGAGAGACCTACTTTCATTTTCTGTAGGCTTATAGAAAAAGTTAAATTTCAGGTATTCTACAAGGTCATTTGCAGAAGGCAAGCCTTTGCCTCTGGGTAAATTTTGGTCTGAGCATAGTGTAAACATCATTAGAAGTTTTGCAACATTTTATATTAAGAAGCACTTTTAAGTGAAAATACAAATTTCATCCCTGGAGATGAAGAGATGCGGTTAAGCCAAGTTATTTCACTGAAGCAAAACACACGTTAAGTGTTTGAGAAATTCGTCTTTATTTTAATTATTCTACATTTTCTTATATGCAAACTCTGAATTTTACACACTAAGCTAGAAACACTGGAATTCTTTTTCAAATGTTGCTGGTTGAGAACTGAAGTTTAAAATTTATCCTTACCAGGAAATTTCTGCCTTAAAACAGGCTATGACTTTTCAAAATGTTTTTTATTTTTAAATTAAGTGCCCTGAGTCTCTCCATTTTGTCCATACTTGTGACAAAGACAGCAGAATTATTTTTTGGTGGGTGGTGTTTTTTTTTTTAGTTTTATTTTTAGTTGGGTTTTTTGTTTATTTGTTTTAAGCACACTCTGTTTTAGCATTCCGGAACACTGCAACGCCTAACACCAGGCCTGGAGGAATGTTTCACAGGCTGAGATGAACACACGGGGATTCTCCCTGATAGACCAAGCTTTCTTATTTTAATCCCCATAACTTTACTGTCACCACAGACTTACAGGAGGAGGATATACAACGCTCCATGACATACTGCATCCTTTTACCCTATCCCCCTTACCCAAACAGGCACCATCTCCCCACACGGCTCCTTGCACACTTACAGAGCTCTTGTCCCTTTTGTGCCCAGCTCCAAGGACCCTCACCCAAGCACCTGATCCAACTTCTTTCATAAAACCACCATGAGCTGTATAATAAAATCATAGAATGGTTCGGGTTGGAAAGGACCTTAAAGATCATCTATTTCCAAGCTCCATAATAATAACCCCCATAATAAAGCCTTTCCCTGCAGGAATGATGGCTTCGTGGGACGCATATTAAGACAAATGTCTGGAAAATAGGGAAAATAAAAAAAAAAAAAAACGGGAAAAAATGTCTTCTATTACAGGTACAGCCTTAAGTAAGACCTAAGGTGAGGGCCCACAGCCCTCTCCACTCGCTTCCATTGCCTCGAACAAGGTTTCAACCACACCCGTGAGGGACGTGAAATAACCTATTTAACTTTTAAGTGCTTCTCGTGCAGCCTTTACTCACACGGGAGGCGGAAGGCTGTTTAAACTGTTTAAAGCCGCTTTCCCCGAAGCGCTGACGGCCACAGCACGCCCCGCCGCCCTTTTCAGCAAAACAACTGATTCTGCGCTGTTTTGCCTAACCCTGCCGCCACCCCACCTCCTCCTCTTCACGCTCCCGACAGCCACCTCCGCTCCCCTTTCATCCCTGTCACGAAGCCCCTCGGGCCCCACCGAGCCTCTCACCTCAAGCCGCCACGGCCTCGCTGAGGGCGCTGAGGGCACTGAGGGCGGCGGGGGGGGGACACGACTGCGCATGCGCCGCGCGCGGCCGCAGTGGGCTGTGCGCAAGCGCCGGCATGGCCACGCCCCCTTCGGGGAAACCACACCCCTTCTGCCCCCCGTGCAGTGCCCACGCCCCCTTCTGGTTTAGCCACGCCCCTGTAGTGGTGGCCACGCCCTCTCCGGGGGCGCGGCCCGGTCCTGCCCGCGCCCCCGGAGCGTTGTTTCCTTCCCTCGCCCCTTACATTTCACGTTCTACCAAGAAATTTCACGTTCTGACCAAAAACCTGCTTTGGTCGGGGGCGGGGAAGAAGGTGAGGATGCTCTGCGGACATCCCATAGGCCACGGGCAACCCAGCTGGGGAAAAAGGAGTTTGGCGTGCGGCTGCGTCTCTGGCACGAAAACACCCCGCTTTTGTTCAAGAGAGGGCTAAAAAAAAAGGTAATATTGAGGGCTGGCAGCTCAGCAAGCCGCCAGACTGACTCTGACTTGTACCCAGAGCAGAGCTTGCTTGTGCTGCGGCAGCCATAAAGCTGAACATTAGAGGCTGCAGAGACTCTTGGGATGCTTGATTTCAAGTGATGTCCTAAAAGGCGATGCACGTGACCTGTAACAGGCACAGAACAGTGGCTTTCAACCAGGCGGTGAATTATATGGATACTCAGTACGCCAAAAGGATTCGCATTATTAGTGAGGGCTGGGGAAAACACTGTGCTTGCTCCTAACAGAACTCTGAAGTCAAAACTGGCATTTAATTCCCATTCCTCACCACAGTTCTCTCATCAGAAACTTTCTGCAGAAGACAACTCAAGGGAGGCTCTTCCTATTGTATTCTCATGGCTCACCCAACACCAACCTCACCAAATACGCCTAACAAAACGGTCGTCAGGGCCATGGGGCTGTACCACAATGAAAAAAATCATTGCTTTATAAGCTTGCTTTGGTCACTGAAGAAAACGGGACATTTGACATCTTAAACCAGTCAGTCATTACAGGAAAAAAATTGTTTACTTGATGTAAAACAAACAGCCTTTTGTCCTCCTGGTCAAACAGCAAACAACATCCCATCATTGAGTTTTTACCGAAAATGAAAGAGTACTCAAAAAGTACGGTTTCTTTAAGAAGACTAAAGAACCACAAATACTTTAATATATAAAAATGAGAAACCTACTTTGTTTTGTGTCCCCTTAAGATCGTGTATGGAATGAGCGAGCAGCATAAAAGGGCGACTACTTTCTGCTAGTGTCACCAGAAATACATTCTCCTGCAACAACTGGTGGTTTTCCTTGCCTTTGTTGAGAATTTGAGAATATTTTGTCAGCAATTTGACTTTATTAATTTCCCACCTAAGTTTTTAATTCGCAGAGAACACTTGGCTGAAAGTTGGAAGCCGAGCCCCCTGCCTGTTTACCACAAGCGATGCATTCGGTGGCTGCCTTTGGCACTCTGCCTCTGGAGGACCTGGGGAAGGGCCCTCGCTGGTGACTGCACAGATGCTTAGGGCTGGTTTTTCGGAAATTAAACGGTGATGCTGTGATGGCTTCAGCTACGACATCCCCGAGCCATGCCGGCAGAGCCTGAAGGTACCACACGCACCCGAGATGCCTGCCACGCCACCAGCGGTCACTGCCCCCTCCCACGCGTGAACCTGACACCCCTGTGGGTGCCCCGCATCTCAAGATGCGGCTACGTGGGGAAACTGGCAAAATGCGTCAAAACAGCAAACGGCAGAGGCGGTGCCTCCAGTTCACCCGTGAGGACCTACCCGCGGCGCCTTCCCTCCGCCCGACACCGCGACCCCGGCGGCGGCACGGGTGGGCGCCAGGATGCCCACACCCCTGCGGCAGTCGCCATCACGAAAGGAGGTGACGGCGCCCCGGGGCCAGCGCTCGGCTGCCATCGCCCTCCGCAGCTTGGGTGGTCGCCTCTGTCGCGACTCCGATAAGCGACACGCGGAAGGGGCCGCCGCTTGCCGGCTTCTCGACGGTACCCGAGGCGGGGCAGAGCCCCTCGGCATCCTCCCAGCG
>VXBH01009333.1:0-28671 GCA_013400035.1 Rynchops niger | reverse complement strand
GGCAGGGGGCTTGGAACTAGGTGATATTTAAGGTCCCTTTCAACACAAACCATTCTATGATTCTATGATGGAAAAGCTATGAGGAGCTGAGATGGCATCATAAAGCTGCCTAGTAATCTGTGGCTCAGGAGGGAAGCGTGAAGGTAAAATCTGGAATCCAGAGCAGAACATGAGGAAGAAAATAAATGTAACTGCCAGAAACAGTGAGATACTGATACCACAGTGTAATATATTTCAGCAATTTAGCATTCCTGGTGCTCTGCTGACCTGGGCCCAGGAGGACTGTATTCTGTCTAATACCCATTCACTATTATCCATGTGGTGTCCAGGCAGCGCACCATCAGAGTGTGAGTACAATGGTGGAAAATGTGTGCCACTTCAGCTTGCATCAGCCAGGTTATATCCTCTGTCTCCCCAGCAAGCTGACCGCAGCGTTCAGGAGGAAGAGTTTCTCTGCGTGTTCAGAGTCAAGAGAGCGCAATCCCAGCTCCTGCTCCCAGCAGATGACTTCCCGCATGCTGTTTCAGCAGAGGATGGAGCCGTGCGTAATGTGTGTGTGGTGTACACAATATTCCCTAGAACCTGGCAGAAGCATTATATGAGTTGCCTCATCCCTGTTAGGAGGCTGTTGGCTCCTCAGAGAAGATAATTATGTTTCTTGTTTTCTCTTATCCGTTTTGGAAGGAGTCAATTTCCTTCATCAGAAATGCATCTGTGTGAGTATGCTACCTATTCTCCAGCGACCTTGCTACGGATGTTCATCTTTATTTTATTTAGGGAACCTATCAGCAGCTGTTTCGGTCTACTGTCATCTGCTGTGCTTTCTCCCACATTTGCAGTATGTAGTTAGACATAACAATTACAAAACAAATACAAGAGACAACTGTGAGGAGCTAATTTAAGTCAAATGCAGTGAATAAAAACAAACAGTAATTAGTCGTGGAAGGGGAGGAAGAACAGAATTATGCCGCTATATTAAGTATTTTTGGTGCACTAGGTAAATATTTAAGTATGCATTCTTTGGCACTTACACTTTTTAAGACCTTTCTTTTACCGCGTTTGCTGCTTTCCGTGTGTGCATTTCTGAGGAAAAGTGCCTTTGCCTGAGATGGCTTTGTGGAAATGCTAAATTGGTTTGAAGCTTCCAAGGAAGGAGGGAGGGAACTGGAGTCTGTGCCACATGGGAGAAGGCAGTGCCATGCAGTGGGAGGGAGGCTACGGGGTGGGCAGCCGGACTGGCATCTTTGTGAGTCTTTAAGGAAGGGCCTTGACAGACGTGCACAATCCCCAATGCTAATTACGACAAATTCATCAGAGAGGGTAGGAAGGACCCGGCTGAAGGATTTTAATAGGGAAAAGAACAAACAAAAGCAATAGAGATTATCTTTACTGCATAGCTTCAGATGCCACACTCTGAGTTCGATGAACAGGCTCAGTTATTACCACTGAAATGTCATGATAATAACAGCTGGGAGCAGAGATAATTTGGAATAGGTAAAAGATAAATGGATTTGGCCAACTTAAACTGAACTAGTATCTGGAAAGGTATCTGTAAAATTATGTAAGAAGAAAAAAAAGATTTATGACTGGAAGAATAGAAACAAAACAGGAAACAGCACAAAGGTGATTGCAGACAAGGGAAAATAAGGACCAAGAGTGGGACTGGGAAAATGAAGCAATGAGAAGGAACTGCATAACGGCATGTTACAACAGAAATCACAGGGGAGGTTGCCATAAAAGGAGGGTAGGAGAGAAAGATTTAAGTCTACCAATAGATCTAGGAGGTACAGGAGCACTTGCTACAAGACATTGTCACTAACACCTTGTAATTTGGCTGGTAATCTGACCAGCATCATTCTTGTCTACAGATGATTTTTTCTGCCACAGCTTTCTCTAGCACATAGATTTTTGAAAAATCTTTTTGATGCTACAATGATCCATCGTTGATGAAGTCTGGTATCTTTGTTCACAGTGTCGTAAGCCACAGGTATCTTCATCATGGCGCTTGCCTCCACATGTTACTGTTTCTTTTCTTTCTTTTTAAAAATTTTGGCTCTTCTCTGCTTTCCACCACGAGGGTTTCTTCTGGGAATCTTGTGCTTATTCTTCTTCATCCATTTTTTAACTTTTCTAATCTGTGGGCTCACACAGAACTTTCTGCCTTCTATGTAGAGACTGCCAGAGCAAAAATTGGTTGTCAGTTTCAAAGAAAAAATTTTAACCCACCAACTTTTTAAAACAATCATACTTATCACTCACTTAGGAAGACCACAAAGTTAGAATTAGTTAATCTTAAATTATATTTTATACTAGGTCTATGCACTTTTGTCTGGTTTCAAATATGTAAAAGTTAGGATCTAAGGTTTCAATGTTTGCACTTGCGTTCCAAAACGTGAAAAAAATCTTTGCAATTTCAGTGTGTCTCAAAAGAACCACAGTGCAAAACAGTACATTTCTATGGCAAATAAATAAGTAGACCACTTCATTATGATTACTCTCACAATCATCGTGCAAATGTCTAGAAATAAAAAAAGTCCAAGATTTCTTTGAAATTTATCAATTTAACCCAAACAGTGTGATATTGTACCAGGAAAAAAAAAAAGGCAAGCTTATGTACAAAAGTAAAGCTGATTTAATGAGTTTAGGCAAGGTTTGTAGAGGATCAATCATTGGAAAAAAACAGAGAAGTCAAGGTGCACGAGTCATTCTTCAGTTCTGAAAATAAAGCAAGTGTCAAAGTTAGTGTAGGCTGAATAACGATCGATATTATTACTGAAAAGGAAATTTAGTTTTAGCAATCAGAAGTTTAAATAGCACAAGGAAGGACAGTTTTTAAATCACACACAATTTTGTTTTTCATTGAATTTGTGTTAGAATTCTAAGATTCTGCTTATTTGGCACCTAATAGGTTTTAATTGGATGGTACCCCTTTCACAGTGAAGGACCCAAAACATCTCTTACATAACAGCTTCTAGGTGACACAGGCCATCCGCTTTCTGTATTTCAAACCTTTCCACTCTTCGGAGAATTCCTTTGGGAATTTCATCTGAAATTTTTGTGCAACAGCTAAAGGCCCCAGGAAACAAAGCTAAAAAGAGTAACAACAATGTTAGAAACAACATAGATATCAAGGGGACAAGTCATAGCTTGACTTCTCAGAATCACAGAATGGTTGAGGTTGGAAGTGACCTCAGAGGTCATCTTGACCAATACACCTGCTCAAACAGGGCCACCTGGAGCCACGTGCCCAGGACCATGTCCAGATGGCTTTTGAATATCTCCAAGGATAGAGACACCACACCTCTCTGGGCAGCCTGCTCCAGTGTTTGACCACCCTCCCAGCAAAAAAAAACCCCTTGTTTTCCTGTGTTCAGATTGAATTTCATGTGTTTTAATTTGTGCCCATTGCCTCTTTTCCTGTCAGTGGGCACTACTGCAAGGAGCCTGGCTGCCTCTTCTTCTTTCATTCCCATCAGGTACTGGAGTGATGGTTACAATACCTTGGTAAGAACTCCCTTGAGCCATCTCTCCTCCAGGCTAAACAGTCCCAGCTCTCTCAGCCTTTCCTCATATGCAAGATGTTCTGGTCCTTTCATCATCTTTGTGGCCTTTCACTGGACTTTCTCCAGTAAGTCCCTGTCTCTCTTGTACCAGGGAGACCAGGAATGGACACAGCACTCCAGATGTGGCCTCACCAATGCTGAGCAGGGAAGGATCACCTCCCTTGATTCTATGACTGGTAGTCCCTGCTCCCAATCTCTGGTAATGTGGTTAGCAGACATTCTCTGCGACCGAGTCACATATTCATTCCCTTTCTCTCATTATCAGGCCCTGAACGTCCTGTGAACCAAGTAGACTATTGATCCAAACAGATTTCTTTCTCCCTTTCCTACTGGCACCCAGCTGGTATTGCTGCCTGGGGTTATTTCTCCCCAGATGCAGGACTTTGCATTTCCCTTTGTTGAACTTTATGAGATTCCTCTCTGCCCATTTCTACAGCCTGTTGTGGTCTATCTGTAAGGCAGCAAAACCATGTAGTGAATCAGCCACTGCTCCCAGTTTTTTACAATCTGTGAACTTCCTGAGGATTCTGTCCCATCGTCCAGGTCATTAACGAAAATGTTGAACAGTATTGGCCCCCATGTTGACCTGTGAGGTACACCACTGTTGACTTGCTTCCAATTGGACTTTGTGCCACTGATCACAACCCTCTGGACCTGGTTGTTTGGACAGTTTTCAGTCCACCTCACTATTCAGTCATCTAACCTGTACTTTGCCAGGCTGTCTATGGCGATGTTATGGGAGACAGTATCAAAGGCTTTAATGAAGTCAAGGTAAACGACATCCACTGCTCTCCTTTTGACCACCAAACTAGTGGCCTCATTGTAGAAGACTATCAGGTTGGTCAAGCACAATTTCCCCTTCACAAAGCCACGCTGACTGCTCCTGATCACTATCTTGTCCTTCAGATCTTTGTAAATGCTTTCCAGGAGGTTTTTCTCTATCACCTTCACAGGGATTGAGGTGAGGTTGACCAGCCTATAGTTCCCTGGATCTTCCTTCTTGCCCTTCTTGAAGATAGGAGTGATATTTGCTCTCTTCCAGTCTTTGCTTCTCTCCCAATTACCATGACTGTTTAAAGATAATTGACAGTGGCCTCACAATGACATCAGCCAGCCTCATCAGCACTAGTGGGTGGTGCATCCCATCTGTCTCTGTGTCCTTATGTAGGTCAATTTTTTTCCAAGTGCTCCCTAATCCCTAAAAACTGATGATAAGTCTTCAGTGCTCCAGACACTCCCTCTGGTCTCAGGGACCTGAGATTCCTGAAGGCCACTTTGAATGGGAAAGAGTGAGGTAAAGGTGGCGCTGAGCACCTGTGGAATAATTACTAAATTGCCCAAGAATACAAAAGTACAGCATTGTTCACACATTGAGGAAAGTCATAAAATCAAGAGGCTTCTGAGGCAGAATACAGCCGCAGCTGGCACACAAAGAATGCAACATCTGCGATTCCCTGTACAAGGCTGTTTGCGAAACTACACAAGGGATGGAACGGAACGTGATTGTTCCGTGGCCTTCCCTTGTGACGAATAGCAGATATGGGGACGAGATAGTACTACAGAACAGATAAGCGGCCTACACACTACCCGAGCCAGCGTTTCATCAAATGTTGGTGAAATGCTGTCCTTTGAGCGAACTTTGCTCATTACAATGTACCACAACACACCTCCATCCCGGGGGCTACCGGGCCCCAAGGTGCGACCACTCCTCCTTGAGTACACCAATCATAATAAAAGTATTAATAACTAAAGTCACTCAAACTCTACTTTGAAGATAAAAGAATAGTATAAAAATAGCCCGAGAGAGGGGATATCAGGGAAGACACCATCTCGAACAAGGCAGGAGACCTCCACCACTGACTTCCAGGACCAGTCGATGGGCTGAGCCTTTCTTCCCCCCCATAGGGACGCCTTTGGGTAAGGCTTAGATTTTACCAAGTGTTTCCTCAGGGAACTTAGAAATTTCTCCAGGGAATCTCTATCCTACCTTTATAGCCAGGCTGTATTGTTTGTAACTTTGTCACACCTTTTGTCTATTTAACAATATCTTTATTTGCACGTGCTTTGCAGACAGTGTCTTTATCACCGGCAATCCTAAGAACCCGTATACCTGTTGTTTAAATAAACTGCACTGTTTAAGTAGCCAGTCGTTTCGGTTTCTCACTGAACACGACCAAAGACTCGAGAGTGGCCGTGCTAGTTCAGGAGCACGACTAGACTGAAGGTGCAGTCCATCATTAATGTAGCCAAATAGTAACAGTTTAATACATATTAAACGCGATTGGACTGATAATGCTGAATTGGGCATCACTCAGAATTTAAACCTAGCCGCACCTAGCCTCCCACCTCGGTGAGGAGTGTTAGAACGCAAGGGGGTTTGGCCCCTTTTCATGCAACAGCACCTCAGCCTTATCCATGTTATTTGCCACCAGGTGCCCTGCCCCATTCAGCAGCGGGTTCACATACTACCTCCTCTTTCTTTTTCTATTTAGGTACTTATGGAAACCTTTCTTTTTGCATGACACACCCCTCACCACATTCAACTCTAGCTCAGCCTTGGCTTTCCTAACCCCATTCCAGCATAATCAGACAGAAACTCTATACTCCACCTGGGTCACCTGCCCCTGCTTGGACACCTTTGTTCCACACTTTGTTTTTATGTTTGAGTTCAGGTAGGAGCTCTGTGCTCACACATGCATGCCTCCTGCCACTTTGCTTGGTTTTCTCTTTGTCAGGACAGACGTTTCCAGAGCTCGGAGGAGGTGACCCTTGAATATCACCCAGATCTCCTCGACGCCTCTTCTCTCCAAGGTCATATTCCATGTGGTTCTTTCAGCAGGTCTCTGAAGAGGTTGTAAATCTGCTCTCCTGAAATCCAGGGCTGTGATCTTGCTTTTTGCCCTGCTCCCTTCTCCTGAACTCCACCATCTTATGGACTCTGCAGCTAATGCTGCTTCTGACTTTCATGTCTCTGACCAGTTCTTCCTTGTTTGCAAGTATCTGGTCCAGCTGAGCACTTTTCCGTGCTGGTTCCTTGATTACTTGTGCTGGAAGATGTCATCAGTGCACTCGAGGAATCTTGTAGATTGCTTGAGCACTGCTGTATTTTCCTTCCAGCAGATATCAGAGTGGTTAAAGTCCCCCATGAGGACCAGGGCCTGTGAATATGAGGCTTTTTTCAGCTGTTTGAAGAAGGCCTCATCTAATTCTCCTGGTCAGAAGGTCTATAGCAGACACCCACTACAATGTCTCCCATGTTGGTCTGCCCACTAATCCTGACCCGTAAATTCTCAGTTGGCTCTTCATCCATCCCCAGGCAGAGATCCGTGCATTCCTGCCGGTTTCTTGCATAAAGGGCAACTCCTTCTCCTTGCCTTCCAGCCTGTTCTTCCTAAAAGCCCACACCCTTCCATTGCAGCACACCACAGTCAAGCAAGCCATCCCACCATGTCTCTGTGATCCCGGTGAGGTCCTGTACCTGCAGAAAGACTTCTGACTCCTCCTGTTTGCTCCCCATGCTGCACGCATTACTGGAACGGCATTTCAGAGGTATGTCAAGGGTTAGTTGTCTTTACAGCTTGTGGGATGAGATGCCTCTCAGTTGAGATCCTCTCAGCTTCTCCCACAAGACAGATGGGTGTTTTTGTTGTTTAAAGAACAGTTTCCTCCACATCTCCTTGTGCACAAGTATGTAAATAATAATAATAAAAAAAAGATTTAAGTGTTTTATTTGCGGAAGAAGATCACCAACATTAATGACACAGGAAGTATCAGGAGTATAATTTAAAAGCTCTGCCTTGTGAGGTTGAATCAGACCCATTATCTTTTGTCTTTGAAATTATTAATGCTGTTGCTGGGTTTTGCGTTTTCTTTTGCCCCAAGGGCTCCCAGAGCTGAACGTGGCTCCACTAGGGAATCATCTCCTGCATATTTTTTCCTGCTTGCTAATACCATCTTGAAAATAAAAAGTCAATGAACCTTAAAAAGCAGATCCTAACTCAAGATATTTTGATGGCAAATAGTAACATTTTTGTGCCTGATTTTCTTCTGCTCTAGGACAGAAATAGACCTTCTAAAAGGGATTGCCTCCATCAGTTCAAGAACAAGTGAAGCTATGTGACTCAGGGATTTGTCTAGGATGGGAGGGTCTCAGGATCAAAGTGAGCACAGCAAGGACCCCTGTGTCCCAGCCCATGAACTAACCTGGGAGAAGTGGGAGAGAGTCTTCTTCCTATTTGTTTTGATTAATTTATTTTTTCCTAGCCTGTAAATCATGCTGTTCCTTAAGTAATCATTTAGCCTTGGAGTGCACAAGTCAGGAAAAAAGAAGCAGGAGACTCAATTTCAGTTCCTGTAAGCAAGAGGTGAGAAGTCTGTTGAAATATTTTCCTGTATGCAAGAAGATTGTGTGCCCCGTTCCTTGCAAGAGTGCTCGCTGAGGGCTGGAGTGACAGATGCCGGCAGAGGTGCAGCCGTGAGCTCGGGCAGCGAGCAGTGCAGCAGGAGTCACCAAAGACCAGTCAAGCCACCCACTGCGGCTTGCAGGGGCTTTCGTACCAGCGGGGCTGACGACAGAGCCTGGGGCTTCCCAGTGGGAATGGAGGGTGAAAGAAAGCAGCTGGCTGAGCAGTTGCCTCCTCAGCAACCCAGAGACGAGGACTATAAATAATCACATGGTGCAGTAGGAGTAATTAGGTGTTGAATGCCACCTGTATTATTTCCCTGCTGTCCTTTGCTTTTCTCGCTTCAACAGCATACTGCTTCTGAAGCCAATTAATTGATGTTTGCAAATGGGCATTCATCTCGTAGAGTGACACTAAGTTTATTTTTTCCTGAGGGCTCAAGACAGCGTTGGTGACACTCAAGTACGAACTTTTGTTGTCGCCAATCAGCTCCTGGCAGAAGGATTATGCAGGATAAAAACTCAAGGCAAGGAAAGGTAATTATACCTTTAGCCCTATCTGAGGTTGCCGTCTGTGCTTGTTGGAGAGATCTAGTCCTGTGCTTCTTTGGGGTCTAGTAAACTAAAATACTTGGCAAGGCCAGCACTGCCAGCCTCCCGTGGAATGGCTGGATATTACAGGAGGTCCTAGGGTGAGCCAGCTGTCTCCTGAACTCTTTCTCTCCTGGTTTCCCCACTGCCTGGCTACCATCTCCTGCCCTCATCCCACTTTACATACTCAGAAACGTCACTTGCTTTACTCTCCAGATCAGAAACCATCTGTATTGCACTTTATAGTGCAATATAGCACACTATATAGCACTATGTGAGTAATTTGTACACTTCATAACTGAAAAATAAGAAACTAATATTGATGTACTGTTGTAGCTTTATAAGGAAAAATATATACAAACTCATATAAGGAAAATAAAGGAAAATTATTGATGTGTCCAGGTGGGGTTGTGAGCATCTCACTGGCCACTCGTGGTAGACTGCCCTTTTGTAAGGAGCTTAGACAACAGGAATTGCATTTTTTAGAAACTTGTTTATAATTGCATGTTTAGATACCACATCTAACTACAGCAGCGGTTTTAGAGTGAATTCAGTTACCTGATGCTCACCCAATCTTTGAATTGGCGCATTAAGCCACTGACACCTAATTCGCGCAGCTATACAAAAAGCTGTGCCTCTCAACATGAGAACGTGCGACAGACTGCATGTGGAACTGGCGAATACACCAACAGAAAGCAGACTGAAATTTTTTACGGAATGTGAATGAGATGGTGCTTATGTTCTTCCTAAAGAGGCAAAAACTTATCTTATGGAGACTGAGCACCTGCTAGTAACTTTTTATTTGGGGTGTGTGCCTGGGGAGGCTGTCTTGCTTTCATGGGTTTGTAAGGTAGTTGCTTTGAGCAATTCTCATCTGCACTGGGTTTGGGTTTTTTTGACAAAAAAGAAGCTGTCACTTTAAAATAATTTTTTGGTTTAGCTTCTGTGCATGAAAATACAGCTACAGTATGGAAAATAGAAATTAATTATCTTTGAATCATAGATGAATACATGGCATCAGGGTCTTTTCATCAGACAACATGAAAGTATCATCAGCAACCTTGTGTCGACAGAGGCACTTGTGACAACTGGTATCTTTTTACATGGGAGTCAGTTTTAAAAGTGGGGTTTTTTGCCCCCTGAGTGTGAAGAACAATCAGGGCAGTGAGCCAAGGAATTTCTGTGTTTCCCCAGTGTCTCAGGAGAGGGGATACTGCTCTCTGGGAGCTTCGAGCCATTCTGCAGCTCCGTTGCCCAGTCCGTTATTCACAGAATCACAGAATGGTTCGGGTTGGAAGGGACCTTAAAGATCATCCAGTTCCAACCGCCCCGCCTGGGGCAGGGACACCTCCCACTAGACCAGGCTGCTCAAAGCCCCATCCAGCCTGGCCTTGAACACCTCCAGGGATGGGGCATCCGCAGCTTCCCTGGGCAACTGTCTCACCACCCTCACAGTAAAGAATTTCTTCCTGGTATCCAATCTAAATCTACCCTCTTTCAATTTGAGGCCATTACCCTGTGTCCTATCGCTACACTCCCTGATCAAGAGTCCCTCCCCATCTCTCCTGTAGGCCCCCTTTAGGTACTGGAAGGCTGCTATAAGCAGCTCCCTGGAGCCTTCTCTTCTCCAGGCTGAAGAGCCCCAACTCTCTCAGCCTGTCCTCATAGCAGAGGTGCTCCAGCCCTCTGATCATCTTTGTGGCCCTCTGCTGGACCCATTCCAACAGGTCCATGTCCTTGTGCTGAGGGCTCCAGAGCTGGACACAGTACTCCAGGTGAGGTCTCACCAGTTATTACTGTAACTCTGCCCAAATCACACAAGTGGGAAGCAACCAGTAGGTAATAAGCAAAGGTAATGATTTCAGCCCAACCCCATACCATAATTTTTTTGTGGTTTCAGCAATTAGATCAGGTTTATTAGTAATCATTGGTCTAAACAGTGGTTAAAAGGAAAGAACTGTGGTTTTCCACAAGGATGTTGGCGCGGCCTTTTGTGTGCCATTTATGAGTCAAAGAGATTTTTTCAGTGCTGCCCGTTTCATTTGTCCCTGTGGCTTAATGGCACAATCAGAAATCCACAGCTGCTTACCCCAAAATTATTTAGACCTGTTGTCTGACACTGAGCCTCTTCAACCAGGAAGCTAAAGGAGCCGCTGAGAGGACTGACAAGCTTAGCGATGGGTCTTGAGAGACAGGTCCATTTAGAGATTGCTGTGTCGTTATTTCAGCAGGCGGTATTACCTGTTTTGGTATTTCTTCCTTGGAAACTCTCACCAGGGAAAGACCTATTGCTTTTTAAAGGTTTTGTTTGGGTGGCATCTAAATACTTCAATCTTGCAGAAAATTCCACTGGAGCAAATTAAGCAGGCAAGCAAGATATTAACTGGAAAAATACCTTCACTCACCCCACCTTCTCTCTCAAGAATGCCTATAAAGGACCTCCTCAGATGCATAAGCCTTGTGGAATACAATAGTGCTGATCTTTTCATTATACTGTATTTATTTAACATGCTATGTATAGCTTTACCAATTTCAAAAGAGGTGGAGAGAAAAGAAAGCCATGCCTTCCTACTGAGAATAAGTTGTTCAGCACATTTGAAAAAAAACCACTTGATTTTTTTCTTTAAAAAAAAAAAAAGTAAAAGAAAAAGAAAATCCCTGAAATTCTGAATTATTTTGAAAGAGTGCTTGTTGTTCAAGGAATGTAGCACAAGAACTTGATTTAAACTGCCCACAGTGGTTTGTTTCCTTGGAAGCTTGTCAAATCTTGGTGGCACAGTAGTCAGTCACTTTTCTTAGGGCCGAAAGTATCGAAGGCAGTTGGCAACTAGAGATTACTGTTTTCACCTGCATTCAGCTAGACCTGTTAGAAACTTTTTTCGTAAAATATCGGTCCTAAATGGAAAAGATCCCCAAAGTCTATGAGACTCATAGAGTTTGAATTGATGTGATTGCAGTGGAGTGACAGAGAATGAAACACAGCGAAAACAACGTCTCTGATGAAACAAGACCTCTGTGAGTACTGTTCATTATACCTGTCTTTACACTTCTGTTGATCAGTATCAAGTCTCTTTGACTGCCAAAAGTTTATTTTTCCATTTCCTGGCCAAACTCAGTCCACAGAAACTTTTCTCATCCTTTCTGCTTTACTTATTTCATCATCGTTCTCAAACTTGAGCCACATGTTAAACAGCTGAGGAAGGCCATGTCATGTAGGGTTCAGGCAAGAAATATTAAAAGCAGCTATTGCTGCCTGCTCAGTTTCTGGGGCAACAAAGAACATTTCCCTCCTTCTTCAGTTTTAAGCTCATATTCTTAGATTTGCCTACTCATTTAGGGAAACTGCAGTGCATGAAGAGCCCTCCTATGGCACAGAGGGGGAGTAGCCAGTGGCTGTTCTGCTGCTCTCTGTCTGCAGTTTTTAGGCAGGTAGGGCTGGTTTAATGTCCCAATATGGGTAGGGCACACCACTGGCAAGGAGAAACATAGCAGTCATTGGTTCAGTCAGGCTTTTCTGCAGAAAATTTAACATGGCAGGGAAGGTCTTTGCTTCATGAGGCGGGGCCAGATGGAGAAAAAAGAGGAGGTGAAGCCACACGGCAGTAGATGGTGAGCAATGGGACCACTGTGTTCCCCACCCCTGTGCTTGCTCTTAGCTATCTTGGTATCATTATGGCCTCTTTTGTCTAACCACGATAGGAAAAGCTGGGGTCTAGGTGAGAACAGTGGGAAAGGCATTTCTGGTCCCTGTCTGCATTTCTCTCTGGTACAGACCCAAAACAGCTGCCTTAGGCGGGCCTTCTGCAGCTCTCTTCCTGACAGGCTTCACTCTGGCAGGTAGTGTTTTGACTAGGACTTCGGTGGTCCTTCCTGAGTCCTGCTGACAGCAGAGAGGAGCCTGTTGGTCCTGCCGGCAGAGCACTTAGTTGGCCTTTGTGAACTGGACGTGACCCATGGGCTGCTGAGTGAAAGGCCACCCTGTCAACATTCTGCCATGGAACCAAAAACACCAGAAAGATAATTCTTGCACTTACACAAACTAAAGGAGCCCAGCGAAGATGCATGCGCTTACTAAGCAGAAGAGGATACCCCAACATACTGTGTGGTCTGAGGGACAGCTTCTCTTGCATGGTGAGATCCATAAACCTGAGGCTTTTTCTGTCTCTACTCTGAAATGTAAGACCTGCTGCTTATGTGCCACAAGTCCACCATGAGCTGATTCAGCTCTGCACTGAATGCACAACTTTGGCACACCTGGGGCCAGCAGCAGGAGGCATTAGTGTTTCCTAATGGAAATCTTTTGTGGTTACAAAGTAGGCTTTGTATATCTGGGAAAAAAAGTCCCTTGCATTGATTAATCAGATTAATGTCTTGCTTAGTCAGACCATGACATCTACTGAAGTGCTCTGGTCTCAATACAGCCATTTCCATAAACAACTCTTAATCCTGTGTTGTTGGTTTATGAACATAGAATCCAGGCTCTGTCCTTGGAAGGAAATCTACTATCACATCACCTACACTTTATATTAGCTACTGCAAGGCAGCCCATTTAGTAGTCATTTGCTCATGAAGCTGCCAGAAAATGTTCCTCTCATCTAAAACAAACTCAAGGCTATTTTGAGTTCAGTACCTCAAAGCAGGTCTTTTCAGATGAACCTAAGGCAAGTCAGTAGCTATTCTGTTATGCAGAAAGCTCTGACACTGGCTGGCAGGTGAAGAAAGCAGGATGCTAGAATCCTTGTCAAATGTAGCATAGCTGTACTCTGTAAAAATGAGGAGGTTGCTTAATAGCTGGAGATGAGAAGGGAACTCAAATGCTGAAAATTGCTCTGGTGCATCCTACTGATTTGACTGCATGGTAATACACACAGTTAAAGCATAATTCTGAGAAAGAGATAAATAAAAGATAGAAGGGATTCTAAACTATACCTGCTGAAGGGGTGGAAAGAACTGTAAACAAAGTAAAAATCTTAATATATAAATTGTACTATATAATTTTGTGGCCAAGAATAACTACAAATGAAGTTATGCAGTGATGCTTTTCCTGTTCTACTACGAGGACTACTGTTATTATGGACATTTAGGGGTTCAACTAGATGACCTCTAAAGGTCCCTTCCAACCCAAACTATTCTGTGATTCCATGATTTTCAAGGCTGGAAGGCTGACTGGAGATAGACAGATGGGTATGTCATATAGGTCATGATTTTCAAATGACTCTGGACTACAGTGGCTCTGGATGACAGAGCACCAAGGAAGTGCAGGCTAAAAATTGGCAAAAGAGTACGTAATATTGACGTGGCCTAGCAAATGCTAGTATCCAATGCCTTTTCAGAAGGTAAAAATTCTGCTACTGCTAGCAAAAGCAAGCCACATAATGTCTTGCAAAACAGGCTGTCCTGTGAACATATATCTGGTTTTTTCTATAAAGCAATGACATTTGATAAGAGGGAACCCATCTCCCACAGAGTCACCAAGTCACAGTGTCTCCACAAGGCACCTTCACTCTGACCAGACCAGCATTACTGGAATAACTTGACTAGGATAACTCCAGCTAACTCCTTTGGGAAGACCCAGACAGTCTTATTTAGCAGTTATTCTTAACCTGTAGCATTCAAGACTTCTTTGTGTGTTGCTTTTACTGTATAGGAATTACCAAATTTCTCTCTTTATAACTTCAAGATAAAATATATGTAGTAGTTTCTGAAAGAGAACTTCTGCCTTCTCAAATTGAAATTCAAACCAACCACCTTTGAAATAAGTCCAACCTGCTGCACACTCTGTCCTGCTGTGCTGCCCACTTCCCTCCAGGCACTCTGTAAATCCCTGGCACTGACATGAGATGACAGAAGACTACCAGTAAAATTGCAAAAACTTCTTTTGAAGAAGGGGAGAGAGAGGGGAATCCCCGTTACGCTCTACAAAATAACCTTGATCTCATTTTCTGGCAGTGCCTGGCAGAGCCCTGTTCCTGCCTGCGGATGGCTGTAATTTTGGCCACCAGATGGCTTTCCTGGCCTCTGTCAACAGCTACCAGTTCACATCCACAAGCAAAGGAAACTTTTGCAAGTTTGCTAGCACCAGCCCAAATCTTCCTTGTATATCTGTACCGTGACCTTGAAATAAATGTATGCATAATGTCCAGCCTAAGAAGCCTAAACCTAATTAGGGTAAACCCTAAATCTGTTTCGGCTGAGGGCAGGGTGTGCCTGTACCCAGATAGACACATTCAGTTCTGCCCATTTTCATTGTGGGTTCTGCTGTTTGAATATAGTCACTAAGTATGGAGCATGTTTGCGTGAGGAAAGTTAAGGGGCTGAAGGTATTTCCCCTGTGCCAAATAAAAGGACGTGTTCCAAGGGAACCTTTACTTTGACCTGTGCATGTACGTGCCAGTCCTATTGTGCAAGACCTTGCCGACTGGCCAGATCATAAATCTTATGGAAGAGCATTTGCAGAGCCTTCTCACGCCAACAGGTGCAGTGGCCATTTTAACAGGATAAAATTTTAAAGTATATTTTGTTCACATGTTGACTAAATCCTCAAGGAAGTCCACAATTCCTACTCCTACTGAAGCCAGTGGAACTTGAAAAAGGAACATGTCAAAAGCTGAAGTCCTCCAGAATTTCAGTCATCCTCTCTGTGAACACCGTTTGTTTTGCAGTAGAAAAGCACAAAGAAAAACTAAGAATTCAAGCACAGCACTAGCTAATCCGTTTTGAAATTTTTTAAATTTTGAAGAAAATGCAACAAGACAAAAGCAAGTGTTCTTAGATCTCCGGAATCCTCAAGACATGCTGCACTGAATGCGGAGCAAAGCTGCATGCTAAACCACCTTTCTGGAGAGAAAATCAGTTACGTGAAGTTTGTCATTAAAAGTTTTTTGAAATCTTTGCCATCCAGGGCAATTTAACTTTAAAGGAAAAAGATCAAGTGATTCTCTAAACGTATTCTGTCTTGAGAAGCTTGGAAAGAGGAAATTGCAGCTGAACTAGAGAGATCCCTTTAAACAAATATTGAAATTTTATTAGGTGTTCCCTCAGGAAATCACAGCTTTAAAGGTCTTATGCCTTCAGCAGTTAAAATCTCTCAACTACAATGTTCGTGGTAATGTTTGCCATGACAAATAACCCACTTGGCTTTTCCTTGCTTAAGCCATTTTACAGAACCAGGTGCCCGCGTTTGTTGTGGAAACACTGAGGAGCTGCACAGGTGAAACCCCGACTCCACTGAAACAAATGCCGATTGTCCTGTGCAGTTTAAGGCAGCCAGGTTTCACTTTTTAAACCTCCCCACGCTACAGCACAGACCTTTAAGCTCTCGTCTGCGGTCCCGCACAAAGGCTGAAGCGGCCACAATTCCAGGTGGACACCCTTTGCCTCTTTTTTCCCTTTTAGGAGTTTTAAGTAGAGAAAGTACAGATTTACTTACTCTCAGACGTCTGACTAACCGCGAGGGCTAGAATAGCCAAGACGGTGACTAAGCTCACGTCCATCCCGGCGGGAGCTGCGGGAGCACAGCCAGCCGTCGGGCGGAGAGCTGCCGGCCGCGCCGGGCCCTCCCTCCGCTGCGGCCATCAACCACAATGGAAGCCCCACCCTGAGCAGCGGCTCGACGACGGCTCCCGCCTGTGTGGCAATATGGACCTCAGCGGGATTCCTCTTCTCACCTGCGGACGCGTGGCGAAGCCTTTTGCCAGGTGGGAAAACAGGCTGGTTTTCACACAGTACCCCAAGACCCTGCGGCCGGATCCCCCCAGCCCTCCTCCCTGATGATGCTCATCGACAACGGAAATGCCGGGGCTGGAAGTGCTTCAGAAACACACATTTGCAGGAATAAGGCAGAAAAAAGCAAACTATTAGGTATCATCTCTATGAAAGCTACACACGCAATGTTGTGGGCCAAACCTGCTGTGGTGTAAACAGCCTCAGGAAGACCCCAGCTTGGCACCAGCTTTGCATTTGACCTCTGTGTTTCCAGCCTGCGACGACCCCGAGCAAGGGCCGCGTTACTCAGCACATCCTGCTCCCTCACTCCCTTTTTGCCCGCTGGCAATGCAGCACCCGTGTCGTTCAGGAAAGACACTCTGCAATCTTTTGGGTGAAAGACAGCTGGAGGGAAACTGCAGCTGCTGCACCTCCATCCGTTTTTGACCTGATTCTGTTTTCTGCAGACCATTTCAATAACTTCCCCTGATACCGGAGGAACGCTCACTCCAAACAAACATGTAGCTTTCAGCAGGGACAAGAAATAAAAGTCATGTATTTGGAGACTGATAGTTTCTGTAATGCCTGTGTGAGTCTCACCAGAAAAGTCTTTTTGATTCATGCAGGTGATGGGGAAAACTGTCTCTGGGGAAAATAACTCCTCACATTTCCTGCTACGCTTGACATACCTCACTGGTTCAAATCTCCTAAACCCCCAAAAGATTACTGTGCGGTCTCTGTCTGAATTGAACACTATGGCTATATGGCTAGCGAGCAGTTGCCATGTTTTGCCAGACCCCACCACTGCCACTGCAGTGCCGGCCGTCTGCTTTGACCTTTTCCAGGGGTGAACTAGAAAAGTCAGTTTGGGAAGTCCCTAGACTGTTCAACCAAGTTCACCTTTGCTCTCGCTTATTATAGCTGTTCTTACCATTCCTAAATTTCCACAACACAAGATAGGAGAAATTGCTAAGCTCAGGGACTTTAATCTACATTTACACTGTCCCAACACCAGTTTTGCAATTCCACCTAATAATAATAAATTAATATAGTGCAATCGAACGTTCTGGCTATCACAGCTTTACTTCATATCTCTTTGTTTCTGCTTGACACTGTTATCTACCAGGATAAGAGAACAGGGCAAATGCAGAGTAATACACTTTCAAACGAAAGTCTACTGTTGAGAGGAGAAAAAGTAGTAAATAATGATGTGTGCTGTTTAAAGTGTGATTTCAGGGAAATAATCTGTGTTGAAACCAACCAGTTTATTTACTGTCACCATTTAATTACAGTGACAAAACAGTGTTATAAAAGCTAAAGCACCATGACCAAAGCTGAGACAACTCACACCACCTTTATTAACATGAATTTAGATAAAGACAAGCCTATTAGCAGCATTAACGTCCTTCAAAGTATCACGAAGAGGAACAAGCTAGATGAAAAGAAATACAGTGAGAGAGGTGTTACCCGAGTAACACGTTAAAGAAACAGCTTCAGTCGGTATTAGATTTCGCATTCCAGTGTCTGCTTGACACTGTAAAATGGGGTGTTTTGTGTCCTTGCAGATAATTAACTAGTTTATTCTGACAAATACTCCGCATGGCATCTCCAGATACTGTTTTAAAGGCCTGATGCAGATTATAAAAGTCTCACCACAGTAGGAGTATGGAGCACAGGGAGCTGCAGCAGGGATGGGGATGGGGGAAGAACCAAAGCACTCCATGTGTGGTTCCTGCAGTGACAAGTCCAAAGTGTTCCCAGGTGGTTGCTCAGACACACACTCAAAAATGCAGAGTAAATAGAGATATCTGCAGGTATTCCTTTCTCTGCTGCTGGCAACAAACTACAGCGTACTGAATAAAGCTTACTTCTTCAGTCATATTACTCAGTTCGAGCTCAAGTTTTACATCTTGTGTTCCCTCAGAGTTCATGGTGTCCTTTATAGGTCCAAATAAAGTAAATGTCGATTTACTTCAATGGGAAAGTGCAGCAAGGAAACTATGATTATGTCAGACCCGGAACACGATTTCTGCTTTATGGAGGCTATATAATGTGTCAACAATTTAAAATGCTAAACCTATTAGAACAGGTCAAAATGTAAACTGAGGAAACAACTTTGTTTTATGAGATTGAGAAATTAAAAATAAAAATAAAGCTAGGGAACAACAGCAAATATTGTGCTATGACTCCACGCAAACCTGCAGGCAGCCATCCAGCTTACAATGGAGGAACAAGTTAGCCAGAAACTCTTTTCCCAGAATTGAACTGCCATAGTTGACTGTGGCATTAGTTACAAGTTCAGCTAAAGGAAAGTGAAGAGTTTTATTGACATATTGATTTGGAGTGCATCCAAAGCTCAAATGAAAGTGCTAACCTGCAGGCAGAAAGTGTTGCAAGTAAGAAGGTAGTCATTCTTCTATCCTGAGAAACAAAGCAAACCCTTGTTTTAATCCTTTTTGAAGTTATACCTTTTATTTGTGAATGTCAGACTGCTGGAAAGGCTAAAACTGACAGCACTTTAAATCTGAACCTTTAATTTTTGAGCAGAGTTTAATGATTTTAACTTCTTCTACGTTAATATGGATTGTAATAGAATACCTTCATTTATATATACCTTTCTCCAGTTACTCAAGCAGAGGCAAGAGTAAACTGTCCTTCTTTAACTTCTTTAACTCACTCCTTGCCCTCAGACAATCTTCTTTTGCAACAGGAGTGCTGATTACTGAAGACGACTAAAACCACCGACACAGTTTGTTAAAGCAGGATAATTCACATTAAAACAGCTTTGGAACATTGCTGTCTCCAGCAAGACTTAATTTGACAGAAGTTTCAACATAGTGACAGATGCAATAGGCTTAGCTGTTACTTCAGTACTTCCTATTACTCTGTAAATAACCATAATAATCAACTCACAATAATATTTTTTTTTTTCCTAGATTGGCTTAAATCATGAATAGACAGAGGACATAATTTACAATTATACTTTGTACTTGTCTCCAGTTGTTTGTACGGGTATCAAAACCCCAAACGGTGACCTCTCCAGATATCCCCTATTCTAGACTGCGTCAGCTGGCCCGGTGCCTGCTGCAAACCCCCAGACTTTAATATTCTCTGCATAACTCTCATTCAGGCTTGCCCATACCAGAAATTTATCTGTGGGTAGTTTCCTCGGGGTGGGGGGAGCGCAAAGAGCCCAGAAGAAGAATTTGAGCTGTGAACATTTTAAATGGTTAATGCATTTGCCAAGCAGCGAGCCAGCCAGACTCAGTCCTCTACCCGAGAGGGAGGGTACAGAAACACCCACTCCTCAGGAAGGCTCCCCAACAGCCAGCCAGGACCTCAGCAGGTAAAAAATATTTTACATTTGTCACTACATCTTATTGATACATAAAACAGAGAAGAAACTTGAAGAGGGACCGGAGCCCCCATTTCCCTCCTGCTGGGCGAATGTCCCTGCAAGCAGAGGATGCTCTCACGCTCTGGCTGTGCTCGGCTGCCCCAGGACTCTCGCGCTCTCTGCTTTGTGGAGCTGCAGCCCTCACAGCAGGAGCCGAAAAGCTTGTCCCAGCCTGTGCTCTCCCCTGGCACTTTGGGCATGGACTTCCCACTCGCTGACCATTAAATTATGACAGAATAGGATGAATGTTGAGTTCTTTGGAAGAATATAGGTTTTTGCCCTGAAGAAGAGGTGTTGGGTTTTACACACCAAGAAGACAAAGGTGCCAGCTCTGTCTGTAGTGCCAAAATTGCAGAGAAATGCCATTTCAATAAAATTTTCATTACAGAAACTTTGAATTCCAGCTGAAGCAGCTGACTCCACCTAAGAGCCAGGCATTTGACCTGAAGGTGCCTTTACTGGATTTTAGCTCTCTCTGTGGTGGTAGCTGTCATCACCAGTGGAAACAGCACAGAGAAATCCCTCACCACTAGTGCACAGCAAAAGGGATCGTTCCTCACAGGGCAGCGCTTTGGAGGCCAAACCACAGCAGGAGGAGAGGATGCTGCGGTGCAGGTTCTAACAGAGATGAGAAGCTGACTGTCATTCAAAAGAGAAGCGAAAATCTGTCTGAAATAAGAACTAAGAGGGAGGAAAATGGAGGCTGATGAAGTTCTGTGACTCCATTCCTCTTTGAAGGCAAGAAACAGAGACTGCAGGGAAAATGGGCATGAAAATACTGCAGGCTAGAAAAGGAGAGGCTTATCCAGAAATCCAGCCACTGAAGAAGCAAGGAGTACCATTTGACAGAAAGCTTTGTTAGCCTCGTGTTGCAGATGTCGAACTGTTCTGGGAAGTCACCCCCAGGATTCACCTCAAGACCTTTCTTCAGGACTGTGAAGGAGTACCTCATTGCTGGTGAAATGGAAAGCTTGCCTTACAATGGTGTGTTCCCATCATTTGAGGTAGCCAAATTATAACCCCTTCTGTATCTCCAATATGACAATTAAAAGCTGACACACTGTTATGCAAGTTTAGAAAAAGGACCTAATTCATTGAGAAAGTGAGCAAAAGAAGAAACTGAAGACCCTCCCCTTCTCAATCTCTATTTAAAAAGAAAATCAACCATAATCTAGAGGAGGACCATAAGAGGTGTGCTGAGAGGATCTGCAGGTGCTGATGAGAAAGAATGGCAGATGTTTTCCATGGCTGGCTGGCTCAGGAGAAAACCTGATGCTGAGATACACAAGCAGGAAATAAGTGCATTGGGATTTCTGTTTCTTAATAGAACAAAGGCCAGTAATTCTGTACCCTTCCTTATTATTTAAAAGGTAAAAATATTTTCTTGACCACATAGCTTAGTCATTCTCACAAACCAAGTAAAAAATATGATGGTTACATCAGTTGTCGACACAGCCGCTTCCCAACTGCCTCCCAAAAGACTTCTCATGACAAAGCTGAGTGCCAAGGACCAGGTTCCCCTAAGTTTTGGATGTTTTATTTTGTCCTAAGGCTTAACTGACATTTTGAATGAGGAAGTGAGTCTGTTATTTTGATTCTAAAAGGCAAAAAGCAAAATGGGGGATGGATAGAAGGTCTACTCACAAACACGATCAGGGAAAGCTTATTCCCTACAGAGGCAAGTGTACAGAGACTACACAGATCAGCAGCCTGGTTCAGCACGATGCTTTGTTTCTAATGTGCTTCTCCTGAGTTCTGAAATGCCTGCGGTTGGCTTTCAGGAGAACATGTGTTCTGAACATCTCTTCTGATATCCCTTACTTTTAAAAAACAACATCGGGGCATAACAAAAAGTGACCAGTGTTCCATGGAAACTCGTTAAATCAAGCTTAAAAAAAGTTTGATTCTGTTTTCCACCAACATATTTTTCATCTAACACAAATAAATACACAAATGTTCTGGTCTTACACTTTGGCTGAAATCGTGTTTATGGTCACAAGAGACTTACGCAGGGAGAAGTGCAAACATAACCGCTGCACGAGGTCATACTAACACAAGGCTGTGTGGAGCACATGCAGCACATTACATCAATGCATAAGGATCAACAGCCTTGTGCCAATTTTACAGGGAACAAATGTGATTCTCCCTCATCCCTGACCCAAATCCATTGACCGTTACAGTGATTTGTGAAGTCATTATTAACCCTGAACTATGATCTCTTGCAACCCTTGTTTATACCAGGAAATTAAATTTTGTCTTATAAAACATCATGCCCACGTGTTACATTTTTGCTATTTAGCTAGCACGGAGATTTTTATGCAACTTCACGTGATCTCACATCTGCCAGGTAACAGGTCGTGCCATCTCAGCCCTGGGGCTATGACGTACTCTTTAGTGCCACATACAGGGATTGTCATTCACAGAGTTGAATTCACACTTTCTTTATGCCTAGTGTAGGTATGGAAGCTGGGAAAGAGGAAAAAGAGCTTCAAGACTTCTTTTTAATGCTTCTTATAGGCTGGGCTAATAAATAAGAGGGTGGCTCTAATGAACAATCCTTCCTTTCTGAACGGGCCCCGTGGCCCACTGTCCGTGAAACAGGAGCGGTGTGTTTTCACCCTGGGTCCTTGCATAAATTTCCTACCGATGACCATCCTGTTCCAGGAGCTGCCAGGTAGGTCAGCAGAAGTGGGAAAACTCACCGTGTAAGGAGCGTTCATCCAAAACAGCTCTTTCCCACGCCTTTTTGATTTTTTTAGCTCCTTTTTCCCAGAAGGGCACAAAAGAACTTCATTATACAACTCCATCAGGTGTTACGATGAAACACAGTAGGCAGGACTGCAGCTGTGTTAATTTCTAGTGCTTCATTTGTAGAAAATATGATATGCCCTGCTTTTGAAAAAGGCCATACTTTACCAACAACGGGAGGCATACATAGTAAATTTCTAGGCAGTGAAAAGATGCATGAATTGGATATAGATCCGCCCCATCCTCCTCCATCATGTCACTGTCTGTGCAAAATCTACTTAAGATTTTTTTTTTTAAAGAGAATTTTAAAAAATAAAATGTGTGGAGCTATTTTTAGCAGCTGTCTTCTGGAATACCAGACACACGAGTTTCACAAGTCCAAGGGATATGGGAAATACCAAGATTTTGAAAAAATAAATAACAATTTGTGTTTATTCATTTTGATTTGCATTTCTGAAGTCTGTTACTTGAAGCCAAACAAGATCAGAATCACTTCCTTGATTTTCATATTTTTATAGTTAAATGTTATCTACATGATATAACACAGTTTATTTATATTGTAAGGCTACTTGGGCAGGGACTGTCTTACTGTTACACAACAGCTAATGAGTGACTGAAACCTTCCTGCATTACCCAGAACAAATACATTATTAATCAGAATGTTGTTAACAATACATCTGCTGCTGCAGTTCTCACTCACTATTACCAGGAAGGGCTTTGGTTGAGGGATTTGGCCAGCTTTTCCTTTGAATTCCACAAGTAATGTGATCACCACATATTCCTCATTTGTGATAAAGGTCACACTACGAAACTCGCACAGTGAACCAAGCCCACCTGTCGGCTAACAGATCAAGGCTGCACTGATGTAGCAGAGTAAAAACGATGCAGGAAAATATACAGGAATAAATTTGCACTCAGATCCCTTCTGGGTTGTATTAACAGCTTGAAGGTGGGTAAGTAAACATTCCCTTGCGTTTCATCTCGTCTACGTTCAGGTACCACTGACTGTATGCTGCCCGTTGAAGACGGGCCACCCTGCCTTCCCTGGATCCTTCAGGGGTCCAGTCCGTGGGTTGCAATAAAAACCCAACAGGAACAAGAGACAAATCTTTGCCACAAGTGCTGACTGTCCTCCCCGGGGGTGGTTGTGTGCCCCGCAGAGGACATTATGCACTCTCCCCGTAATCGCTCACTGCTTTTTTTTCAAATCATCCAGTGGTTTCCAGTCCATCAAATAAATACTTGAATGGAAAGAGTCCCGCACATTTGTATTTATTGACTAATTTGTGGCAGGGAGGTGATTTACTTTGGCAAGTGAATCTTAGTTCCTCATCACTATTCCAAAGCCCATTTCCTGGCATTGGAAAGCTGTTTGCAATAACATGCTCTTTTTTTGTAGTTTTAAAACCCAAACTATTTCATCACTTTAGGTCAGCTGGCAGGAAGTGACTGACATACATCATTTAACTGTGGAATTCTGAGCTAGTAATTGCTGAGTTTGAAATGAGCTCCTCTCTAGAGCAGTCTTTTTCTTGAAAAACGACATTTCATCCTAACATTCCCTAGTGAGCTCTACTTCCACAGCTTTGAAGAATTTACCTTTGAACACACTTATTTGGCCCAGCTTCACCACTTGTTCATATAAGACAATATGGGTTTTTTTTCCCTGTAAGCTAACTAGGGGACTAATGAGATTGAGTAATGCTTATAATGCATTGGAGATACATGTGAAATGTGCCACCAGGAGAGTCATGGAGATATGAACACTGGTGGGAAGAAAACAAGTGTCAGTTAAGAAGTTTTACTTTGATAAATTATGAAGAGATAGAACATTCGATAGCATTAAAATGTATTTTTTGCATGTCACAGAACACCTCTGTTCAACTGTTTTGATTTTGAAAGCCTAGCAGTTACTTCCTCCAGAAGGTTGGCAAACCCTTTTCTCCTGTATGTACCTCTGCAAGTTCTTTCCTTCTCCCTGCAGTAGACTGTGCCATCATTCCTAAAGGTCAGCAAGTATGGGTTACTTTGATAGAAAATAACGAGAAATAGCAAATACCCTTTGTAAACGTGACAGGAGAGTATTTTAAAACAACATCTTCAACACAAAGTATTCAGCTGCGTATTTTTTTTTTTTTTTAAGCCTGGATATAATCTAAACTTAGAAAATTTTAGTACAAGTTGTTCTCATTACACAGACAAAAGTCAATGTTCGTTACCTCTGTAGATGTAATTATGTCACTGTGCCAAATCAGGTGAATCTCAACTGAAAACTAAAGCTTTTACCTCCATCAATAAAGTAAATCCTGCCAGGGAGACTGGAGTCATATCCTGGCATAAGGAAGTATCACCAGTGCCAGGGAAATAATGTGTTCTCTACCTTCAATCAATACTGCTCCTTTTGAGATATGGTCCCCTCTGGTTGGTATTGCATACCATCAGCAACTCTGGAAGAGAGCATTCGGCTATAACCATGCAACTCACCTTCACCTGTGCACCTGAAACCTTCCATCTTTCGTGTAAGCTTAGAGTATATGTACGCTATGTGGCAATGTGAACAAACTCACTAAAAGACCAGTCCTTCTTCAAGCTAGGGAGGCAGAATAACTGGACGAAGAAAAAAGCTAAAGCAAAGCAACTCTTGTCTTCAATGCTTTATTTTTCAATAGCCTGTTTTATGGTATCAGTGTGTGCCTTCTGGGGAGATGCATCTACAGCCTGTTGTGTAGGCGGTGTGGGCGGATTCTGACGAAATGCTCACTGCATGCTGGTCTGAAGAATTTTTCATCTTTTATTGAATACCTTTCATAATCATGATAGAATCATGGAATAGTTGGAGTTAGAAGGGACCTCAAAGATTAGTACTTCCAACCCCCCTGCCCTGGGCAGGGACACCTCCCACTAGACCAGGCTGCTCAAAGCCCCATCCAGCCTGGCCTTGAACACCTCCAGGGATGGGGCATCCACAGCTTCTCTGGGCAACCTGTTCCAGTGCCTCACCACCCTCATCGTGAAACATTTCTTCCTAATATCTAATCTAAATCTACCCTCTTTCAGTTTGAGGCTGTTACCTTTCATCCTATCACTACACTCCCTGATTAAGAGTCCCTCCCCATCCTTCCTGTAGGCCCCCTTTAGGTACCGGAAGGGGCTATAAGGTTCTCCCTGGAGCCTTCTCTTCTCCAGGCTGAACAAACCCACCTCTTTCAGCCTGTCCTCATAGCAGAGGTGCTCCAGCCCTCTGATCACCTTCGTGGCTATTAGGTGAATGTTTGTGAACATGTGCCAAAGGCAAAGACGTTGTACTCAAGGTTTCCAAACCTTTCTTCACTAAAAAGAGGGAAAATGCTCACACTCTTGATGACTAAGAAAGCACTGCCTTTTTTGCAGAGCTAATCCAGGCAACAGAGAATCAGAGAAATGTGCCCTTTGAAATAGACAGCAAGAATGTACTTTCTTGTAAATCAAGTCACAGCCAAGCTGGTTTTCTTATCTTATCTGAAACAAGTTTTCAAGAAATTTGATCATTCAACAAGACTTTCAGTGGCAGAAATTCATTGGGAAAAAAACCTCTTTCTTTGAAACTCAGGATTTTCTTAGAACAGAAGCAGGTTCTAACACCCATGGAAACTGCTGAAGCATAGAGCCCCACACACCACACACCCAAGCCACGGCTTCCCTTAACTAGCACTGCAGCACTCCATCTTTGTGCTGAGTGTGCAGATGGCAGCAGCAGGTACAATCTTGCTTGTCCTTGGTAGTGCTGGGGAGTAATGTGAGAGGTTTCTGACTTCCATAAATATTAACCATGACAATAACAGGTGATCAGCTTTTACATATTGCCATTAAGAGAGACTTGACAGTATCTAGCACAAGCTCTGCTGTAGGATACGCAAGTAGAGCCTCTCCTAAGTCAGCTTTCAAGGGAGGAAGAGGTGCAATCTTTTAACAAATTTCATGTTCCTAGTCCCAGTTCCCATACACTGGGGATAGAGCAAATTATTTTTTTTCAGAGAAATGTAAACCAGAGCAAAGACTTAGCACTGAGAATTTCAGCCATGATAAACATACTAACTGCAACTGTTAAATCTTTTCAAGGGAAACTCCTGGCTTTGGACAGATTTTGATTTTGAGAAAGAAAATAATCTAATTTTACAATAAATGCTTGTTCTGCATTTTAAAAGTTACAATATATTTAAAAAAGCTGATCATCCCTCTGCTGGAATATGTCCGTCTACAAGTGATGTTAAGTGCCCCATGGGAACTGCCTTTAGTTGTTTCACTTTTTCATGTTCTGCTACATGTCACAGAATCTCCTGGATAAAACACTCCTTGAAGAGACAGTTTCCTTCTCCAGCAATAGGAAATCATGGTGAATGACAGGAAGACAAGCCCAATCTACCATCCCGATTTCAGTCAGCGACCATCTAGTTAGTACAGCCTGTGGTGACTGGAATGCAGTTCAGTACACCAGAAGCAGACATCATTTTTAGGAAGAGATAAACCACGTTTTACGCACCACTGAACAGACTGACTAGCTACACCCTGAACATACAGGGATCCTGTGATGGTTCGCTATGAGAGAGATGCCTGCCGTTCAGTCTGCTGAACCCAGCTGAGGTATATCTGGGTCAGGCACAGTGAAGCAGAAACAGACTTTACACCCAACTTGAGGTAAGTCAAGCACCAGGAGAGTGCCTGGAACACTGCTGGTGTCTCTGCAGCCATATAAAATTACTAGAAAGACCACTTGGCCAACATTTACGTAGACATGTAAATGCAAGATGCATGATGCAAGATGCAACAGCATGTTCAATTGTTTTTATTCTGGGAAAAAAAAATTATAAATAAATTATGTGCATACATTTTTATGGTATGACGTTCTAAGTGCCTTTGCTTTCCTTACTTATGTTTGATGTTCAAGGCATACAGAACATTCACCCAAAAGATGCTGGCAAATCACTCAAACTTTCCTATGAACAAAACATGTTTAGAAGGGAAGATCTCTCTCTCCAGGGTCTAATGAAACAAAAATTAATTGTTCTAAAAGGTTTTGCTAGCTAGAGTATTATGTATCAAAACTCCCCGAGCCCCAACCCTGCTTCCACAGCAAGACGTACATTATATACAGTTAAAAGCACAAAGAGATATAGATTATATTGTTGAAAAGATATTGATATATTATTACTTGAATCTTACAGAATTCATTTGGTGCAGAAACACTTCAGATTTTTAGAGCACTCATCACAAAATTGGCTTCTAAATTGTTGGCAGTAATATAGGACTATCAACAATTTAAGCTGAAATGTAAAAGTGAAACTAGCAGCATTATAACCTTGTAAATTCCTTATGCCACTGTTTGCTATCTTTGGTCTCATTTCATCAGCGTAGTTCCTGTACCAGAATTCACAGCTACCAGTTTCTTTGGCTTATCTGTAAAAATTGTGAAGGCGTGGGCAGCAGATCAAGGAAACTACCTCACGCCAGTCCAGAAACTCTTACTCAATGTTATGCAATTTTTAAGGGTGAAAAATGACCACAATCAAACTAAGATTGAACTCCCTCGGCAAAATGGGGAAGGCTCCAGGGACATTAGTAACATTCCTTGGACAAAGCAATTTTTTATGTGGTGGATATGCCAACAGCACACAGTCTGACTTGGTAAATTAGCCCTGCAAGTTTCCGTGTACAAATCCATTTTCACACAGATTGTTCACCCATATTTACTAATACAAATGTTTTCAGTCAATTAGCTTTGATTAAACAAATCTGTTTGTACAAACTGCCACGAAATCTACTTCACATTTCCATCCAAAGGAATACAGTATCATTTCTTTTCTAGTTTCCAATATTCTGAACGTTTCCTTAACATTGCATTAAAAACATTTTTGCTAAGTAGTAGCATACCTGCGTTTCCTATTCATTGACACAAACACTCCTCCTTACCCCAGGAAAATTCAATACAAAATTAGGTTAAGCAAATGGGAAATGACTATATGAACACAGAAGGAATTTATATCTATATCTATCTCACACACTGATCTTNCCTTGTAAAAAGGGAGTCGCCTTTGTAGCCACCCTTTAAAGACTGGATCATCGTGATAAAGTCTCCCCTAAGCCTTTTCTCAAGGCTGAATGAACCCAGCTTTCTCAGCCTTTCCTCATACAGCAGGCTTCCCTGTCCTGTCATCATTGTGGCCCTTCTCTGGACCCTCTCCAGCCTGTCCACATCTTTTATAGTAAGGACCAAAACTGAACATGGTATT
>VXBH01009331.1:32234-59195 GCA_013400035.1 Rynchops niger | reverse complement strand
AATTGATCCCTCACTCGATCCTCGTCAACCCAAGAAAAGTCTCCTTTCCCCATTATTCNGGGTCAGTCCCTTCTTCCACTTACTGTAAACTTCCTTCTTCCACGTGAGCTTTTTCAGAAGCTCCCTGCTCAACCACGCAGGTCTCCTGCATCCCTTGGCCGATTTCTTTCTCTTAGGGATGCACCGATCCTGAGCTTGGAGGAAGTGGTCTTTGAATATCAACCAGCTTTCTTGATCCCCTTTGCCTTCCAGAGCCCTAGCCCACAGGATCTCTCCTAGCAGTTTCTTGAAGAGGTCAAAGTTATCCCTCCTGAAGTCCAAGGCTGTAATTTCACTTCTTGTTGTTTTATGCATAGTACCCATGATCCTGAACTCTATCATTTCATGATCACTACAACCTAGGATGCCCCCAACCTTAATGTCCTCCACCAGTTCCTCTGTGTTTGTCAGTACTAGGTCCAGGAGTGCTCCTCGCCTTGTTGGCTCCTGTACCACCTGTGTCAAAAAGTTATCATTAATGCACTGGAGGAGCCTCCTGGACTTTGAGTGCCTGGCTGTGCGGTCTTCCCAGCAGGTATTGGGGTGATTGAAGTCCCCCATGAGAGCCAAGGCCTGTGATTGCAAGGCTACCTTCAGCTGTCTGTAGAAAGCCTCATCAGCTTCCCCATCCTGATCAGATGGCCTGTAATAAACACCTACAACAGTATCCCTCATATTTACCTGCCCCTTAATCCTTCTGAGGACTCTTTGTTTCTTCAGAGTCATATATAAATTTGTCATCTTTTTCCATATATCAGACTCCACTGGACATGATCAGTTTTACACAATCCACTGCTGATGTTCATTTATGTGGTTTTGTGCAGATAACAGTAGACTCAATCTGTCCTGAGTTTATAAGTCCTTGAAGAGTCAAAGTGTCTAATTATCCCCAGAGCTCATCAGTCCTTGGGAAACCTTCACATATCAGTTTCTCAACAGATGCATTTCCGCTCTTTGTCCTCTTAAGGTCTAGTAAGTAGTTCTCTATCCACACCTGCATACACTTGTAGAGTCCATTCTATATACACAAAATTATACAGGGCCTTTTATGATGTTTGCAGAGTACAGCTTTGAGAAGAAATAACATGGAGAGGTGGGCTCTTTTCTTCCTACTCCCTGATTTTTGCAAAATTTCTGGCCTCTGCAATGAAGCTGTCATCCAATGAATAACAATATTTTTTGCAGTTATATCTCAGTAGGAAACAGTTTATCCATTCATTCAAAAGCACTCAAGATTTAAGAAAATATTTTAGTCCTCCCTGTGAGGAAATGGAAACTTTTCAAGGTGCTGTTTTTCTTTTCTATTATCTATTATTATGGCCCAGAATAGTTCCTTAGCCAGGGCTCTCACCTGGGGTGTGAATGATCCAGCTGTGATTCTGTTGTACCTCATCCAGATCAGAGATTTCAGTGTTAATCTCTAGGATTCTGGACATGTATCATCTGTCAGATTATTAACATCTGTCCTGTTGAAACAGTTGAATTTTCTCTAAATAAGTATTTGATGAGTTAGTTAGAAAAAGTAATCAAGTAATTCAAACAACCAACTCCGAAGGATCATGTTAAAACCCTCACTGATGTCATAATGAGTGGGTTGCTGACAACATAAGAATCAGCATAAAACCATCCTTCCATCACATATCATATCTTTTCATACAGTGCATAGTTAATGAGCACAGGGATTATTATTAACATTGTTATAATTGGTAATAATATAAACACTACTATTAACAGTATAGACATTATTCATAGTATTCTGAATTCTCTGAAGGAATCATGACACAAAGTAGGCTGCAAAACTAATTGTTTCTTTTTTGGAGCCATAGCAATGAAAATTATCAAGAAGATCTTGAAGGCAGGAAAATAACATTGTAGAGTTGCTGACAAGGGACTTCTAATGAAGGCCTGCGTTTCATGGGTGAGTTACAGCACAAAGTAAAAGGATGGTGAGCTGAAGAATGAAGAAGAGGTATGGGTCAGCCTCATGTAAGTATTCAGCAAGGATTCTGAGGTCACACAGAACAGCAAAATTATACAGCACTGAGTTTTACATTAGATGATTATGGTATGTGAGATTAAGGGTTACCTGAAAAGTAATCCTGCCTGTTGAGGTAGCTGTAATCACAGAATAATATCTGAGCTAATCACATTTGAGGTGTTTTCACTATATAAATATTTTATGTATTTAGTGAAAACTTTTAATTTTAAGTCAAACATTACAACAGCAGAAGCTGAGAAAACTATGCTTTAAGGATATAATACTACAGCTCTCTACGGTTTTCAGTGGATACAGCCTACCATATCTGAAAAATCAATAAAAGCTGAACTTTTTTTTCCTTACTAGCATATGCTGATTTCCACAACATTGCAATGTCTGTCCACACTGTTGATTGACTTTCCCCAGAAAGAATGCTTATTGATAAATTCATAATCTGAAAGAAATAAAACAACCACTCAGACTGAAATTGTAGAAAATATGATTTGAAATAAAATATTGTCTCTTATAATAAACCATACTTTAAATTAAAATTGCATGCTGGACATTTCAATCCAGTGTATTCCTCTCAGATTTTTCATTTTCAGTGATTAGAATTACTATCAGCTGTCATTCACAGCAAATAGTGAATATTTTGCTATACAGATACTTGAGCATTTAGGAATTGCTGGAAAGTTAGCTCAGTGATCTCATGGGAGGAGTAACCTACTAAAAGGAAAAGATGAAAATGAGCATTCAAAATGTCACGCTGCTAAATAGCAAACCCCGTCTTGTTGCAGCTGCAGAATAGGATTCTGGACACAGTCCACTCACCTCCCCCTGCAAATTACTGAGAGAATGCAGCTGCTGTCCAACATGTTTTCTACTGGGACCATTTGTATATCAGGCCATGAAGTAAAAAAAAAAGTAAGGAAATAACTGTTAACGGAACTTGGCCAGGTTTACGTCTGATGTAACACCACGCATTTCAATTTGGCTATGCTAGAAGTTCTTTCATTATGTTTTGTTTTATATCTACTTTTAGTTTATATTGTTGTCCTTATTGCTCATACTACTCAATATAAAGTAAAAAGGAGCTACAAATAATTCTCGCAGGATATCTATCTGATGTTCAGTCACAGAAATGTTTTTTTACCAGATTATTGGAAGCTTTTCATCTGAAACCTTCTAGTTACATTCTACCTCAGAGAAAAAGAAATCAAGCACATGTCCTTTTTCATCAATTCACTACCTGAAAAATACAAAGAAAAACCAGACAAAACATCTGCTGGTGTCAGCCCAATCAGCAGAACTAGATTAATGTAATACAAAACATTCACTTTTGGTTATACGTACCAGATCTGTTATATATTATAGAGCAATTATTGCCACATAGAATCATAAAATCATAGAATCATTGAATAGTAGAATCATAGAGTCATAGAATCATTTGGGTTTGAAGGAACCTTTAAAGGTCATTTAGTCCAACCTCCCCTGCAATAAGCAGGGACATCTTCAACTACATCACGTTGTTCAGAGCACACTCCAACCTGACCTTGAATGTTTCTAGGGATGGGGCATCTACCACCTCTCTGGGAAACCTGTGCCAGTGTTTCACCACCCTCATTGTAAACAAATTCTTCCTTAGATCTAGGCTAAATCTGCCCTCTTTTAGTTTAAAAACATTACCCCTTGTCCTATTGCAACAGGCCCTGCTAAAATGTTTGTCCCCATCTTTCCTGTAGGCCCCCTTTAAGTACTGGAAGGCTGCTACAAAGTCTTCTTGGAGCTGCCTCTTCTCCAGGCTGAACCACCCCAGCTCTCTCAGCCTGTCCTCCTTTTCTTTCCTCAAATTCAGGGTCCTGACTTTACTCTTTGCCTGACTCATATCCTTCAGGACTGTGAACTCCACCAGTGAATGATTGCTGCAGCCCAGACTGCCTCCAATCTTGATGTCACCAATCAGCTCACTTGTGCTGGTGACCATCAGGTTCAATATCACATCTCCTCTGGTGGAGTTGTCTATTACCCAGCTTAAGAAGTTATCTTTGATGCACTCCAGGAGTACCTGGAAGTAGCCATCAGTGTTAACATCCCTACCCTGATACAGCTTTGAGCCATTCCCACACATGCTACCAGTGGATACCAGGGAGAAAATATCAGCACCTCCCTCTCCACTTCCCCTCCTCAGGAAGCTGTAGAGAGCAATGAGGTTGCTCCTTAGCCTCATTTCTCTAAAATAGACAAGCCCAAAGTCCTTAGGCACTCCTTATAAGACATACCTTCCTGTCCTTTCACCAGCTTTGTTGCCTTCCTCTGATCACATTCAAGTACCTTCACATCTTCTTAAACAAATCTAGGAGGACATCTTTCCAAGTTGGCTCCCTTAGTACCTGCACCAAAAAGTTATCTTCAACAGGCTTCATTAAATTCTTGGACCTGTTTGTGTCCACTGTATGATATTCGCCGTTGACATCTGGGAAATTAAAATCACCCATAAGGACAAGGAGAGCTGATCTACAGATATTCCTTAATTCTTTGTAAAATAATTCATCAGTGTTGTTTTCTTGGGTGGGTGGTAAGATGTAGACTCCCATAACAACATCAGCTTTATTTGCTATCTCCTTCATCCTTACGCAGTGGCTCTTGACTATGTCATTGCCAACTGCAAGCGTCATAAAATCCAACCCCTCCCTTACATACACCACCAACCCCCTGCCTAATCTGTCCTCCTGTCCAAACCGGGACACCTCCCCATCCCTCCTGAAGAGCCTATAGCCATCTATCATGACCCACCAGTCACAGGATTCATACCACCAGCTTTTCCTTATCCCAATGATGTCATAGGTCTGACACCGGGCCAAGACTTCTAGCTTTTCTTGTCTATTATTTCNTATGTATTATATATTATTATATATAATATATAACAGACTAATATATATCGTTCTAGTATGTATTCTTTATGAAGTTGCGATACTTTAAGCTTTGTGCTTTCAGACTGCATAAAGTATTTCTGAAATGAGAAGTTAAACACATACTTAGGGATTTTTCTGTGGAACACAGCCAGTGCTATTCATCAGATTAAAGGAAACTGTTCTTTTCAAATTGGACATGCCTGAGCTTTTCCAGTGAACAAGATACTGATTGGTGGTTGAGAAATCACTGAAAAAAAAAAAAAAAAAGTTTGTTTTGATGCTAACAAGTGAAAATGAAAATGGTATCCTTCAAAATAAATTTTGTGAATATTGTTCTTTTTAACCAAAATGCTAACTTTTTTACTTTAAAGAGATGTATAAATAGATCTCCTTATGAATGTAATCTATAATATACAATTTAGATGTCTCCAGAAGCTTGCCTCATCCGTAGATCGAAATTTTTCAAGACAGTTTTCTTTAGCGTGAACATTTTTATTCCTGAAATAAGTTGTACCTATTATTTAGATACCCATGCAACGTGAAGCAATCTTGTGCTTATTAAAGAAAAAGTGTTTTATGGTCTTCTCAATGATGAGCTCACTTATCTAGAAACCCACTGGCCAAATTATCCCTTTAGCCATTAAAACTGACCGTAATAAGAAATTTTGTCTGAGAGTAGAGATAAAATACCTATTGCTAAGTAGATTTGGTCATTTGCTGACACCCTCTATATAATCTCCCACTCATGGAATGAAACAAATGTTTCTGATATGTAATCCAAAGAGTACCTTATAAATGCTTTTTTTTCACTCTGAATCAGGAGCAAATTCTGGCTGTGCAGAGGTCCATAAACTCACTGGTGGATTCCAAGAACCAATAGCGACTGTACTGATGTAGCTTTGAAATGGCATTCTCAGAGGTAGTAGGCACAATAGACTTCTTTTGTGGCCCCTATTTGTTTCCTAGTATTTCTCTTTTTCAAATCTACCCTCGTACTAGAGTCAACAAAGCAGTGAGGATAGGGTGTTTATATGCCAGCTCACTTCAGCTGAAAGTAGTGAATCTTTATCTGAATAAGCAAGTAAAAATTGAAACAGCTCTTAGGTATAAAACCTGTCTTCTGTAGTGCTTAAATAATAAAAGATTGCAGTAAAAAAAGAACATTGCTAGTAGCAATGAAAATGTTATACAAATATAAAAGAATAGATTTAAGATGAGATGAAATAAAATAAAGTACAAGCAGAAAAGCTGACATCTTAGTTAGAAAAAGTGGAAAAGAGTGTAGAGGGACACATTATAAGATAGCTATGTAAGACAACCCCATAAATGATCATACATTTTGTAAGGACAGAGGCATTTCTTAAAATGAAAGAATTCAATGAATACAGCAAAATAAAATCCTTAAGGTCTTCTTGAATTAATAATAAAGGCTTCCCTGCAGCTTCTGCAATAATATATACCATTTGTACGTAGCAAATGCTTTGTCTACTAAATTCTCTAGTTTAATCATTTTTGGGAAAAATCCAGATTTCACAACTGACCACTTCAGTGCTAAATTACTTTTACATCAAATCTATGGGAGTTAAGGGCACTTAATGTACTTATTGTATATTTTACTTATTCTAGTCAGAATAAGTAGTCAGAACTCTAAAAATGGTTTATTCATCTTACATGAAACAGTTTAAGACTAAAATGCATGGAGAAGAACTGGAAACAAACCTTCTCTTTCTTCCTATATCACCCTTTTTCCATACTATAGAGAATGAGGCTGGCACTTGAGCTTGCTGAGCCTGGCACTCTTGTCAGCACATTCAGCCAATTTTGGAATGAAAGACGGAGTTTCCTGTTCCTGTCCCACAGCCATTTTACTCCCACTTTTGGGAGGAAGGTGCCAGATTCTCCAAAAACAGCAGAGAGAAATGAGTTAAGATCTCAAACAAAGCTAAGCATGTGTCAAACCACAACAGCTTGTTTTCTAGCAACTAAGTATTATTTATGAATATACAAAATAAGGTAGTTCTGCTGCCTCATTACTTAATTATTTATACTTGAACATCATAAATTTTTCATTAAGATATGATACTGTAATAAGGGTGAACACAGAAAGAAATATAACTTGAATCTAAAAAAATGAAGGTGGCAAATAACAATGTCAAAAAGTAAAAACTATCCTGTATAAAAACTTCTCATTGAAATTGCTATGAAACTGTGTAGAATGAAGCAAGGAGCAGGCCACACAGCTCGGTATCTGAAAGAAAAAAAAAATATATCCAAAATAGCAAGGAGTCAGCTTTTGCAGGCTGCTTTCATGTCACAGTTAATGGGGAAATGTTCAGCTTCTCAACAATATGTAAACAAAAAAAAAAGTGTAGATAAATATATGTTGCCACAATCATCCGGAAGAGTATCTTTATCTTTGGCTCCAATGGCATATTAAAAATATCCAGGCTGAAAAAAGAAAACAGAACACTACATAACCTACTGTCCATTCTCTCAAAGAAGACATCTGTCAGTCAGCTACTGCTGGTCACAACATCACTTCAGTCTATTAAACTCATTGCAGAAAGCTAAGACTCTTGAGCCAAGCGATTCACAAAGTGACTGAACTCTCACAAGGTAATTGTAGAATTTACTGAAATGTCATTCTGTTATCTACGTGTTGCACTTATAAGCACTTTTATTCTCTTATCTGAAAAAAAAAAAAAAAAAAAAAATCATTATTCCACTCTTACCATTATCAGCCATCTTTCCCTTCCTAAGAAGCACAAACACTTTTCATGATACAGTTTTCTACCTTCATTTTTTCCCCAATTGGCAAGAATCCGCTACTGTTGCATTCTTCATTTTCTGTATCAAAAAGCTCATCAGAAAGTCATTGCATAAAATCGTTGGGCTGTTGACTTTTTCCAGCATATATTAAAGTATGTATAGTCCCTTGTTACCAGCGTATCCTAATTCTGCTTCTTTATTAAACAAGCAAGAAGGGAAGAGAAAGGCAAAGGGAAATTCTTCTCCCTTTTTGTCCCCAGTGGAAAATTGGTTCACTTGGCTCAAAGAAAAGCAAGATCTACACACCTAATGGATTTATTAACCAGCAATCGGTGAACTACACATCCATGATCAACTCCTCCGATACAACGAATAAACAGTATTCAATGAACGTTTCAAAAATTGTAAATATCCTTCAGAAACTAACCCCCAACNCCCGCGGGGGGCAGCGCCCCGGGGGGCGCCGGGGGAGACAGCGCAGCCTGGCCCGGCCGCAGCCGGCAGCTCCCAGCCCGAGCCCGTCTGCCCTGCCGGAGTCTTTCCTTGTTAGAGATCTCCATGTTCCTTTCATACTGCTTATCAAGCGGACCCCTTCTTTGTTCCAAAAATCTCTGTAATTCCCTCTGTCTCACAGTGCACATTAGGCCTTTGATTTGTATGTACCCCTTTCTCTTTTGCCTAGCTTTTTTTAACATTTTCCTTAACATAAAACTCCCTGTTATGTCAATTAACTCATAAATTTGCTTATGTGTTAAGACTTCTCACTTTGACTCACTTTGTTCCTGTCTCTGGTATGACCTTTCCATGAAAAGAAAGAACAGGCCTTTTGTCATTTGCTTTTCCTCAGCCTTTTAGGTTTTATCCTTAGTTATGGCCTTATGTTTGCCTCCACCATTGTCTGTAGCTTAAAGCCTTTCCCATGAGAGTACTAAGCCTCTGTCTTTGTGACACAGAATCATTTTTGCTCAACAGCCCTTATGCTTTCCCAGCAACATCAGCCACCCAGTCTTGTCGTTAATTGTATGCCTTTCTCTACATGTGCACTCTTGTGTGGTCTAGAAAACTTCGGGTAAAGAAGACTATAGCAGTTTCCATTTTTAAAATCACTCATCTGTTTATGGTTATTCCCAAAAGAACTGTTAAGGCTCAGATGAGTGAACAGTACAGTGTCATAGCCAGCGAGTGGATGTGCATCAGGATCTATTTTCAAAGCGCTTGTGCTGCTGTCTCAGCAGCTGTCTGAGGTAGCGCATCATCCCAGGATTGTTGTTGGTGAAGTGTGCCAAAAGACTCATTCATTTCAGTCACTAGAGAGGTACCAGCCACTACCCTTCATCTCTTCTTGAGTGTGGTGGCCATGAGTCTGATGGGCTTTGGAGTTCTCTTTGTTTCCTCTCTTGACATCAAGGCAGGACCATGACACCAAGAAGCATATAAGTTGTTGCTTTCAGCAGTGACAAGGCTAACACTAGTTTCTTCCTGTGTTACAATACCTCCCTCTTTGTTGTTCCTTCTCTATCTGACTCTTTTATATTTCCTTGGAAATACGGCTGAGTGCCACAGGAAGTTACCATAATCACAAATGCTGGCCACCATCATCTAATGGTTTCCTACGTTTCCTAGAAGACTCCAGATGGAAGCTTATCTGGCAGAAGATGTCTTCACATCCTTCAGTGTTAGGGAAATGCTGCCCACAGCCTGTAAAACTAACCTACATAACAGAGTGCAGAATCTGGTTGTGTTTTCTAGAAGAAGCTTTTGCAGGCACAACAAGAGACAGACTTAACAGCAGACTTATATGTAAAGATTTTATCTTTGCAATAAGTGGAAAACTTTCTTTCATGGGCTCTCTTCCCTTGGATTCCCTCACAAAATTTGCCTGCCTGCTGTTTTTATTGGCTAACCTCATGATTATTATGCAATGTTAAAAAAAAAATAAAGATGTGATTGGAGAAACTGTAATTCTAATTATAACCAGCGTACAGATAGAATGTTTAGTTTACTATCACCAATGTTTGTCACTGAGATGGAAGTAATATGATTTTATTGCTTACAACACTATGTTTGGTCTTGCAGTTCTTCCTCTTATTTTACTATTTAGGCTATTAATTCTGGTTAGCTTTCTTAGATAAAGAAAATTCACCAGATAAACAGCAGTCTTCATAGACTTTTCATGAAAATGTAGTGATATGTAGCTATGCACTTCAAATTAACTTCTCAGATGACTGTTCAATAATTTCCACAGACATAGATGAGCTAAAAGTGTTATAAACTTCAATCACATTAGTGTAGAAACCCATGTTGTTATTGAAAGAAAAAAAAAACCAACCACAGTTTTAGCATCTTCCAGAAGATTTTCATTCAGTTTTTCATGCCTGAAGTGTAGAATAATGTCAATATGACCAAAAAATGGTAATTTACTAAAGTGGCTTCATTTGTGCTTTTTTGCTTTCAGATTATGCTGTTATATCTCAACAGATGAAAAATGGCTATATGCAAAAAAAAACCCCAAACCCTAGAATCATTGAAAATCCTGTAACTTATCAAGTTAAAACCACATTTTGTTATTTTAAACAATGTATATTAAAGGAAAATAATTTGTCCTTTGAACTGTGTGCTACATTTATGCTAAAGTAAGCAACCCACAGGAAGCTTAAGTAGCAGGGAGAGAATTTCTGAAGTTGTACTGTTATTCAAAAGTGTGTACATAGACTGTTACGCTAGAAATATTGGTAAAACATAAGGCAGGTTCTCTGAATACTTCAAATTATGCAAATGAAAATTAAATGTAAATTACTGTGTATGGTTTTAATTCACATATAGCTTTATTGTAGACCTGTGTCAGCTTTTTTTTTAACCTCCAATTTTAGTCATGCCTACCTTAGCCACAGAAGTGCCCCGTGATAGAATTGAACATACATTGAACACATATTTTGTTATTAATTTATTACTGTTTAATATGTCATATACTTTGTGTATAAACCCAGAAAGTTTTTACTTTATGAAAACAAATTATTAAGGACTCGAATTTCTTTTCCCCTTTCTTTCTCTTTCTTTTGATTTGGCTGTATAAGGATCATCTCAAAGAGTTTAGGTTAAGCTATTTTTGTCAAACAAAAAGTTAACTTTTCCAAAGTGCATCCATGGTAAGCATTTTATTTTGCAAACATCTTTTAGCCCAATCCTTTTCTTATGTCACAGGAATAATTCTATTCAAGTCATGTATATGTAAAATGGGATTTAGCTGCACGGGGTGTTTTTTACTGTCTGAAGTGACAGGCAGTTGAGTCCTTCATAACTGCCTATAGAGGCTATTGTGCGATGTTGAGTGATCGCCCCTTGCAACACTGTGTCTCCCTACCACTACCAGAGCTTATTTACAATATCAGTAATTTTAGTCAGATAACACATTTGTATTTACACACAAGAACAGGAAAGAACATAATGAACAGCACAGCTGCTCACTGTGTCTGTTTTCCTTCATTCCCTAGTTCCCTTTGACTAAAGACAATGGCAACATGTTTCACGCTCTGAAATAAAAAAGCAGTAGTTAATATGCGACAGAGCGAAGTGAACCCCATATTTAGCTTAAAAGAGTATCTAGCAAACACTCTGAGACAAGAGTTTGTATTTTTTAATAATTTTCAAGCACTAGTCAGAAGCTGTTTGCTTTCTGCTCATTCTGCTCTCACATATCTGTATTGGGAGAGCCCTGGTAGTCATATGCTAGAAGCATGGGTGACCCCAGACTTGTATATGGCCCAGAGGCAGCATGACCGACCCTTCCTATGGAGCAGAAGGCCCAGTATGTCACAGTGTTAACAAATGCAGGCACATGACTTGCTCTGCTTTTCTTCAAGTGCGTCAAGCACCACTTATACTCTGCATTGCTGTTGGGGAAAAACTTTGTAAGCAGGATGCCTACAGCGACAATAAAGGCAAGGTTTAAGGCAGAATCTCAAGGAGCACTCCTCTCAGCTATAATTAATCATCACAGAGCAGCTTACGCTTACCTAGCCTTTAAAAGCTTGGCTGAAGATCCATGGCCTGTGACAAAACAGTGTTCCTTCAATGGGATACATCACATAAAGGACTTGTGGCAAAGGGCAAACCCAGGTGAAAAGAAAGATGCATTATACTAGAAATTGAACAGTACTGGAGGTGGTGAAGCACAATTACTTCTAGGAACGACTTGTAGTAAACAAACCAGACATATATGCAAGTTAAACATGGAAATAGAAGCATTTTCTACAGAAAAAGAAGAAAAAGTTCCAACAAACAAACAAGCACAAAAAGAAAAACATTTTTTTTTTTTTTGGAAATGGAAGAAGATCTCTTTACTTGTAGCTTGTTTTCAATCAGACTATGCTGTCCTTCCTACCAGGATAAAGCATACACCACCATGAAAGACTACATGTTTTTGTAATAATGCAAGGGAAAGTTGCACATCAAGCCGGAAGACCTAAATTCTCTGTAATTTGAAGTGAGGGAAAGGTATGATCAAGGGTAATGCCACATTTTCAACCAAATCTTCAGAAAAAAATCTCTTGAAACATGAATGAGTACCCAAGGCAAAAACTGAAATTATTTAACATTGATGACCATTTTAATGGGAACTCTAATTGACTGAATAGTTCCAGTTTTTGACATGATTTTCCAGAAGACTGACGCAAAACTCAAGAATTGAAAAGGAACTGTCTATCTTGCTTTCCCTAGTACATGAGAGCAGACCAATAAACCTAGTTATATTTTAAATTAAATTTCAAAGAGCAAATAAGATAGTGTCTTCCAAATACACCATTCACAGTGAGGAAATTACTATTAGTGTTTACATACTTTATCAGAAAAGTATGTTCAAGTGTATATTATCAACTTGGTACTTATGTAAATATTAATAGGAGTGAGGTGCGCATATCACAGAGAGAATAGGTATAATTATTTAAGTGGTATAATATTATTTTTATGGATTTCTGTATAATGAAAATTTTCAATCTGTTGAAAATCCACTTGGGAGTAACAAAAATAACCAAAGGGATGCAAGGTGGTACACAGAATTCAATTTTCCGTCAAGGTTAAAAAGCTTTATTCAGTATAGTATCAGTTCAAATGACATCACGGCAACTGAGGTTCGTTCTTTATTTCCTATTCAGCTCAAAGTATGGACTCTATCACAATATTTTAATGATATTGACAAACTGCTTAAAAATCTGTTTCTATGTACAAATAACATTAGTCTCTTCTATGCTGCATCTAACCCCAAGATTAAAACAGCAGCAATGTCATTGATCTAGAAGTTAAACATCCCATTGCTACAGATTCCTTAACCATTCAAGATATTGACTTTAATTTTATTTACTGCCAGGAGAATACATTTTTCCTATAAAAGGAAACAAGTATCAATACAATATTAGAGTTTTAATTATTACAACTCATATTATAACTTCCTTTTAATATGCTTTCAAGGNCCTCTCCTCTCATGTGCTTTATCCTCAACAACAAAAATTAAATAACCTTCTCTTACCCAAACAAATTCTAGCTAGTCCCCAAAGAGAATCAAGGTAATTTTTATCAGGAATATTTTCATGATCTGAATGATCCTTCAGACATTTAAAACATCAGGTTAATGTACACAATAATGTATCATAAGTTAGTATAAATAAATCCTTGAATGAAAAGCTTCAATCAATAATTTACAGAATTTAGAGATCTCTTTAGAGATCTGGGAGTGTGAAAGAAACAGCAGGGTAAACCTAAACTGCAACAGTCTTGTACAAAAAGAAATTATACATTGGTGAAAAAGGAATAATACATTTTTAAAAAAATTAAGATTAACAAAGGCAAGACAATGAAAGATTCTGAGAGTTAGGGAAGGAAAGGTGACTTAAGGTCTATAGACAATTGACAGTGAAGGCAAACCACATATGGGAAAGTTTTGCCAAAGGAATAAATGCAGGTAACAAAAGTGGAGAGGAGCCTGAGTTAACGGGGATGTGTGACCTGTGGAGTGAGTGGAGAAGCATGCACTAGACTGTGCAGATTAACACTGCTCAGGAAAAAAGGAAGTTAAAAGAAATATAATTTGAGGTGATCATTAGCCTATATTCAAGATGTCCACAGTGGTGCAACTGGAAAAGAAGAGGCTGAAACTGAAGATGATATCTGAGGTAGCCTGAGGGAGAGAGTTAATCAACCAAGCTGGCTTTCAAATTAAAGCTGATTAATGGCCTGAAACACTAAGACTGTGGGTATTAAATGCACTCAGAGACTCACGAACTAGAAATAATTTGGAATTTTCAGATAAACAGCAAATAAATTTGAGAACACTAATGCAATTTTTAAGTAGTTTACTTTGGAGATCCTGTTTGATATTTTAAAAGCTGCTTAAGTTCATTGATTTCATTATTTTAAGGAAAGGGAGGTAAAATTATATATTCTTCCAGTGTCACTTGAAATTCTAATAGCATTTTTGGCAAGAACCATGGAATTTGTGAGATATAAGAATGAAATTTCACCTGGTCATGTTGTTAAAGTGGTGTGGCTGGGAGCATGACTGTGGCTATGTGCACATCTGCTGCACTTAGGACATTAATTCCCCAGATGGTCCACAAATTCATTAGCTAGTCATCTGCATAGACAAGATAGTGGACTGCTGTACGATGGACTGCTATAAGAGAAGGCTGAAGTGCTAGCTGCCTTTGCAACAAAGCATTGAATTAACTGGTGCAGGAGCTCTCCAGGTGGAAATTTTGGACTGCCCTGAAGACTCCCTCAGGCAGCACCTGCAGTGCCTAGATTATTGCCTAGACATTATACAAGTCAATGTGTTGATTAAAATCGTGGGGAAGAAGCTGAACCTTCTGGGGACTCCCTAGGAGATTACTACTGCAGAACTGACCAAATCCTACATAGATAAGACACTTGTAAATAGTCAGAAACTGTTCTTCCAGATGCAGACATGGTCAAGCAGGACAGGTTTTTGTATACAGTTGACATAGTTAGCTGTTTTATATGTGGTTTAAGGCAACAGGAATAGGACAGATTGTGCCTGAGCTGGAGTGGTCATGTAGGAGTACAAACCAGCTGTCTATGAGAACCTGAGAACTGAGCAGAACAGCAGCTGGTGGAATCTCACCCAATCCAGCTGAAGACATCATTGTAAGGACCCTTGTAAGAGAAATTCCTTTCACCTTCTATACAGTGCCTAAGCACCTGGCTCAGAGTTTTGGATTTCTTGTGTAAGCATTACTCTATTGCAAGAGCTCAGAAATTCAGGATTTTTTAACAAATATTCTGTGATTGTGCAGCAACTTCTAATTAAAAAGAGGTAAAAAAAGAGCAGATCCATGTACTTGTATATTCTTCTGAGTATAACAAACATTACAGGTCTAAAAGACACATGGCTCCACTCAAGTGCAAAGCAAACTGGAATTATCACCATTCAGATCCTGTTCCATAGCCGATTTGTTTATCTCTCCTAAAAGGGATAGCTTAATATTCAAGCTCTTGTAACTTGTTATAATCAGTATTTGAAGTAATAATCAGTTGAAAAATTTACATGTAAGTATTATTATTATTATCACTCCTATTATTGTTAATGAGTCAAAACCAAATACTGTAATGAAGAAAACAGTGTGTTATAAGGTATTTGTGAATGAATTTGCTATTGACACCATTGGGTATTTTAGACTCTAAGACTAAATTAATTCACATTAAGATTCTTCATCTGTGGTGCATGAGCCAGATGGAATATTCACAATGTATATCACAATATTTTGTAGCTTGTGTTTTTAAAAGACAATTCCTTAAATCATTCCAATGCACTTACCCTGATGAAGATGACTTTTTTCTTTGAAAAGAACTAGGACCCTGAAGAGATGGTGCTAATAATTCTGAAAAAATTCCTTTTCAACCTCTGGAGCTGTAAAAGATCCTCAGGCAAATATTCTTACTGTTACAGTATCATGGTAAATTGTTTAACAAGAAAAGATAAGATCTACATAAGACACCTGGATGTAATAAACTATCCTCAGGGTAGGAAAAGGGTGAGAACAAATGCTTTATGTTGCTCTGCTGTCACAAAACAGTAGGGAGATCAACACATTTGGTGGTTTGAAGAATTTGCCCGTCAGTGGCATACGCATGTCCAATGTCAAGAGGAAGTGTCTGGAATAGACTTTCCTACACACTATTTGAGCTCTACCCTTGAGTTATGACTTTCTCCTTGGTTTGACCTTGAATTTTCATAGGCATTGAAATGACAATCATTACAGCAAATCCCAGGCATCATTACTTTAAACTGCACACCTGCAAAACTTTCCAGTGGTAGAACACTGCTTTACCAGTAGTATACAAACAGTACACTTTGTCACACCATAGTATATTATGTTTTTTTTTTCCCATGGGTAAATAAAAAACAGTTAAATTGAATTTTAAAATCTTTGTACCATATGTAATAATTAAGCTGTTCAGTCTTATGGATATCCCATTAAAGACTTCTGCCATTAAAAAATATAAGATGTATTTATGTCTTTATCGGATAAAATCATTTTGACAAGCTGAAATGTAAACATTATCTTTTCTAAAGTGTTACTGCAATATTAATGCTCAAATGAATAAGCCAAGTAGAAAACATAATATATTTCATTTTAAAGGAGTAGGGAGATAAATATTAAGTGTATTTCATGGATTTGAATATAAATAGGAATTCCAGATTTTCTACAAATATTTAACAACATATTTGAAAGGAATAATGTGCTGGCCAGTACTGCCTTTTAATTAATTCAAGGGTAAAGATAATTGTTATTAAGTGTCTCGATTTTATACTGATGTTAGTAAAAATCTTATAGCCCATTTCTTATACAATCCAGACAGTTTTCTGTTTTGTAAATGTAGGTGAATTACAAAAATATTTATGAAACTGAGTTTTGATTCCTCTTGAATTGCTTCTCATCTTGAGGATACCTAGGATGAGAGCTTTCTAAGCACAGTTCTTTCTGGCACTGTCCAAGAGATTACCAGCAGCACATGACATCAAGACCAAGGAAAATAGTCTCTTTTTTCCCACCTGACAGCACTTCTCATAAAGTTTCCCTTTTAATCAGTCTTTCTCTCCCTCTAAAAATTTCTGAGAAATTAAAAGATTCTTAGGTAAAAATCATGATTCAATGCTGTAACTCGAAAGAAAGCATGGAAAAAAATAAAATAGTTTACTAGTGGAGATATAGCTGTAATTGATTTTCATCAGATTTATTAGAGGTTTTGAAATTCAAACAATTTCAGGCAGAAGTGAAAAATATTTTCATTTTCCAAATTAAATTAAAACCTGCAATTATTTTGGTTTGAGTATAATTCAATTTGTTTGTCTAAAAGCAAGAATTTTTTACAATGTTTCCTTTTCTTGTTTTTAATTCTAGTAAAAAAATCAATTTAAGAAGACCTTTAAATGAAGCAGTGATTCAAAATGAAAAACCAAAATATTGAAATAAACATTTAAACTGTTTCCTGTTCTAATTTGTTATTATTATTATTATTAAGTCAAACTATGATTAGAAATGGTATGATTTTACTAGCTTTTAATAATCTCGTCTATATATTTAGTGATAGAGTTCAAAATTCTTCATGGAAAATACTGCAGTTTTTACTACTTAATAGATAAAAATGTTTCTCTTCCTAATGCCCAATTAGAAAGTGATTTCTTAGGATCAAGCAAGAGATTTAACAAACACATTTCATATCTAAACAATGTAAAATGCACCTAAGCAGTAAAATCATTTACTGCTAGATCAGCATGGCTTGTCCTTACTCAAGCATGTAGGCATACTGATTGTTTACTAGACATACAAAGCATTAGCCAATCAGGTAATAATAGCATCTAAATCATTGGATTAAATAACCATTAATGAAAGCGAGCATTACAAAGGCACATCCCTAGCTATATGGCCATTTTTTTCAAAAATAGTTATTACTAGTTTTAGCACTATTATTAATTCAGTGACATATCCATCAGCACAGATAGAATCTTTTCCATTCTATTGCTATTTTTATATCACCTTCATAACTGTAATAATGAGTAGCTTTCAGTGATGCATAAAGTATCATTAGTAATATTTTTCCTATGAGTTTTGCTCGCTCTCTCTCTCATCCTAGATAATGATTATTGTGATACAAGATTTTTTGTAGAATACAATGTAATACATCCTTGGCCAGTTATGCATCAAATGACCATTTAGCTGTTTAACTCCTTTAGACATTTGGAGATTTGACACATAGCAAGCATTAGGATGTCAGATATTTTTAGTTTTATAAGTATTTGTCGTATCACTGCAAAATTTATTGTTCACCTTTTCTAGTAGAGCAGCCACAACAGTAGCTTTTTTTAATCATCTTTTTCAGCTAGGCTGTTGTCTTAGTAAGAACTAACAAAATGTTATAAATAATCCAGGAAAGAGTTCTATATGAGTCCAGGCTAAAGACACTTAAAACCTGGCAAGCAAATATATCACATATACACCAGCTGCAAGGATTTTGATCCATTCATGTAATAATTACTACTTTTGTGTTCACTTCTCAATTCACACACATTTAAGAAAGCAAATGAGAAAAATAATTAAAAGTTTGATATGAAGTTGACTTTGTGTTATCAAAAGTGTACATCCAAGACAGAAAAATGCACAGAAGTCTGAATGTCTGAGTGTTGTACAATTGCCTTAAAACAGCAATAATAGCATTTAAATGCTGATGTCATTTATGACACCACAAAAGGCAAATAAAATTCTGAGTATCCAAAATTGACTTTTTTTTTTTTTCCCAAGGTAAACTTAATATCAAGAAGTTAGAAGTATACTGCACCTTTAAAAAAAAAAATTAACATAATTCTTATCTCTTAGAGAAATGGCAGAACAGACTTCTCAGAAGAATTATGGAATATGTAATTGTTTTAATTCATTTTGCAAATGAGATTACATTCCAGCTTCACCCTGTTACCCCCCCCCCCCCCATCCCCAATATTTAGTACTTTGTAATTACTATGAATAAGATTTATAAAAAGATTTAATTGCCTATCTCCTTTTCAAATCTCAGCCTTGCTGTGAGTCTGTAAATCACAACCACTGGTCTTAACTACACCTTCAGGCATAATCTTACGCAATGGTGGAGATGAATGAATGGAAGCATCCTCTGTATAAGCTGAGGAGGCACTCTACTTCAAAGGCACCCCTCTGAGCACTGGTACCAGCTTCCCAGTCATTCTGGAGTAAAAGCCATGTCGTGCAACTCACTGGTATGTGTTTTGTCACAAAGGTAACTGCAGCAAAAAAAAAAACATTTTATACTTGGATTATGCCAGCACGTAGCCTTTTCTATAATTACCTGGGTTTTTAAAACCACGCTAATTGTTTTGAACTAATGTTTCAGCAAGGCATCGTTAATGCTTGGTTTCGATGGTCCGGCAGAATAAAGGCAAGATCTTGGAAAGATGTTTCCAATGCACAGCTCAGAAATTCCAGAGTTCAAATGTTATCTTCAGCCATTTGTCATAGTGTTTTCTCTTGTTTTTTCTAATCCGTATATTCCTGAGTCCAAATAATATTTCATGGTTTTGTTGGTGAACTCATGTCACCAGATTAACCCCGTATTAAACCTGTACCTCTGTGTTATACCCTTGCATATATATTCCCCTGTGTATAACCCTGTGCTGATCCATCTCATTGTATTAACTGTATTTAGGTTAGTACAATTAAATAGGAGTACCAGCATGTGAGCACAACAGTCAGTTTGATTTGACTGGAGTTCTACTAAGGAAGATGGCAGTTGAAAATGTTAATAAGACCTGAGCTGGCATCCTCCCTGGGCTGAGCTAAAGCATAAAGCATTAACATTGACATTATTAATGGAGGATATATCAGAAGTACAGGTGGTAGCTCAGATGCAAGTTCACTAAATCCCAACCCCCAGAGCAGAAAGCAGCCCTGGGTGATACCATTTCCTCTGGAGGTACACCTGATGGCTGCTGCAAAGGGACAGGTTAGAGGTAAGGTTGAGCAGTCAGATGATTTTCTGATATAAAGTTGAAGTAGAAACAGGATCAAACCCAAAAAATGTTCAAATGAGGATGTGGATATCATTAAGGTTAGCTTATTCAATGTGATTAAAGAAAATTCCTATGTGTCTCTTTCACAGAAACAATTGAATGATTTAGCTCAAGTACCTGGAATAGCTATTATTCTTCTATAGCTTCTAGACAATAGAAGCACATGCTTGTAAAGGATGTCAACTCACTCACCAATATTTTACAGAGATATAGAAAAGAAATCAGCCAGGATGCAATAAATAACTGTACTGGATTGCTGACATGAAAAGAACTTGAGATGGGTCTTTGTCTGAATTGACAAGTGGCCTTTGGTTTTGTAAACAAAACTTCGCTCTTTCTAATAAATGTGTCTAAAAGTCTTATTATGCCTGAAAATCATATCACTCAGCCTAAATCCCTCTGGAATTTGGGAATAAATCCACTTCTTTAAAATTATCAGCACCAAGCTTTTAACTTTTTGATGTTATTTACTTTCACAATGAATTGAAGATCAGCTATTTGCAAATGCAGAATTATTTACAAGACAGAAGATCAAAATGAAGCTTTTAAATTGAGCTGAGTTGTATATGTGGGGTCTGTTATATTACCTGAAGAAGAGAAAGTGAGGAAATAGAAAAAGGTTACTGATGACTATGATAACAACTGCTGTAAGGTGAGATTATATTATGGCAGTTATTATTTTTGTTCTTAATAGCAGTAACATCACTGTTTGCCAACTCTTCACTCCATTTTTATGAGCATGATTGTTATTTTTGTTCCCAGTGTGGGTAGTTATAGCTCCTGAAGAGCAAACATTTCAAACATTAATTTGTACCCCACAGCACATTCAAAGCCTGATTTCTTTAGTTCTTTCAAGATCCCACTGAATTGTTTATAAAGACTTCTCATGGCAAAGTCCAATGCAGACTACATATTTTGTTTAGGACAAACGGATCTGGAGATATGTGCACTTGGCTTTAAATCTGAGGAAGAAATTGTATGTAGGTAACTGTACAACAATGATTCTTCATTTTCTTGTTTAATTACAAAGTACTGTAGTACTTTTCTTGCCACGAAGAGAAATAAGGAAAGAAGGAAAACACGTTTAAAATCAATACCACACCTGCATATTTAGATGATTTCTTCATTTAGTTGTGGCAAAGGCTGAAATGTTTTTACATTCTCCAGATCTATGGATAACTACATCTGAGCATTTCACCTATGGAAGAAAAACAGCTGAACAGTAATACAGTGAAATTGTATTTCACTTGAAAACTCTTGCAAATCACATTTTTTACATTAGCATAAGTATTGAAAGATAAAACAGAAGGGTCTAGGAGATTTCATTTTATTTTTTCTATGGGAATACATTCTAAATTTTTGAATGGAAGATCAGTATTACAGCTTCGGAAGTTAACTGGTGTTTATATGAGTAACAGTGTTATGACAAGAATGTGGTAGGACAGTTGTTTGACAGAATTTTTCTTGAATGCTCAATAAATTAAAATAGATAGGTCTTACTCCTGATACTTGCTTTAGCTGTAGTCTTAGAGTAGCTGGAAGAGAAATATCTCAGTGAGCACTAGACATGTCTTGTAATAGTGCTCATGTTAGGAGCAGGATTAATGTGACTGCCTAGTGAACTAGATTGCCTTTATAGTCAACACACTGTTACATTTCACACTGCAAATACCTGAAATGAGATTAATCTCCTTTCACTGTCTTTGTAGGACAGTTATGTGTACATCACAAAGGTAGTATGGAGTGCACTAAAGAAGTTCATTCCACTAAGATTTTAGCACATCTGAAATACATGTTGTAATTGTGCTCTTTTCAGAGCTAATAGGATTATTGAATTTAGGAAGGACTGTCCTTCTTATGGAAGGTGAATAAGCAATTTATGATACCTTTGCACATTTTACTTATGCACTTTTTACTATACATAGAATCATAGAATGGTTTAGGTTGGAAGGGATCTTAAAGGTTCCAATCTCCCTTTCATGGGCAGGGACACCTCCCACTAGACCAGGTTGGTCAAAGCCCCATCCAGCCTGGTCTTGAACACTTCCAGGGATGGGGCATACACAGCTTCCCTGGGCAACATGTTCCACTGCCTCACCACCCTCATAGTGAAAAATGTCTTCTCAATATCTAATCTAAATCTACCCTTTTCCAGTTTGAAGCCGTTACCCCTCATCCCATCACTACATGCCCTTGTAAAAAGTCCCTCTCCAGCTTTCTTGTAGGCCCCCTTTAGGTGCTGTAACTGCTATAATGTCTCCCCAGACCTTCTCTTCTCCAGGGTTGAAAAATCCTAATGTTCTCAGCCTGTCTTCATAGGAGAGGTGCTGTAACCTTTTGATCATCTTTGTGGCCCTCCTTTGGACCTGCTCCAACAGGCCCATTTCCTTCTTATGTTCGAGGCTCCACATCTGGATGCAGTATTCCAGTTAGGGTCTCATGAGAGCAGAGTAGAGGTGCAGAATCAATTAATTTCCATCACATAAAATTGCTGAGCTTTGCAGACAGTATGTGCTTTCGTTTCAAAGGCTGTCTCTACCTTTTGTTAAGTGTTGGACTGAATCTATATGGACTGAAATATATCTAAACAGGTGCTTCATAACTTCATGATCTATTTTAATCCATAGTACTAGAGATATCCATGGAATCAAAATCCTGTTTTTATTAGCTGAAAACTTAAAAATTTTAATTCCCCTGCAAGATATGCATGATATTTGCATGTTCTCACAACCTCATATTCTCAAAGTTTATGTCTAAAATGAACTCATATGATCTTCTCAGTATAACTTAATACATATTGTACCACAGAAAAGATAGCTCCTGAAATTGAGGTATTTTCAGTTCACAACAATGGGTAATTTAACTAGAACTTCTTCTAGAAGTTATAACACATCTTGCCTTAAAGGCTACAAGTGATGAAGCACTTATAATTTGAATTCTGAAATTCTTTTTCAGAAGATAATTAGAGTGTCTGTTAAAAATTTTCCTTTTATTCTCATCTAGTGAAATGTTGTACAAGCCATTAGATGTCAGTGGATTAAAAGAACTGAAACTCGAAGGTCATTTAAACCTTGATGCAAAGCTGCCTGTCTGTCTGACTTGCATCCTAGAAACTGCTTCTTTTTAAAATAAGAAAAAAACCACAACCCAAACAACATATATTTTCTTTGAAACATGTGTCTTGCACTACGTTTAAAAGCCAGGACATTCATTAAGAACGTGAAAAAGAGTCAGCTACACCCATGTATATGCCTTCCCTTTGGCACAAGGCAGTGTTTAGAGTAAATAGGAACAAGAAACATACTTTTATCTTAATTAAATGACAATTAAGAGAGTCCTCCAGGTACCTAGGTAGATGCTTGCAATGCTGTAACTTCATGGCTTGTTGACAGTCGTGGCTGTTAGCTCTCACTTTTAAAGTTCTCAGCTACAAAGGTGCTGAAGAAATGTTTTGTCTAACACATGTTTTGATTATAAAAATATGTCTCTCTTTCAGGACCCTGGAGATATTAGTGCAAAGACACAGTTCAGTGGACCTAAAGGTATACACAGGAAAGATGCTGGCAATTTTATTATCCTGAAAGTATTGAAAGCCATAGGTAGCGTCCTGAATATTTTTTTTTTTTTATTTTACTACTTAGAAAAATGCCTTTGGAGAAAATAAAATTCATCTGTGACTAGATAGACAGTGGTTTTACACAGAGCATTAGCTTTTAGCATAATTATACTGGGTCAGAATCTGTCTGACCATCTGCTGGATGCAGATGTTGTACAGCAAAAAAGGAGAAAAGACCAAGTCAAACATTTTCTCTCTGTGAAACCCAGACAGGCAACACACAAAACTGAAGTCTAGGTAAAACAGTAACTCACACTTTCCCTCCTTACTTGCTGGATTTAGCTTCATTATGAGGTGAGGAGTATGAGTATGGAGATTATGGGGCGTTCAGTGCTTTGTGTATGTAAAGATAATCAAATTATGAGTACTGCTTCCTGTGTCCTATCATTTTACTTAGTTAGTTGGACACGTATTTGTGTAAATTTTATAAAGATATGTACAGACTACTATCTGAATCCCACTAGAGGAGGCAACACATCTCTACAAAACATGCTACCTCATAGCCTCTTTTTTGTACAAAACCTGATCTGTATAAACAATGACAAAGTCTGGAAAAGTTTTTGCATTTTCCACCATAGGGATATGAAATGTGAACAGCAATGTTTTCTGTTTTTCTCAGGGCAAAATTGCAGGCACTACTGATGAAGAAAGTGCAGTAAAAAAACCCAACCAACCAAACCAACCAAATAAATAAACAAAACAACCCAACAGTTTTGTCCTTCCAGTCTACAGTAATAAGGAAGAGTAGTCATTTAATTTCATCTTATATATTAGGTTTTACCTTAGGGCAAAAGGAGAGCTCTAGCAAATTGTGAAAGAGTAGGGTTTTTCAGCTTTGTTCTGTTCAAAGGCTTCTTTATTCCCATTTGAGGATAAAGATATCCTCAGACTCAATTTTCTTACTTGAAACTTCAATGATACAAATTTGAGACTAAAAACTCAACATATTATTTATAACCAAGCATAAGTTACTTTTTTCCTGACCCTCTCATAAATTATACATTTCCTTTTTTTTTTATTATTTACTTATATATTCAATTTTTGTCTTTACTTCATGTTCATTATCATAGCCCAAAGTTTCATTCCGTTACTCACTACTATGTCTATGAGGCTATGTAGGGAGAAAATCAGAAAGGCCGAAGCCCAACTAGAACATAACCTGGCTTTGGATGCTAAGGACAATTTTTAAAGTTTCTATAAATGCATTAATAATAAAAGGAGGACTAAGGGGAATCTCCATCCTTTATCAGATGAAGGCGCTAACGTGGTGACAAAGGATGAAGAGAAGGCTGAGGTACTTAATGCCTTCTTTGACTCAGTCTGAAGTGGTAGAATCAGTTGTTCCCTGAGTACCCAGACCCCTGAGCTTGTAGCTAGGGGCAGGGAGGAGAAAGAATCCCCCATGATCCAAAGGGAGATGGTGAGGGACCTGCTACAGCACCTAGAGATACGCAAGTCTATGGGGCCGGATAGGATCCACCCGAGGGTACTGAGGGAGCTGGCAGAAGTGCTCACCAAGACACTTTCCATTATTTACCATCAGTACTGGCTAAACAGGGAGGTCACAGTTGAGTGGTGGCTAGCAAAGGTGACACCCATCCAGAAGAAGGGCCGCAAGGAGGATCTGGGGAACTACAGGCCTCTCAGTCTGACCTTGGTGCTGGGGAAGGTTATGGAACAGACCATACTGAGTGCCATTACGCAGCACATGCAGGACAACCAGGCAATCAGGCCCAGTCAGCATGGGTTCATGAAGGGCAGGTCCTGCTTGACTAATATGATCTCCTTCTGTGACAAAGTGACCCACTTGGTGGATGAGGGAAAGGCTGTGGATGTTGTCTACCTGGACTTTAGTAAGGCTTTTGACACCATTTCCCACAGCATTCTCCTGGAGAAACTGGCTGCCCATGGCTTGGATGGGAGTATTCTTCACTGCATAAAAATCTGGCTGGGCCGGCCGAGAGAATGGTGATGAATGGAGTTAAATCCAGTTGGTTGCCAGTCGCAAGTGGTGTTCCCTAGGGCTCAGTATTGGGGCCTGTTCTTTTTAATATCTTTATCAATGATCTGGACAAGGGGATCGAGAGCACACTCAGTTTGCAAGTGACACCAAGTTGGGTGGGAGTGTTGATCTGCTTGAGGGTAGAAAGGCTTTGCAGAGGGATCTGGACAGGCTGGATCAATGGGCCAAGGCCAATGGTATGAGATTCAGCAAGGCCAAGTGTCGGGTCTTGCACTTGAGTCACAACAACCCCATGCAGCATTACAAGCTTGGGGAAGAGTGGCTAGAGAGCTGTCTGGCAGAAAAGGTCCTGGGGGTGTTGTTCGACTGAAGGCTGAAGATAGGCCAGCAGTGTGCCCAGGTGGCCAAGAAGGCCACCAGCATCCTGGCCTGTATCAGAAATAGTGTGGTGAGTAGGACTAGGGAAGCAATTGTCCCCCCGTACTCAGCACTAGTGAGACCCCACATTGAGTACTGTGTCCAGTTTTGGGCCCCTCATTACAGGAAAGACATTGAGGTGCTGGAGCGTGTCCAAAGAAGGGCAACAAAGCTGATGAGGGGTCTCGAGCACAAGTCTTATGAGGAGCAGCTGAGGGAGCTGGGATTGTTTAGCCTAGAGAAAAGGAGGCTGAGGGGAGACCTTATTGCTCTCTACAGCTACCTGAAAGGAGGTTGCAGAGAGGTGGGGGGGTTGTCCCTTTTCCCAAGTAGCAGGTGATAGGACAAAAGGAAATGGCATCAAGTTGTGCCAGGGGAGGTTTAGATCAGATATTAGGCAAATTTTTACACTGCAAGGGTTGTTAAGCATTGGAACAGGCTGCCCAGGGAAGCGGTGGAATCGTCATCCCTGAAGGTATTTAAAAGACAGGTAGACATAGTGCTTAACAATATAGTTTAGTTTTGGGTTTTTTTTGTCAGAGTTAGGTTGATGTTTGGACTCAAAGATATGAAAGGTCCCTTCCAACCTGGACAATTATATGATTCTATGACTACTCTTCCTGTGCTACTATTCCTTGTGTTTGCTCAAGTTTGAGCTGTAAACAAGTGTCCAAGTGAGATGCTCATTTTCTTCTAGGCTGCTAGTCCACTTCTCTTCTACCACACATTACTCTTTATTCTTATGAGAAATTTCCTTCAGCCAGTGGCATTTCTGTCATCCTCTACCTTTAAGGAGTATGTAACTTTCCTGCTGCTTGTCCACTGTAAGGCGGCCTGTTTATTTTCTTTCTTTGTTTATTTTTTCCCCCGAATATGGATGATAATATGGACTGAAGTTTATTATACTTACCCATATTTATTAGATTTTGTTAACTCCTGCATCAAGCTCAGTGTGTCTTTCTGTCTTGGATAACATTTCTTATTTTGATCTATTAGCCATTGTGTCTCCTGTACTAAAAAACTATTCACACTTCATGTGATTCAGACCGGACAACGTCCTTTAATTTGCTTTAGTAAAACTATGTGTAGAACTCCAATTAGTGATATATTCCAAATCCTTGTCAGGGCTTCTTTTAGCCTTCCTTTTAGACCTAAAGAAAAAAAAAAAAAGGAAAAAAA
>VXBH01009331.1:11970-32206 GCA_013400035.1 Rynchops niger | reverse complement strand
AAAAAAAACCCAAACCTAAAAATGAACAATGTATCAAAAGTCCTGTCCAATAAAATGACAACAGAAAAATTAGGGGAAGGGAAGAGAATATTTTGGGTTTTTAAAGGCTTCAATAGATGTCCAGAACTAGTTATTTTGAGAATGACCATGACCACACACAAGATAATTCAAGAAAAATAGCTTCACAGTTGTACAACAAGTCAGTTAAGAAGTAATGCTTTCACTGCATCTTTGTTCCAATAATAGATATATTTTTGTTGTGTTCAAAGAAGTATATTGTCACTTGTAGAAATCATTGTGATATCTATTGCTTACAAAGAGATTGGAGCAGCCTTGTTTGTTTGGGTGGTTGCGGGTGTGTTTCATTTTGTGTTCCCTGAAATATCTAATGCTTTTGCAAGTATGTTCGTTGTGGAAGACAGAGGGAGAGGATAGAGGATGAAACAGGGGGGAAAAAAAGAGAAAAAAAGGCCAAAAAAAAGCAGCTAAGTAATAGAAGCATTGGGCAATTACTGTAACTACTGTAGCATGTTATCCTATTACTGCTAAGTACAAAAGTTTCTGAGCTTTTGCTTCCAAAATGTCATGTGACAAGACCAAGATTACAGCTAAAATTTTTTAATCTTTCAACTAGAGAAGTCCAACATTTTTCTAATAGGATGTGAGCAGTGATACTGTATTGTCAATGACACTGCTACAGCTTTTCATTTAACTTTGGCACTATCTGCATTTTGTATCTGACATTTGGTGTAGCGCATTATTTAAACTTAATCTTCAGGAAATTATTATTAACAATATATTTCTATGAGATCCTATTTTAAACAGTGCTTGCAATCAATTTATATAGTTTAACATGGGCATATAAAGTGATTTGTAACCCATATTCCTGCCATATTTGATGTTTTGCAGGAACTCCTTAACTAAACAAAGCCAAATATGCCCAGTACTAGAGATTAAAACCCAATCACTGCAGGGCTTATTAGTGGTTCTGTATTTACTTAGATCAGTGTGTGATCTAATAAGAGTTATTAGATCACAGTGTGATCTAATAAGAGTTTCAATACTGCAGGGCAAGAATTTCAAAACCTGTTGAAGTCAATAGAAAGCCAAAACTGATGGACAATGATGAGTAGGTCTTTGTAGTGAAAACATTGGCCCTAACATATTGGTTAAATTTGAAATTGTATGTTTACGTTCTCTCTACTTACATGCTCTGCTTGGTAACAATTAGACACAGTGGGGCAAATTCTATCATCTGTTATTGAAGACACCTGCCAAAGATGTACCAAATCAAAGTAAAATGTGTCTGAGAGAAAGTATAAACAGGAAGAAAAATAAACATTAGTGATTAAGACCACCACGTCAGAACTTGAGGAGAATAATTAATTCTTCTATTCTGGGTTTTTTTTTTTTAGCTTTTTTTTTTTTTTTCTACCCAGGGTGAGAATCTTGATCACATACATATATCTTCTGAACTACCAGATGATAAGAAGTAGTTATAGAGAAAAAAAGGTAACGGAGAAGATTCATGAGTTTTATTGCTTGCTTCAAAGTGTATTATTAGTTAGTGTAATAACCAGTTAGTGCATATGTGAATTTGATTATCTCTTTCAGATTGAAGTGGCTCATATATCAAAACCAAAATAATTGGCACCTAACAAAAGAGACACCCTCCCTATGCTTTCTTTGTTTCTTCTGTTTTCCTTTCCTCACTTTTCTTCTCTTGTCTTTCTTCTCTGATAAAGTCTGTAGAAGAGACAAACTTTGAAGTATAATAAAATATTTTCATTGTTGATTACGTCATTCAGGAAGAAGAGTATTCCAAATCAAATGGATCACTACAAAGGTTGAAAACACCCCAAAGCAAGCAGAACGTGAATATGGATCACTGAAAAATGGTAGATTATGCTGCCACCCAAAGGTTCTGTTGAATAAATTGGTTGTTTTTATAATATACTAATATAAGTTTCCAGGTGAAATAAAGATTTAGTAAGTTATTGCTTGGTTGGTAGTTATCATGACTGATGTGCCACCATCAGTAATTTTATAAAGATTTTGTGTGCTTTATTTTAGCTGTGAAGTGGCTTGTGGCTCCTTTGAAATAATATTTTTTTTAAATTATTAAAAACCACTTTCATATTTCTCTTTGACTTTTGTCAGCTAATGTTTTTTATTAAGGCACTATCTGCCTTGGATTTAATAATAAGGTTTTCACATTCTATAACTTTCTCTTTTCACCAAGCAAAGAGTATAAAAAGGTATCCACTTGAGTAGAACTGGTAGTATCCTTTTGGAAATAACATCTTAGTTGTCTCTCAGTTGTACAGAATGATTGATCTGGATCCCATTTGATAACTTACAAACAGTTCATCTCCTTATTTTTTTATGGGTGTTTTCTTGTCCACAACATATGCATGTCTAATTTGCCTAAGTGTGACATATGGCTTTCCAGAACACTCGTTTTGTCTGGAAGTTTATGTGTTGTAGATAGATTTGGAAATCCTGCTCCACTCTTTTTTCTACTGTGTCATTGAGTGATTGTGTGCTGTATAATTTGACAACCTCCTCTATCAGCTCATCAGTATAACCTGCAACATGCATAATAATTACAGCTTCATTTCAGGAAATACATGAGAAAGGGTCAGAAATGTGTCAATCTGTCTAACTACTTCTTCCATCACATCTGTTCTACTTAGTAGTTGGACAGAGTGGGACTGCCTTATAAAATAATAATGCATTTTTAAAACTGGTGTAATCTTTTATGCTGTCACAGTGCTCATTCAATGTTATTCTATAACCTGTCTTTTTGAGGATTTCTATATAAAATGTGGTATTTCAAGAATATTATATGAAAATCACTATGACCACATTACCATAAACAAAGAGTTGTCCTCCACCAAGGCTTGAATTATATCAATACAGGATAAAAAGTTTGGTGTAAAAGTTCTGTGTGAAATTTAGCATTTAGTGGGCCACAGTTAAGGTTAACAATTCAATCATAAATGATTTGCAGGTTTTTAAAGTTTGTTACAGAGACCTGCTATGTTATAAATGTAACACCAGAGGTACATATGTAGATGCATAAAAAACACAATAATTTTATTTGCTTTCTGTAGCATATAATCATTGATTTCATGAAATGCCTTTAGCAAGTTTATTAACTTTTTCTGTGAATATGACTTTGATAGAAAGTATTGCCTGTAATGGTTTTGTATGTACACAAATTCTATCATTGCTATTTAATAACTAGTCATTAAATAATATTTTCCATGTTTTTCAGAAGACCATTTTTTTTACATTAGACTTCATTGTTCTCTTTAATTATACAATAGCTAAACATGCATATCCATCATAAGCACTGTGCAATTTGTATTAGAATTTTTCATGTTATCCCCACAGTTGAGGCAAAACTTATTTGTTGCCTGATACATATTAGGAAATGCTGAAGAAAATATTACATGTGATGGTTCTTTATATTTCTTAAACTTTCAAATTCAATTGCTTTTTTTTTTTTTTTTAAGTAAAAGATCAAAGATGACTTACAGAAGCAGGAACAGCGAGTTGTAATTCATTGTAATTCAAGTCCATTAACTAGTATATGCAAACACTCCTCAGAAATTGACAGAGCCTACAGCCTGTAGAGAGAGGAACTTCTAAGCAAAGTTAGAAATTAGAGCCCTTTAAGACAAAGGTGCATTCAGGGGAAATTATCTTTCTCACAGTAAAGCTGCAGAAAGAAAAGCTGACATTGCAATAGACTTGTCAGAACTATTTTATAAGAGGTGATCTGTTTTCCATCTGATGAGAAAGCTAATGTCAAGGACACTGTCCAACTTGGCATTTTTGTCAAAGTTTCAGAGAAAAAAAATATTTTTAAAGAAAAGCAAGCTTCTTTTTCAGATTTTGATTTACACTGCACAACAAAAATGTTAAATGTTACAGTAAGAAAGGTGAAGAAAACTGTCTTCAAGATGTTTGGTTTTGTATGAGTCCCTGTGATAGAAAACCAACATTTGATGTATTTTTCTTTTTCATTGAGACAAAAAAGTCAGAGACAAGCAACAAAAAGTTAACTATGTGCTATGGTTTGGATATGTTTCTTAAGATATAGTGATATGCTATATCAAACAAGCATCAAACAGCGATGGGAGTGAGCCTTGCATAGATATTTACATACAGATAAATAGTCTGAATCCCAAATCTGAATCACATTGGTGACCAAATTCTTATTTCCTTGAATTTTAGTTCACATAAGGAAGCATATTAGAATAAAATTCTGTTTTGGTTTGGGTTGGGTTGGGGTTTTTTTTTTTTGGGTTGTTTTTTTTTGTTTGTTTTTTTTTGGGTGTTTTTGTTTTTTTTTTTTTTTTTTTGGTGTTTTTTTTTTTTTTTTTCCATGGCACTTTTTCAGACCAGGAACATGAACCAGGACATAGTGCCATATTTTGTTATTCAAAATTTGTTGAGTTGAAAGCATGCAGGTAAGAACTTCTCTGCATTGTACAATGGAGAATATGGTACCTTAGAAACTGTGTGATATTCTACAGAACCAAAAAATAAAAAGTACAGGATATTCTTTGAAAAAACAAAAACAAAAACAAAAACAACATCTTAGTTTGATTCTCCCACACCCTTTTCTGTTGGGGTAAAGTTTCTAGTCCTCATTCTTAGACTAATGCCTTGATCAAAAATTAATTATGCCCAAAAAATCAGACTGAATTTTCTTTTTTCCTTCAGAATTTTTATCATTTGATTAATTCTACACTGAACACCAATCTCCTTATAACAGATATGTTTTTCAGGAAGCAGAAAAAATATTTTGCAATGTGACTTGAAATCAATAAAGTATGTTGATTTCATATCATCAGATCTCATATTTTGTTACAGTTGAACAACACTGAATTCATTCTTGAGCCATGGGATGAAAGCATATACAATTTTCATTCTCTTAAGAGAGCAAGGATTTTTGGAGTTGGTAATAGTGATGCTGTAAATTGGACTAATGACAGTAATTGTACTTTGTTTTGATTCATTGATAAAATTTTAATGAGCTTAACAATAAACTCTTAGTTCGTATACATGGTGTGTTCACTATTGCTTGCAACAGGATTTTTGATGGAACAGATGGACCTGTCTTTTTTCCTAGGAATATCAAGTCCACACATTAGGAATGTAATTCAGAAACAAACTTTAAAGTCAAGGGTAACATATACTAGCAAGTTCCTCTGTATTCTCCATTTTTAATTCACCTTTTTAATGTAGAAAATCATGGAATCACAGAATCACAACCTTTTAGACTTAAAAACATATTTGTGCTTATCAAGCCTAACTCAAACTGTCCACACTCAATTGTAACAACTCACTGTCATGGTTACAAAGGTTCTGGATCAAATTCTTCTTGCTTCCCCCCCAAATTCCCATTTGTTTGAGATTAATTGTGTAAGTGGATAGTTAAATATTCATCTTTATGATAAAATTGTATAAAATGCCTAAGGGCAAAAATTAAGGGAAAAGTGGTAGTCAGGAATTAGACAGCTTTGTTCAAGCCTTGCTGTACATATCAAGTGATTCTGTACTACTCTGTAGTAGAGTTAATCAGAAAATTAACATACTGGTAAGTTCTTATGCTCCAGAACGGTAAAAATTAAACAGTGTCTTGCTTTGTCTAGTGCTGTTTTTTAAAGGACTTTCATAGCACTTTCCTGTTCTGCTCTTGACTGAGACAGTATTCTTTGCTTCTGAAAAATGTTACAAACGATTGCCAACTTGGTTAATGTTAAAATCACAAATAAATCAGACCTTACGCTCCCACAGCTCCCTCAAATGGAAAGGAATCTTCTTGATTTAAACAGATTTGTAGCTCTTTGCCTACTTCCTCAGCAGGCATGTTGGAAATTACCTTACACATTTTGTCAAGGACTCACTCAAATGTGGCCAAAATCACTCTAGTTGGACTGCCAGAACTTTATAGTCTAAGAGACATACCTTGTTGTTTGCACACCACTGCTTATCAAATATATGAAACCACTTACAGAACTTCCATGAAATGCTTTCTCTGTCATGAAGTTAAAACCAAGTGTTGGTCCTCCGATTCGATAAAAAATACGAGTAATATTTTTTTTTTTTTTTTTTTTTTTCATGATACCTGTAATGGATCGATACCTTTAGTGAATTGATACCACATAAGTATGTCAGGTATCTCATACTGCTGTCTTTCTCTGTACAGTGCTAGGTTTGAGTAGTGTTATATTACTCAATAATATACTTAAGGTGCTTTTCTTAATCTTTTTTAAAAGTGTTCCTTAAATATGTAAAATGATTTTGTAAGTATGTAGTCTTATGACTTATTCAAGCCTCTGTTTCTCCCAGTGTTTGTTCTTTCCTGTAATCATATATGCTAAAGCAGACAAGAGTAGCCATCTTCTTGTGCTCAGCACTTTACATGATTTTAACATGGGAGAGTCTACATTTCAAAGGGCTACAGAATAAGACAGTATAAAATACTACAGAATAACCAGGAGTTTGCTTTACAGGCAAGCCCTAAGTATGTCATTAGGCATGTAAGAGATTTTCAAAAGCAACTAAGCAGATTAGTTATCTAACTCCCATTGACTTTAGGATAGTCAGATGTCTTTGGGAGCTGTGAAATTGAAAATATGACAAGACAGATGATATGTGAATTACCAGAGTGGAGTGACATTTCTAATACCACATCAAAAACCTGATCTGTTTGGGTGGTGGGGAGTAAAAGTTGGTTGGGCAGAAGTGAAAGATCTGGGGAAAGATGGAATAATTTAAAGAATAATTAAGGAAATCTGTGCATATAAGGTATTAATCAAACCCTTAATGTATTATAAATACACTATGACGAATACCGTGGCAATTGCATAAAGTTAGGATAGAACTCTCCAAGACTGTCTCTTTTATCCAATGTGATTTACTTTGTGAAAGTTTATAAACAATGACAATAGAGAAAATTAAATAAAAATCAGGAAGAAAAGCTTATCACAGGTAACACAAGATGACAATTTCATCTTACGGTAGAGGAGCTGGCTCATAACTAATGACAAAATGCTACCACAAAAGAAGGGGCTTAGTAAATATCTGTGTGCACTATTTTGTGGTCTACCAATTTGATACACTGTGAAAATCACACAAGTAGCATCTGAATAAAACAGGTCTATCAGACAGAATTTTTTTTTGTGTTATTTTCGGTGAAATAAGTATACTCTTAGCTCCCAAATAGTGTCCAGATGAGACCGTCCTCAAAGATTTTTCCTTTGCTTAAAGCTTTCTTCAATGCCAAGGTGATTTTCTGTCTAAGATCTGACTCCCACCAATTTCAATGAGCATTGGATCAGACACTGGAAATTTTCTCACTGTGCAATATTTATTTGACTGTAAAACTACCCACTGCATTTGGTACAATCAGTAGGATCTTAAATTTGCAATGCCATTTTTAAAAACAAATTAAAAAGCAATCCAGATCTTCAAGTTCAAATATTTAAAATAAGAGATCACTAAGATGACTACCTGACAACCCACAGAGACTACCACCTCCTTCTTCTCTTTCTTTTCTGGTCATCTTCTTTTCTCTCAGTGTTAAGGTCCATACACATATGATTTTCATATTAATAATAGATTTTTCTGTTTTTTTTTTTAACTGAAGACCATCTCTGTCTCTATACATATGTATATAAATCTGGTTGAATACTGCTTCAAATTTTTCATTATTACAATAGTATTTTACAAACAGGCAAATAAAACCCATATAAAAAAGGGCAAAGCCTTCATAGTAAAACACTCAACAACTTCATGTCCTGTATGCTAACTCCATGGTCTACAAATTACATCTTCTTTCTGTCGGATGCGTCTGTTGTTCTTGCAAAATAAAGTAAATGAAAACCTAGAGCATGGAAAAAAATGAGAAATGGGATAAATGCAGAGTTTTTATGAGCTGATCCATTTGGCTTGAAACCACAGCCTCTTCACTATAGTGGGTCTCATTTGTAAGAAAGCTTCAAGAGTGTAGCCTTCAAATAAGACATGGAAACCAGAGTTTTGTCCCCACTTCCCCTGTAAATACATTCTCATCCACATTGCTAATGGGCCACATCACTGACGAATTTGCCCTAATCCCTTTGCTACTGATGTTCTGTGAATACCTGGGGATACGTGGAAGGCTGGAGGTACTTATGCTACTCTTACTTGAAGCTCGCTCATGACATAGTGTTCGCCTGGGCAAAAGCTGAATCTAGATGTGCTATATTCCAGGAAAGTGTCCTGCCTTCAGACTGAAGAAACATTTAGTTTTTTGGGGTTTTTTTGGTGTTTTTTTTTGTGTGTGTGGTGTGTGTATTTTGCAGATAAATCCATAAGGTTTTGCTTAGAGTCTGTCATTTAGAAAACAGGATCCCTGTTTGAGCATAGTCGGTAATGGTTTGGACACAGATCCAGGTGAAGAAAAGTTTCATGAAACTATCTTGAAAAAAAGCTGTCATAGCTCCAGCTTTTCTTTCACAAGACCTCCCCTGCCCACCCACACTCACCTCCCCCTCTCCCAAAACAACAGGAATTTGGTCATTCATCTGAGATTTTGTTAGATCTTATTGAGCTACGAAAAACTGTAAATCCTACACAAATGGCCATAGCACCTGCACAGGTTATCTGTTCAGCTCAAGTTCATTAAGAGTGATGTATCTCAGGCTGTGGGCTTTTGAAGCAGCAGCTGTGAATTTAGTGTATTTGAGCAAAATAATGAAAATACAGTTTTTGCAACACTCTGCAGTGATGCAGGTAATTTTCCTTTGTGGAAAAAAAGACAAAGTGGCGCAAAGTATAGTACAGAGAAGCAGGTGTATTTCATCCTGGCAAGTCTATAGGTATTCTTCCTATGATTTATATCTTTCTTGCCTGTTTTTCTGTACTGAGAGCTTCCCTCCATATTTTCAGTAGCAAGAGAATTCATTTGAGGGAAAGGGATTCCCCAAATTTTCTTGTTCTGTAACTTTCTCAACCAGCCAAACAGTATTAAAAAATCCTTAAAGACTAGGACATCTCTAGTTTGGGGCATTTACTAGATTTCTTGTGTCACCTCCTTCCTCTATTCCACACCATAGTCAGGCATAGCATCAAGACGTAATAGTTTCTCTGCTTATTTTATTTAATATTTTTTTTTTTTTTTTATGATCCTGATCTGGCCATAAAATTATGTGTTGGTAGATATCTGATCACGTTTCTTTGTAATTTTTTTTTTCTTTTATCTTCTTGCTAGTTAACTATCTGGTTAGGTAACCAAACAAATGTGCTTTCATGGTTAATGGTACCCCAGCTGAGAGAAATACAGATAATAGCTGTTTAAGAGTTTAGAGATCAGACACTGTTTTCCAAGTAGAGATTATGCCAGCAAAGACAGGAATGAGAAAAATCTATAGGTTTTTCTTCACAGTTAATTAAGCATGAACAAGTTTTTGCTTTGTTTTGTTTTATTTTATTGGTTTTGTCTCAGAAAAATCAATAAAATTGCATGATGAAGCATTGCTCACTGGTACATTTTTATCTTTGCTCCTCCCTTCTGCTCTTCTGTATGAAATATGACCACATTTTTCATTATCTATTTCAGGTCCTTCAGCCTTCAGAATAGCTCTCTGATGCAACAATTAATAGTGAATTTAAATATAAATATCAGACCATCTCCAGTTCTGGCTAGAATCATTGATTTAATTTCCTAATGACAGAAGAATTAAGTAATAGGCCCTAAGTAGGAATGCAGGCAACCATGTGAAACCATGTGCCAAATTGATATTTCAGCGACCCTGATAACTTATTAGGATGACAGCCATAGGATGTCACAGAGCTGAATGATAAATCTTCAGTCTGCTCTTTTCCTACTTTAAAATTATTTTTGTATTGCAAAATTAATTGGCATTTGTGTTGACAGTCAGTGTCGTCTTTAGTAATGTTTAAAGTAAGAAACTCACAACGTTACTAAATGCTAAGAAAAAGTAAAACAAGCCATCTTTTACTGTAAAGAGACAGATAAAGGCGGCCAGAATCCATTTCACATAGGGCCAATCCAAGTCTGACATATCATTTAAGCTCAATCAGGGCAAGATACAGCACTCGAGAACTGTATAGGCCTATAAATAGGGTGAATTTCATAAAAGAGGAGTAAATTGGAAAAGTAGGTTTAGAATTGCAGGCCTAAAAGCACAAAATGCCAGTAGGAGCAGAGTAAATACATTTGAAGGCTGAAATAAACTTTTGGCTGCCATGAGGATTTTGGGGAGGAAGGGTAGAAACACAAAGTAGCCATGAATGAATCACCTCTGAAATACTCTGGTCATATGTATTTTCAAGTAATGGAAAAGGGTCAGTGAGGTTTTAATAAGAAAACCAATGTCAGTTATGTATACAGGTTAGATTTTTTGTTTTCAAATGAACAGAGAAATTCTTGAAACCAATTAATGGCTGTGCAATTAAATTATCTTCTGTTACACCCAGTAGCAGTTTTATCCCTGATTTTAGAAAGATGAAAAAATCTTATCTTGAATCCTGAAAAATATCACTGATCCAACGCACCCTTAACAGAAATTTTTGGGGTTTTTTCCCACCCTTGCAGTGCACTAAATATTGACAGAATTGTAGAGATTTCAGCTAGTAACAATGAACTTGCATATACTTCACCATACTCCCTTGCTCTAGCTTTGGGAGGCTTTTTTTTTTTTTTTTTTTTTTTCCATTTCATTTTGTTTGACCAGAAGACCTAGACTTTTCGGATTATCTTGAATATCAAACAAGCTGGGAATGCTCCCTGGTAGCATGGTGCGCCTCTATTCCAAACTTAGATTCTTAAAACAGGGTATGTATTAGTTGTTTGTAGTGCTTATAACATGGAAGAAAAATCTCTACCTAAAATATAGACCGTGTAACTCCTGAATGACACCAAGAATCAGGATCAGCATTCTGAAAAGGATTCGTTAAGCAGTATTATGAAGGCAGTATAACTTGTAGAACAATGTTACTGTTCTTTATACTATGATTTCTAGTGATTTTCCACTGTGCCTAAGGAACCTGCTTTTTGGACAAACAAATGCCTTTGAAAGTTAATGCAGATATTTTGAAAATTACACTCTCAGGTACAGAAACAGGAAATAGGGTGGGTACGCCATAAATGAGATATGTACCTTCCCTGAAGCATTTCTGTCCCAGAACTCATTTGCAGGTTTGCAACAAGCTTTCTGTAAGGGCAGCACACATTGTTTCTGCTGCAAGAAACCAGGGACCGAATTGTGAGGATGTACATCTTCACTAATGTATAGTTGCTGAATGTATGTTCCAAGCCCCACACCCTGACTCCAAACCCCACAAAACAAATCAACTGAAGAAATATGAGTTTCTCTAACACTGACTCTCTAGGCAGTTGTGACATTTGAATAGGTAAGGGAAAAAATCACCTTATGAAATAGTGATTAGAGTACTTTTAATACTAAAATTAATAATAATAATAAACCAGTTATGAAGTTTATACTTTCAGGCAATCTCTTAAAGGTTAAAAAATACAATTGGAGCTGGTGATCCCTGTGTGAGTTAAAAAGATACCGGTATTAGTAGAAGAGATACCCAATGTACTCAAAAGTAGCTGAGGCCTTTTGAGACATTATCTCTTTCTTCACATACTGTAATGGCTGTATAAGAATTTTCTCTAAGTAGTACAAAGTTTCAAAATGTTCAAAGAAATAAACCCTATCATTTATTATGAGTGAGGTAATTCTAAATAAACGGAGTAATTCAAAATGTGAACAAAAGAACCGCAGGCTTAACCTTACTAAAAGGTCAAATTCTCCCTTCAGATACATGAACTTTGAAGGAATGCTCCTGGGCAGAGTTTGGGCCCTGATGTACATAGTACAAGTTTAGCAAATATATTTATTGAACCCATGGCTCTGTAAAGAAATTTCAAAATCATGTGTGTTAACTATGTTGCATGGGGAATAGGCCTTTGTGAAAGAACTCAAGAGGACTGAAAGTAATTCGCTGTTGGAGGTAATGATAGTCCTGAGGATTTCTGACAGTTTAAGGTGACATGACTGAAATAACGTATTACTTACAGTTACACTGATGAAAATAATGTGAATGTGGAATTATGTGGACAGTTGCTGGCACTCTGATATTAAGGTTATTCCATTTTCCTTTAAAACCTCCCGTTTTCAGTTGCATGTCGTATTGCCAGACTTCAAAAGTGTGGATGGAATGAATTGATACTTGGCTTAAAATTGATTTTTTTCAAATATTATTATTTTTAGAGTTCAGCAAATCTGTAAGAGATTTTAATTTTGTTATGTTTGGGGAAGAAAGGTTAGCAACAGATGCTAGAGGTAGTTTTACCTGTTTGTTTGTTTGTTTGTTATTCCGTTACTCTTTAAAAAAAAGTCTCTGGTGAAAAGTGTATCATATTTGGCAGGAAAAGTTCTGTGGTCCAAATGGTGCCTTACTAGAAATCCTTCCCCACAGTTATTTAAATAACTGGAACTTGCTGCTTTGGGGAGGGGGGGGGAACAAACTAAACACCCCCAAAAACCAAACATACAAACAAAGCAACCCAGGACCTCCCAAAACAGAAACCTGACCAAAAAAACACGCAGGGAGGGGGCAGTTAGTCTTGTGTATTGAGTATGATGAGTGTTTAAAGTGCTCCAACACTGATTTTTGAGATGAGTATTCAGTTTCCTCATCCTCCTGGGATGAATTAAGACCCACATCCAGGGAAAATGCTTTAGGCAGAAAGCTTTAAACAGTTTTTGTGGAGGGAACTAGGGACAGAGAAGAAATTAATATTTCCATTTGAAACTCTTTGATTGTGCAGTGAAAATGAACATGATACACAGGTCTACTGTGTAGGGCACTCAATAAAAGGAGGTTTGTAGATCCCAATCCCCAGTTCAAAGCCTGGTTATGTAGTTTAGTGAATGATCTTTGTCATATAAAATACATACCCAGTGACTGAAGCCTAGACATATTTGTTGGTTCTTGCCAGAGCAGCAGCAGCTAGTAATCAACCCCCCCGGATAATGAGAAGTAAATGTAGGTTTCATCCAACAGTAAAGTAAATCCTATGACAGCTGGAAATCCGCTGAATATAAAGGAAGTAGGGAACTCTATTTCCATACAAAACCTACAAGGAAGTGGTAATTGTTATTATGGGGGACAAGGGACAATGAGGGAGAAAGAAATAGAAGTTTTGGATTCTGGTTGTCTGAGAAGGAAACCAGAGGCTAGCAGACAAGTATGCAGTTAGTTTAGGGGACTTAAATACTTATTTTCCTGATAAATCCCACTTTAACTTCCTAAAAGATGCTTCCATATAAACAGTTAGAAATGTGAGTCTCATTGATTTCAATGGGATGAAGTTTTCAGATTCCTGCCTGCATTGGGGTGACCATCACCTTCTGGTTTCTCTTCCCTTGTGGAGAAGCCTTGCTTTTGCTCCTCCCTGACACACATACTGTGGACCTTAGGGAAGGTATTAAGTCATTTGTCTCTGAAATGGAAATCAGAATGGAAGTGTAATTGCAATGTCACGATATTCTTTTTCACACACTTATCTCTTATCTGAAGCTGTGTATTTACTTGTTCATCATCATCCATTCACGGCAAATGAAGTTAGGCAAGTTAGGTGCTCCACTTTTGGTCTCCAGTATCTTAGATTTTATTTAATATAATGGTGTTACTCAAAGGCTCTGGGTGTACTTTAGGATACTCATTACCTTGCAATGGTTAGCATTAGCAGAGATTCAATTGTTTGCAGAGCTGAAAACCTTTATTGACAGATAGTAATGACATTAAGACTTTCTTTTTAAAAAATGCATGCAGTCAATGTGTTTTAGCAATGTAGTATATCAATTAAAGCCATACACAATTCAGGTTCAGCTGAAATAACACCACCTTTAGAGCACAAATTCTTCTTTAAAGTATAAAGAAACCAAAAGCACATTAAAACACTTTAAAAGGATCAGGTATCAAGTGGACCATATCTCCACTGACATGTATGTAGCAGAAACAGCTCCTTATTATTTCATTATACCACTGTGAGAAGTGGCTTAGGAGAAAAAAAGTCTATTGTGCTTTGCCAGGGACATGATTTTTTTTTAAAAAAATCGAACAGAAAACTGTATGAAAAATATTTTAAAATATATATTTATTTGCTTATCCTGAAAGTATTTCATTTTTGAAATTTTTGAAATGTGTTGTGAGAGAAAAAAGGGTACTATTTCCTTTTAAATAGCTTAGTCATTTCACAGGAAAAATAAAATATCATGAACTGCTAGTCATTTTAGTTTACAGAATCAATATTTTTCAAGCAGCTTCCCAGTCCATGTAATAATAATATATTTAATTGCATTCTACCACCTGAAAGTCCCATCTCTATATCATTTGTGAAAAGATGAAAATGCCTCCAGCAAATACTGCAGTCACCATGCTGTTGAATTATGAATTATGAATTATGAATTTCACGCACACAAACTGCTAACTTAGCTTATGTGAGTAATATTAACCAAAAAACTACATAAGGATTCGAGTTTCACTCATGTTCACTAATAAAGGAACAAATAGTAGGAAGCAATAAAAGAGGGAGACTAATCGGAGAACCCTAGGTCGGGAATGGGCACTGCAGAGACATTTCAAATCACTTACTGGCAATTTATAAAATAGCACACCTGTGAGAAAGTATGGAAAGTCCTTGTCAGATTTTTCAATTGTCAATGTAATTGGGGTGTAAATGTGGGGAATAATATTATGCATAAAGACTTCTAAATCAGCAATGCAGTTTAGAAAGAGCAATTACATCTTCAAATTTTAGTTCAAAAATGCGGCTGCTGCTGCTCAGTCACATAGAGCTATTTTTGAAATCTCTATAAGAAGCTATGAACTAAGTACCCCAAAAAAATCTGAAGAAATATTTTGTGACTTTTTTAAAGATGAAAACAAGAAAGGAAAATTAAGCAATTCCTCAGTTACGGTATATTTTTTTAGGTCACTGTGCAGGGATTTCACTGAAATATGTTTGCTTCTTACATTGATGGGGTTCTTTAGATAAATTAAAACCACAGCCCATAACTGGAATTATGGAGTATGGCACTTTCTTTAGTGACACTTCTGGGTTTTATGCGATGTCTATATCTAAGGTAAATTACACAAATAAGGGACTGAGTTCTGAGTCTTATACCTCCCATGAAAATTTCCTCCCTGTTGGCCAGGAAAAAGATGCTCATTCTCATTTTTTTTTTTTTTTTTTTGCTTTCTTTCAGGACAGCAGCATAGCTTTTCAAAAAGGGTGTTTTCTAATGCCTTCCTGCTTTCCTCCTCTCCATCCTTGTCTACAACCTGATGATTGCAGCACACATCTGGAAAGCAGCAGACGTGTTTTCAAATCCTGGCAGACTGAAGTGAGAATAAAATCAAGGCTTCCGCCTCCTGGCAAAGTGCACTAACCACTATGCTATTATGAAAATAAGCCGGTGGTAGTAGCAGCATTTGAAAAGAAAGCAGCAGCTACTACAATTTTGTGTGAAGTGCCTGATCTTGTTACTATGTGTTACAGATTCTCCGAAAAATACTATGAGCTCAAGCCCCTTAGGGGACTTGCACACAAAAGTGCTAGTTTCTGAAATCCAGTCGGGCACTGACATTTATATGACAACATATATCTCATCAATATCAAGTTTGAGGGACCTACTGCCACATTTAGGACAAAAAGATTTTAAAAAAAATAAAAAAATACAAACTGAAAATTAGATGTCACTAACCTTAGGTGGATATTTGAGTTTTCAGGATCACCACTTTTGACACAGAATAGTGTATTCTATCTAGCTAATTCAGGGTCTATATACATAGGATGGGGCGAAAGCGGGCAGGCGGGGTTAAATATGTGCCTTTGTTTTATTCTCAAAACAGATTCAAAATGCTTGCAAAAGTATTTCTGGAAGTTAGCTAAATTCTCAGATTTCATGACCCAGCTTGCAACTTGATGGAGTAAACCATTTCTGTGTATTTTATTAATTAGATTGAAGTGACTAATCAAGCAAATATTCACCTAAACAAGCATATTAGTACAATTAATTGAACTAATTATAGACAGAACAATTTTAATTGAGGTCACAGTAAAGACTGAGCCAATAAATGACTATTTTCAAACTTCTAAATCTTCAACTGTAACAGGTAATAACTGAATTATGGGTTTGACACAAGATGAGGTTATTTTATACTAAACTTGCTTTAGGAAATATAATTCAGAGTCATTAAAAATGGGGAACAAGCAATTCCAGTCACTGCAGCTACAATTTCCTACTAGAGATGAGAAAAGCAAATAAATATGCAAGATATATGTGTTCTTCATTTAAGTGTCTGTTCTGAGCTAAGCTGCTCAACAAAGGTTTTAGATTCTTAGTCAAAGGAATTGTCTACTCTTTCTAGCATGCTATTTAGTCATTAAAAAATATTATTTCCTGCTAAAAAAATATTTTAAGTAATACCATTTTTTAACTCCTGTGTCTATTGATTTATTTATTGGCAGATGCATTTATTTTAGAAAACGACAAATGGTGTTTTTCTCCTACATACCTGCATTTGTGCATAGCTACGCAAAAAAGAAAACCTGATTAATGTAAAGTTTAAGCTTGTTCTGCATTGTCTCTATAAAGTACTTGAACTCAGCTCATTGATGTTGAAAACCTGTGCATGGAAGTTTGATTGGAACTCCTAGAAAAGGTTTTTGGTAGCAGCCAGATTATGGTACCAGCAAGCCAAGTCTTTTGTCTGTTTCTCCTCTGCATGATAACTTCCAAACATAACAGCTGAAAGAGGGAAGAGGCACACAGCCATTGTCACGGGGAGCCTGGGTAAGGTTGTTACCAGAAGAGAATCACACCATGCAGCAACATGTCACCTCAAGTTTATTGGTTTGGCAGGACAGGCAGTAGCATTAGCAGGGGAACAGCCATTCCTGCTCCCTAATGCACAAGCACACATGCAAATCAGAACTCCAGCTCCTCCGAGGCAGTTTATCTCAGCACAACTTGGCTCAGGGGAGCAGAACACTTCTGACATGTCAGGTCTGTGGCCAGCAGTTCAGCCCCTGTACATAGCAGTTCATCTTCAGCCTCCAGCCTCCACAGATATCCCTGAATTCTGCCTACTTCTTTTTGAACTATTTACTACCTCTTTTTAACTATCTACTGACTTCTGTGGTAGTTTATCAGCATAAACTACTGATGGCTTTGTAGTTCTGCACCCCATGCCAATCTGCAGTTGCCAGGGTGCTTTTTATCACCCTCTGGCTTCCACCAAAAATAAAAAAATAAAAAAAGTTACCTTTGTTATTCAGCTCCTTTGAGATTAATCTGGTTGGTTTGAGTTTGGCAGATGCAGTTCTTCTTCTGGGTAGCAGGCCCAGGTAAACTACAGCCAGAGGTGCTGCTGTCCAGAGAGATCCCTTCTTCTGATGAAAAATCCAGGTCTAACCTTTCAAGGTTCAGAGAGACCGGAGTGCGGACTGTCTGTCTGTTGAGAGATAGTTTCCTTCAACAGAATGTACATGTGATCTGAGCAAACAGTATCGTATACAACAAAATGATGACTCCTTTTGCCAGAAGTCCCCTACGTCAGATGGCAGACAATCCCTAAATGAACAGGGGTTGCATAATTCTTTTCATGCAGGCTTCTTCTTGCTATGTGTCAGGACAATCCAAAATCATAGCTTATCCTGTCTACTTCACAGGAAAACTAATTATTTAACATTTGATGGCACCCACTCTGTCAGAAAAAAGCAATACATATTCCATTTCTCCATTTTACATATTGAAAGGTGTTGCAAGGAGCAAAATGAGACCAAAGAAAGGAGGGTGAATATGTCTGCAGAAGGGGAAACCTGACAGACACCGGTGTACCTCATGCAGTGTCCTTCTAAGTCTAAACTATCCATGTGGAGTATTATGAATCTGCCATGTGGAATAAATTTTAGTCGTCAATTAGGCTCATTTTGGAAAAGCAATGCAATTCTTTTTATTGAAAAAGTTCCACTAATGTAAACACTTAATAGTAACTTACATTATTCTGTATCTGTAATATAATGGATGTTGCCATCCACTGCCATATAAAAAAAAGTATCAAGAGCAGGCCCTACATCTGCAGAACCTCAGATAAAATTCTGACCTCAGCCTGAAGTATAACGGCCTGCAAATATATGTGTCCCAAAAGAACTCAGACTTCAGTGACATTATCCTATTTTCCTGTAAACATGAAGTATTTTTTTTTTTTTTATTTTCACTTGCCTGCACAAAAAGTTTATTGCTCCTTATACCCACAGTTTAATTTCAGAATAAAAACCACAAAATGTAAACAACTTGCTTATCATGACCAACATGAAAAACGCAAACTGAGCTTTAACTTTGTTGCCATTTTTTGTCCCTACTCTGGAACAAATATAAAGTGTCATAAACTGACCCTTGCCCCAATGTAAAGCTGACATTTTTATCTGTCTGACCAGTAATAGAAAAGAAGTCAGTGGTCTTTTAAGTATGACTGTTTTCGTGATTTAAGTAATGAGAAAGATGGGTTGCAAATGTGGGTAATTGGGTGTTTGTGTTCAAACCCAGAACACTGAATTCTTGGAGCGTGCCTTAACAAACAAACGCTTGGTGAAGATGGGACGGCATTTGTTTCCCTACCTCTAACAGGAAACGTGCCATTGTGAAAAGAATATAAGATCTAAAAGAGCTAAGAGTGAATAAGTGATTTAGTAATCTAGCGAGGCTGTTGAGGGCACTGCTCACTTCCTCATTCTTTTTCCATCATCCTAATGTGCACTTAAATACTCCCCTTACTCTCCTCTACCTGCTCCCAATTAGAAGAAAATGATGACTCTGATACAATGATGTTGTAAATGTCATACTGTAGGATTTCAGCAGATCTGATTTTTTTAGCAGCTTAGAAGCTCTGCAGAACAATTTCCGATTTGCATTTCATCACTACCTTAATGGAGGAACAGCAGTAAGCTTGCGAATTAAAGCTTGCTAGATTAGGGAGTTTGTGCACAAGATTTCAAGTCTCTGGTGAATGGCTTGCTGCAGCTCTACAAATCATTCTGTCAAAGCAAATTGTGCTGTTAAAATACACCTTTAAAACAATGCTCCCCAAATAGGTAATATGGAGGTAATTGAAAAACCCAAAGTGCATACAAATAATAGGAAAAAGTGAGCAGTGAGGGAATAAGGAACTAAGTGAAAAAAGAAACCAAAAAAAAAAAAAAAAAACAACACCAAACCCCCCAAACCAAGGGAAATTTAAATAAACATTACTGTAGAAAGAAGAAATATCATTTACTTTATCACCAACTGCAAATAAACCACATACTTTGGGGCTTAACTCTCACCTATTCTGCACACAGTGCTATCTACTGAGATGTGATGGGGAATCATGGGGAAAAATAAAGAAAACTTTATGCCTCATAAGTCTCACACTGAAATGCAATGAGAAACGTGTAATTTTCTGCAAATGCCCAGAAAACTTCCAGCTAGGAGCTCTTCATTTCATTAAATGGCATCATCGATTTCCATGGGAAGTTACAACTAAAAGAGAAAATAGAGGCCAATGACAAATGTTAATCCTATAACATTTTTTTAAAATCAAACCATTAAATAAAATTAAAAAAAAATACTCAGCAGTGTAGAAACTCACAGCAAATGAGTTTGTAACTTTTATGAACCCTGCTATAGGCTATGCAGTAGGTATAGTAAAAAAACTTATCTTCTCAAGTATTCATCAAAATGAGCCTCATAAGTTAGTATGTGTGCATACTTCTGGCACTCATCGTAAATGCTAAGAAAGAATAAACTTGAATTAGATTTCTCTCAACCCAACCCCTTCAGTATAAATCTATATATTAATAGGCAGGGGATATAATTACTAAAATAGTCTTAAAAGATTTACAGGTTCATATTTTTAAGATTACAAAAGGTATACTGAATATTCAGTTCAACTCTATAAAATTAACAGCACAAGTTTTTAGGTGAGATAAGGATGTTAATTAAGGGTTCTGCTGAGTAGATCTGTTTCCATTAAACACCTGGGCCAACATAGATCCCTTCTTCATATGCGTGGAAAGGAAAAGAAAAAACCTTAACAGCATGAGCAGTGGATTTTTATGGATTCAACTGAAATTGGGAAAAAAACAAACAAA
>VXBH01009331.1:0-10486 GCA_013400035.1 Rynchops niger | reverse complement strand
TGCTTTCTCGGGAAACTTAGAAATTTCTCTAGAGACTCTCTTTCCTACATTTATAGCCAGGCTGTATCTTTATAACTTTGTCGCGTGTTTTGTATACTTTCATTTGCACGTACTTTGCAGACAGTGTATTTATCACCGGCAATCCTAAAAACCTATATATCTGTTGTTTAAATAAACTGCACTTTTTTAAGTAGCTAGTCGTTTTGGTTTCTCACTGAATGCAACCAAAGACTCGAGAGTGGCCATGCTAGTTCATGAGCACGATTAGACTGAAGTTGCAGTCCACTATTAGTGGATCCAAATCGTAATAGTTTAATACATATTAAACGCGATTGGACTGATAGTGCTGAATTGGGCATCACTCAGAATTTAAACCTAGCCGCACCTAGCCTCCCACCTCGGTGAGGAGTGCTAGAACATGAGGGGGTTTATTTTCTGCCAAAACCACTTTGCCCCATTTCACGCAACAACCAGGTTATGAATTTCTTCCTAATATGTAATTTAAATCTACCTTTTTTCAGTTAAAAACATTATCCCTTGTCCTCACTACACTCCCTGACAAATAGTCCCTCCTCATCTCTCCTGTAGGCACAATTTAAGTACTGGAAGGCTGCTACATGGTCTCCCTAGAGCCTTCTCTTCTCCAGGCTGAATAACCCCAACTCTCTCAGCTTGTCTTCATAGGAAAGGTGTTCCAGCCCTCGCATCATTTTCATGGCCCTCCTCTGGACTTTACTCCAACAGGTCCACGTCCTTCTTGTGTTGGGGGCCTCATAGCTGGAAAATACTCCATGTGGCATCTCACAAGAGCAAAGTAGAGGGCCAGAATCACCTCCCTCGACCTGCCGGCCACGCTACTTTTGATGCAGCCCAGGATGTGGTTGGCTTCCTGGGTGGCGAGCGTGCATTGCCAACTCATGTTAAGCTTTTTATCCACCAACGCCCTCAAGTCCTTCTCCTCAGGGCTGCTCTCAATCTTTTCTCTGCCCAGCCTATATTTGTCCTTGTGACCCAGGTGCAGGACCTTGCACTTGGCCTCGTTAACTTCAAGAGGTTCTGTTTAATCATCTGTTGAATACTGCAGAAGGCGGCAAGAGTATTTGCTCTTGTAGGCCCTCATAGCATTCAGATGTGACAGTTAAGCATATTTTAGTTATGGCAATAGAATTTTAACTCACTGTTCTCTCTTTCTACTCCCCTTCTTTTTCCTTCTTCCATAAACTATAACCATGATCATATTTGTTTATTTATTTGTTTGTTTATTCATGTAAATTCATATTCCCATTTAACGTAGTGGCAAGAAGTATTTTAAATGTAGCATGTGGAAGGATTCAAATATGGAAAGAATTTGAATGGAAAGTGAGGGGAAAACTAAGTACTTCTATGAATAGTTAATTAATTAATTGATGCATTTCCAGATAGGAAAGGAAGCATAATGAATATTAATGACTGTGGGCTATGAATTGAATCCATTTTTTTCTTTCCCAGAGGAGCAAAACTATTTGAACCAATCTTGGCAATGTTTTCCAACAGTTTTAGTTTTGTGTTTTGGGGATTTTTAACCTGCCTTTCTGTGCAATGTCCATTTGGTTTATCACTTCAGATCATTTGTTCTTGAAATTTTGCTGTAAATGAAGGAGAAAACAACCCTAAAAGTCCGTGAACAGACAAATAGAAAAATGCAGTCATAAAGAAATGAAGGAAAGTAAATATTTTCTTTGAGTACCATAAATTATGTCTCTTGAACATCATACAGAGTCTTAGATCTCAAGATAGCAGTCTTAGAAATTATGTGTGGGTTTAGATAATGATTTAGGGTATTGGGTCACACGAGAAAGCTCAATGTAATCCCCCCTGTAGCAGGTAAGTGGGGAATTTAAATCATCAATAGTATTTTGTTTCATATGATAGCAATTGGAGTTAGGTAAACTATGACATATTAGCAGTACTGGGGAAATAATGTTTAAGGGTGGGTTTTTTGGCTTTTTTTTTTTTTGCCTTAGTGACCAAATTAATTAGTTGTTAATAAAGTTGAATATAAAGGGAATATTTGCCATAATTACAAGATTTTGAAATAGTTTCAAATAAAATTTATGAGTATTTTGAGTGCAAAAACATTTTTTAAAAATTTATGTACTTTTAAAATATCTATACTGTTGATTTTAAATGTTTTAAATTTGTATACTTTCTGGAAGAAAAAAAGTTAAATGAGTATGTACTTGCTGAAAGTATTTCACACTATTTCCATTGTGGCTCTCACACTGTAGAGCAATATCCTTCAATATGAGTAGGAGGGGAAAATATTTCTTAACGTAAGACTAAGAAGTATTTCCTTAATGTCATGGAGAATCAATAGATAAATAGCTACATCGATTTGTGGGTGTTTCTGACTGATTTCTGGGCTATCTCACAGTGAGCAGTTCTGCTGTCAGCTTTAACATGTTTTGAGGGAAAAGTATCACCTACTTATATTGAAACACCATAAAATACCGGTAGTCTTGTATTTCAGTTTAGACCTCAACATAAAAGCTTTCTGAAGTTTTACTTAATTCATTGTTAACTTTGCTGTCTCCAACTGCAAAATTGACCATCTTCCTATATGCTAGGAGAGTTTAATTTCTGGACATGCTGACCTCTTTTTCAGTTGAAGAACAGTGTGTAAAACCTCTGTCCTCAGGACAGCTGGTCACAAAGCTGGGCAATGCTTGAAGTGAAGCTGTTCCCTTCTTTCCCTGTCAGAGAGCCTTTTTTTTCACTGTAATATAGACATTTCTGTAGTTATTCTTCATTCTTCCCTCAAAATGTTGAGACAGATAATAAATAGTAATGATTTTCCAGTGTATGGGTGCATCAACCAATATCAAAGTCCATAAAATAAGGACTATCATCAGACTCAAAATTTGAAAGGCACTTTGAAGATAAAAAAGTCCTCCAGAAGTGTTTGGTGTTAAAAATACTTTGTCGGATTTAGAACATATACAAATAATTAAATAAGCCATAGGACTGAGATAGGACCTAGGCATATAATTTTATACATTTTATATATAGATATACTTTATCCCTGTTATAACATATCCAGAATTTATAGCTATGCCTCGGAACCTTTACTCAGCTTTCAGTAATTTCTCAAGTTTCATTAGCACCAAAAAATGCATCCCTATTCATATCTTGATCCATCTGATAGGTGAACTGGCGGGCAGGTTAACTCATATCTAAGCCCAAGTAGAACTGACAAACTGAACATTCTTTTGACCTCATCCCAGTTACGGTGTGAGTGAGGACACACTGACAACAGTCAAGTTTTCCCCAATACACTCCAATGCTGACAGAAGGGCTTGTGCCTTCCTCCTAATTAGCCAGTAACTCTGGGAAAAGTACACAGGGAAGCAGAGGAAGAACTAGACTGAGTGTTCTTCCCTGACCCTAATTTCTGCAATTTTTGGAATTGCCTGTTCTGAACAGTTGCATCTTAGAACTCCTGCTGTCTGTATAAAGTCCCCTAAGTCTTGAAAAAGAAAGAACCTTCTTCACTTCTAAGGAGGTGCATAACACTGGGATATTGCCTGCAGTGAATTTAACATTGTTTTGACAATGTCAGCACCAATAAAGGATCTAGTTTACTGTTTGGCTGCAACAAGTGCATGCTTAGTCATCTAGCTACAACAAAATCTCTGTCATTTTTCTATCTTGAGGAAGATGAGCCTGACTTGAGCATGTAAGTTCCAGACAAATGTTTACCAAATGGTCGCTGTGATTTTTGAGAAAAAGTAGGTATCCAACCATCTGTGTGACAGGCCAAAGACTTGGCCTTCCCTATGGGCAATCTTGAATAAACTGTGCAGAATGGTCTTTGGTAAAGTTTCCAATTGTAGCACCTAATAATCAAGACTTGATTTACTGCGTGTCTTGTATTCCCTAGGAGGAATGGTGTCTTCAGTAATATTAAAGCTCCATTGTAGATTTGGCTTATTGCATTTCTATAATCATTAACTTTAAAAGACTAAATGGGATTATGAAAACTGTCAGCCTCACTCTATTAACAGAGATAAGGATGTCCATAAAGAGATAATTCTGAAAATAGGATGTCTGTTAATCGTGATTTTCAGTGCACTTTATGTTTTGAGAATATCCCACAGATATGTTTTATTCAGTAATGCTACCTTGAACCTAAAATGCTGTTGTGTTCACTATCCCATGATCAGAAATTGTTATTTTTCTATAACAAGAGAAAGACCAGAAATTTCAGCTTTATACTTTGGTAAGTTTCTCCTACTAAGAAAAGTGACATATTGCATCCTTCCTTGGATAACAGTGTCAAAGGAAGTGATCCTTAGAAACACGTCAATGATTGGCATTAGCAAGGCTTTGATCCGTACTATTTATACAAAAAACTATTATGCTTCACTTAGTTCCTTTGATGTCCTTGAAAGAGATGGCACATAATTCCCCATGTAGAAAATGTGCACAGTGCCTTATAATGAATAAGGACATTTTCCTTTACACATTGTGGAGTGTTTCATGTGCAGTCACTAAGATTTATGCTGGAGTATGAGAGACTACAACATGATGCTAACCTTGCAGTTAGGAATGAGAGTAAGCTGTTGGTTAGCTTATGGGCTTGAACTTCAGATCTCCTGGCTCTGCATACTCCTATTTATGGCAAGTATAGTAATAGATAAATAAAGACTGGACAAGTATGCTGATGAAGTATGGTATTTAATCTGTGTTGGTTAATGCACACTTGTTTGTTTTTTCATTATAAGATACTTAACCAACCTCTGTAATTTCAAAAGTATCTTTCAAAATTCCTCTTGACCATTGATCACAAATAGGTGCTAACTTCACAAAACTTCCAGTTCTGTTTCTTTGTTTTTAATATCTATCATCTGTGCATATGCAACCAAAGAAGAACAAGTGACACAGAAAGATTTCTCTCTTGGCGCTAGCAAATGTCAGCAGTCGTCCCCATATCCTTTTATCGTGTTGTAAGATTTATAAACATTTGCTAGTGATTCACTAAACTGCTTTCCATACAAAATGTTAGAGGTGTCACATGTGATGTGACTTTAAATATTATGTTATGTTATTACTATTCAAAAAGCTGGTGATCAGTTAGCTGTGCAGAAAACAGCTGTCTTAGAAAGAGTAAAATTAGTGTTTTGAATTCCAGCAAATTCCCAACTGCCTTTTCTTTCAAAGACTTTCAAGAACATAGTATATCAATAGTTAAACAGAGAAATGAAAGATGAGAGACTGGGGATTACTTAGGAGGCTAGCCTGAAAAAAAAAAAAAAAAAAAAAAAAAAAAANAAAAAAAATAGAAAAAAGAAGAAAAAATGTGCTACATGAATATATGATGGAAGTACAGAGGGATAATGAGAAGCTGCAAAATATGTAAACTGAAAAACATATCACAAAGAAGTTTCTCAGTAAGTGCTAGAGAATTTCATCACAAGTAGATGTAAGTCTTTGTTATCTTCCATTGTATTTGGGGAAAGATGTACAAAGCATTTTGCTTAGCCTATGTTTTGTTTTTGCTTTAATAACCCAAATGGTGCTGACTTCACAAGATGTTTCCTCAAGAGATTTCCCACTGTATGTGATTGAGATTATTATGATGGATTGTGATTTACTGTAGACTAAGTGGGGCCCTCCAAGTGCTGCTGTATTCTCATGGAGGTTAAATAGTATTCAGTATGGAATACTGTCAAAAATGTTTTCTATTGTGTCAAGAAAACAATAGAAAAAATAAAGGAGCACCCACCTACCCACACTCACTGTGGCCAGTCTACTTTTGCTGCCAGGGTGGAGCAAGTCTCAAAGAATGGAGGCAACAGTTTGTGAGTGAGTTCTCTGATGCTACATAAAAACGTACTGGTGTGACTTCAAATTTTTAACAAATTTATTGATTCTGCTGCACAAAAATGTCTGTTGGAGAAAAAAACACCAAAATACCCCAACGAAACTGTGAAGCTATTCATTCTATCATTTCTTAACTTACTATATTTGGGCTGTGCCTAATTACCATTGGAGCACCTATTATTTGGTTATTAATTTATTTTCAGAAGAATCCTACAGTGTGAAAAGAGAAGCATTAATTCTCCTATATCTATTCCATGCTTCAAGAGAATGGTTTAGAAGTTTAACTTATTATTTCTAAAAATTCTGTCTGACACTGTTGACATATCATGTCCTTTGAGTTTCTCCTCCTTATTCAGAAATCAAGGCAAAAAGGTTGCTTCATAAAATATTAATAGATGTTAGTATTGTCTCTGACCTAACTTGATCAAAGTTGTTAGTGTCAAAGTTTAATTGCATTTCATGTGTTTTGGTGACATCTCTAAATCTTTCATGGATTCAATAAATTATTAGCATCACAAGAAAATCTCAGACAGCTATAATATAAAGTTGGAAAATTCTGTAAACTAAACTTGAGACTTAAATGAAAAATTAATTTATTTAATCTTAGTCTCTTCCTCCAACTCTTAGTAAAGAAGATCAAAGCCCAAATAGCTCTATGAGGCAAGGAATATTTGGGGTGGTTTTACAGTTGAACCTAGAACAAGAGTCTACCTTAATTTGAATAGTTACTATGATAATCCTGAGATACGAAAGCTTGTTTGCTTCTTCGGAATTTTTTGCAAGACTGCTGTAGACCTTGTCATTTATAGTCAGAAGCTGATTTCTGGCCCTTGTACTGAGCAGACATGCTGACATTTAACACAGTTCTTTCTCTTCAGTCAAAAGGATTCAGTTATTTTGTTTCCATTTTATGTAGTTGGTTTCCTTCTCTAATAATTTAATTAGCAGTTTCCCTAGTATTGTACTCTTCCTTCTAATGCCCATTTGAATCTATGGTCAACTGCCAGTCTTCCTCAAGCGGTGGTGGTAAGTTTTCACAATAAGCCATCCATGTCCCTTTCTTCTCAGTCTTGGATATCTTTGAGTTTATGTTTTTCCTTGCCCCGTGTTGCTGCCTTCTGGCTGCTCCCAGTTGAGTATGAGTGTGACCCCACAGCCTCCCCAGGCTCAGCCCCTCAGAGGTTCTTGTTTGTTGGGCAGCGACCCCCTGGGTTTGCCAGGCCCTTCCCACAGAGGCGCTGGCGAGCTCAAGCTCAGGCAGGGGAGGCAACAGGCACTTGGCCCTGAGGCACGTGCAGAAACCAGCTCAGCCCAGCTCTGGCCAAGGTGAGCCCAGGCCAGCCCTGGGCACATCTGTGCTCTCAGCTCAGGGTACAGCCCTATACAGCTGTAGACAGTTTTATGTCAAAAAGTCATATTCACTGCACTACAGCACTACATATGGAATTTGTTACATGCTTACCTTTTTATATTTCTAAGACACTTTTTTAACTGGAGCTTTTCAAGGATCAGCTTTACACAGTAGCTGCAAAAATGACCATGCCAGTGCAACTGAGGGAGTAGTGAACCACAGCAGATGAGCCCAATGGAGGCTGTGAACCAGTGGGGAGCCCACGCAGGAGCAGGCTTCTGGCAAGACCTGGGGACTCATGGAAAGAGAAGCCTGTGTTGGAGAAGGTTTGCTGGCGGGACTTGTGACCCCATGGTGGAACCCATGCTGGAGCAGTCTGTTCCTTAAGGACTGCACCCTGTGGAAAGGACCAACCCTGGAGCAATTTGTGAAAAACTGTAGCCCATGGGAAGGACCCACCTTGAAGTTCATGGAGGGCTGTCTTCCGTGGGAGGGACCCCATGCTGGAGCAGGAAAAGCGTATGAGGAGTCCTCCCTCTGAGGAGGAAGGAGATGCAGAGACAACGTGCGATGAACTGACCGCAATCCCCATTCCCTGTCCTCCTGTGCTGATGGATGGGGGGGAGGTAGAGAATTTGGAATGAAGTTGAGCATGGGAAGAAGGGAGGGGTGGGGGGAAGGTGTTTTAAGATTTGATTTGATTTCTCATTACTCTACTCTGATTTGATTGGCAATATATGAGATGTAAAGACAGGGAAGGATATAGAGTCTTTGCAGCCTAACAGAAAACAATGCATTCAGCAAGACACCTTAGGTGATCATTTGTACCCCACAAAACTAATACCTTCCTTATACATGTAGCGTGCTCCTAACCCCCTTTGATGATTTAATAATTCATGCGCTATGGAGAAGCTTAACCATAAAAAAGGCTCACAAAGTTTCTAAGATGTTTGTCTTTGGCAACTGCATCAGAGGTCACTCCTGCAAGGAAATAATATCAGTTACCCAGAGAAGTAAATAGTCCAACAAGTTACTTTCAATTTATTTTTGTTCAAAGCAGCTGATCAAAACAGAAGGAAGAAAGGTGCAGAATTCAGAGACACACACCAAGCCACACACCCAAACTTAAATGGGTCTTGGCTATTTTGCAGGCTGAGCCAGAGGTCCATGAAGAATTGAGATAGCTATAGCAGGTGCATCCAACAACTCCAATTCAATGTGTGCAACAGGACAAATGTCCCCAGCAGCTCTTGGATTCTGCCCTTTTTTATCTTCTAGGCTGCCAGATCCCACTAACCTTCTGGGCCACCAGGAGGATTTCTTCTTGGGACTGGCTGCACTTGCAAACGCCACTCAGACTCAACCAATACATTTCAGGATGGGGTCTTTATTTGGGCCAAGCTTGGTCTCACCAGTTCTTCTTCTTTCATGCTGGGGAGCTACGAATTTACCTCAAGCAGTATGGGAAGACGTGGACATCTTTGAAAGAATTCTCAGCATAGAAGTAATAGATCAGTAATAGCAAGTGCCAAAGATGCCATATCTGCAGCCTTTGTCAGAGCAACAATTCTTTAAGAGGAGTGACTCTCAGATCACTGATATGATAGGATGCAATTTAGTCTGTAGCCATCTGGACCTTCCTGAAACAGGACAAGTGACCCTGACAATTTTTAAAGGACATAATTTAGGCCCAGCTTCAGGACTTCTGAAANAAATGTGTGTATATATATATGTGTATAGAAAACACCAAACACCCACACTCATACACGCAGCAAATTTGAGACAACTCAGTTTTTTCTTGAGATAGCGTCATATGAGAAATTCAGCAGGAGTGACTCCAGTAATGGACAAGGAGGGACAGCTTTGTTTCTCATCACCATACATACAGTTGATTATTTGCCTAGAGATTGCATGGCAGAAACTTAAATTAAGTTACTTCTTCTGAAGTCCTTCAACTATTCAGAGATGAAGGCTGTTCTATTACTGAATATGTCAGTATCTGTTGACATACGAGTTGTGAATGGATGGCAAAGTGCATGAAGTGTCATGTTAGATATTTGTGATGAGAATGAATCACCCTGGGCCATTTTAAACAAAAATCTAGTGCAATCATAAGTTCTTGGGAAAAGTCTCAAGAACAAGAGACTTGGAAAACAATACATTCATTTACCACTGTCTTCACAGAGGTGTTGATTCATTAGCAATTCTTTCATGGGAACAAAGCTCTGATATGCTTCAGAAAGATTACTAGTGGGTCTAGACTGCTGAGTCAGGAAGAATAATATTATTTCCCCACAAGAAGAATCTTTTGTCACAGTCTGCTCATGCTGAAGAGTGAAAAGAAATCACTCCAGCAACAAGTTTCTCTTCTGACTGTGTCCTCAGACTGTATTGTGCCTTTATTGGATCACTGACAAACATTTCTAACCTGAAGAGACCAATCAGGGAATGATTCCAGTATCAGCTTTTCAGATGGAGGTGAAAGTACTTTGACATTTACATCAGCAGACAGCTCACCATGTCAATTTTTCTGGCTTGCAAACAGCTATGCAATCAAAGTGACCATCTCTGCAATCATCAGAATGTGACTGGCAATGTCAGCTTGTCTTTCTCTAGAACATATTCGCGATCTGTGTGAATCTCCACCTTATAACTAGAGACAGCATTTAGAATTTCAGTGGGAAGCACTCATCTCCTGCATAGCTTCATTCAGTTGGTGTCAAAGTTCTTGAATAGTAAATGATAAGCACTTCATTCTCATCTGGTTATGTGTAGCAGAGATTGACTCGAATGCCATAGACTGGAACATCACAAATGATAATCAGCAGTGTCTGGTTGTCATAGTGGATGAGTGGAATTGGATGTCAGTCATTTGCTCACATTTTTGAAATGCACTTTGTGCTGGAAAGTCCATTTCCATGGAACTGTCTTGTCAAAGAAGCGAAAAAGAGCTTTGGTGATCTTTGCTTTTCATTTTAGGGAACTGTAGCAGAAGTTCCAAGTAATATCTGTAGACCTTGTTTGTGCTTGTCAGATAAATTAAAAATTGCCTTCATTTTGTTCTGTGAAACATAGATGTATCTATTTAGCCTCTTTCTATAACTACAGTACCTAAGAAGGTGACAGTCTCCTAGTCCCTCCTCTGCTTTCACTGTTGGTGGGGCCCTCCATGGGCTGCAGAGGGACAAGTTCCTTTACCATGCTCATCTCCATGGGACACATTTTGAATCTTTTCTCCGGCACAGAATCACACAGAATTACAGAATCTTCAGA
>VXBH01009329.1:0-11101 GCA_013400035.1 Rynchops niger | reverse complement strand
CAAAAAAAAAGCAGCTCTGATCCCAAGGATGTTATAAGTGGCCACTGCCTCCAGCAGCTTCAGAGCCCAGGGATTCCTTCTGCCAAGCCACTGTAGCCCAGCCCAGAGACCTGGGGATGTCCATCCCAGGCCGATGGATGTGGCTACTGCTTTCCCATTTGCAGTTACAACCAGTAGCAAGGCTGAGTGTGCATCCCAGACACATACACAGAGGGCTACACAGACTGCCACAGACAAGGCACTGCCTTTAACATCCAGGACTCACACAAAACATAAGCATAAACAACCAAGTCCCCTTCCTCCTCTGTGGCTGGTAAGGACTGAAGGTCACCACATCACACGATTCACAAGAACATTCACAGATCCCTCGATGAGTGGCACAGCCCCTCTGTCCCTCCATGTATTGGTTTACATGGCATGGGTAGCTTCTGTGAGAAGAGACCAGGAGCTGCCCCCAAGTCAGACAGATCCAGCCAGCTCCAAAAGAGACCCACTGCTGACCAAACTGAGCCAATCCGCAACACAGGTGGTACCTCTCTGATAACATATTTAAGAAAGGGTAAAAAACACTGCACAGCAGCTGTGAGAAAGAGGAATGAGAAAAAAAAATGTGAGAGAAAAACNAGAAGAGACCAGGAGCTGCCCCCAAGTCAGACAGATCCAGCCAGCTCCAAAAGAGACCCACTGCTGACCAAACTGAGCCAATCCGCAACACAGGTGGTACCTCTCTGATAACATATTTAAGAAAGGGTAAAAAACACTGCACAGCAGCTGTGAGAAAGAGGAATGAGAAAAAAAAATGTGAGAGAAAAACCTGCAGATGCCAAGATCAGTGAAGAAGGTGCTACAGGTACTGGAGCAGAGATTCCCCTGCAGCCTGTAGTGAAGACCATGGTGACACAGGTCGTCCTGCTGCTGCCCATGGAGGACCACGTCAGAGCATATATTCACATTACAGCCCATGGAGGACCCCATGCCACAGCAGATAGATACATCCCAAAAGAAGCTGCAGCCTCCAGAGGCACACCCATGCTGGAGCAGGCTCCTGGCAAGAACTATGGCCTGTGGAGGACCCACACTGGAACAGTCCATTCCTGAAGGACTGTACCCCATGGTATGGGCCCATGCTGCAGCAGTTCTTGAAGAACTGCGGCCCATGGAAGGACCCACATTGGAGCAATTAAGTGAAGGACTGTATCTCATGGGAGAGATCCCATGCCAGAGCAGGGGAAGCACATGAGGAGGAAGGAGTGGCAGCCAAGGTCAACCCACCACACCCCAATACCCTGGCCTGTATCCTGAGCCCTCCTATCCACTCCAAAGGTTTCCTACTCACTGACTCATCCAGCTTGGCACTCATTAACAGAAACACGCACTCCTACACTTATCTCAGAGGCACTTCACACTTGCAGGTTGTCCCAAATACCAGCACTGCCCCTCTGCCCACCTGATACTTTAAAGGTCACCTATTCCAATCCCTCTGCAATGAGAATAGGCATCTTCAACTAGGACAGGTTGCTCAGAGCCCCGTCCAACCTAACCTTGAATGTTTCCACAGATGGGGCATCTACCACCTCTCTGAGCAATCTGGGCCAGTTTTTCACCACCCTCATTGTAAAAAATTTCTTCCTTATATCTAGGTCTGAATCTACTCTCTTTTAGTTTAAAACTGTTACTTCTCGTCCTATTGCAACAGGCCCTGCTAAAACATTTGTCCTCATCTTTCCTGTAGGTCCCCTTTAAGTACTGAAAGGCTACAATAAGGTCTCCCTGGAGCCTTCTCTTCTCCAGGCTGAACAACCCCAACTCTCTCAGCCTATTCTCATAGGAAAGGTGCTCTAGCCCTCCAATCATTTTTGTGCCCCTCCTCTGGACCTGCTCCAACAGGCCCATGTCTTTCCTGTGCTGAGAACTCCAGTGCTGGACACAGTACTCCAGGTGGGGTCTCACCAGAGCAGAGTAGAGGGGGAGAATCACCTCCCTCGACCTGCTGGCCATGCTTCTTTTGATGCGGCCCAGGATACAGTTGGCCATCTGGGCTGCGAGTGCAAACTGTCATCTCATATCCAGCTTTTCATCCACCAGTACCCCCAAGTCCTTCTCAGCAGGGCTGCTCTCAATGTCTTCATCCCCCAGCCTGTATTGATACCAGGGGTTATATAACATGATGCTCAGCAATGAAAACTGAAGGGAGAGGTATTTGGGGGAGGTAGCCAATGCTGGGCATCAGCCTACTTGTGGGAGGTAGTGAATGATAGCCTTTGCATTACTTGTTTGTCCCATCCCGTCCCCCCCATTTAAGCTGCCTTTATCTTGACTCACAAGTTTTCCTGCTTGTGCATTTCCCATTCTCTCCCCCTGCCCACTAGGGGCAGGGGTAGCAAGAGGCTGCATGGTGCTTAGCTGCTGGCTGGGGTCAGCCCACCATATTGGTCCAAATAAATTCATATAGAAGAACATTTTCAATCTCTGCTTTGTCAGCTACCAGTGGAGAGAAAACGTGGAGGAAATATCAAAAATTGAAACTAGACACAGTCTATGTATCACAGATCATCACTTGTTGTACCAGAGCACAAAAACAGAACTAAAAAAAAAAATATTCACCCTTAATTTTCTAAACAAAACTATAATAAATCTATAAAACATAGTTTAATAAAATACCTTGTACATTTCTGCTTCAATTTGTTGATGAACACCTACATAACTCTTCTTCACTTGCTGCTTATCTTTGATCATCATTGTAAGCCTATGCAAAGGCCCAGAATTAAGATCCTCTGCATGAGTCTTCATTATTTTACTCAGCTGTTCTGTTTGCTGCACCATGAGCAACCAAGACTATTAAAAAAAAAAAAAAAAAGGCAGAAGAGCAGTTACTTATTCTGGCTTACAAATAACCAAATGATGAACAGGAACTGTAGGGAAAAATGCAGCACTGTTTAAAACAATTTAGTAATTTAATTTTTGTTTTTAAGTTACCTGAATCTTGAGATCTTCTAAAAATGTTCTTCCTTCTACAGCAAAACCATCCCCTGAACTTATTCATTAAAAAAGTATCAGAGACAAAACCATAATATTGCATGGTCACATTTCAGCAGTGTTTTAGGACTTCTGAACATCCATGAAAGCTGTACATCCTCAACACCTTTGACAATCATGTCCCCACGTTCTCTTGTTTCCTAATCACAGTTCCTCTCTCCAAGCTGACTTTTCTGCCTTTATCTAAATATTTCACGGTAATATGCATTTGAGTTGTAATTGTTTAAGAGGATATTATTCATCAGCTGCTCCATATTAATTGATATCATCAGTGCTCAGTCCATCAGTTGCAAAACATAAGGTGCTAACAGATTACTCATTTGTCACAGTAACTGAACATTTTTCTGTACCCTTACTTTTAACTTCCTTGGCCATTCTGCCAGTCAGTTTTCAGGACAGCAAAACATACTGTGGCATTGAACCTTGCATAAAGAACAAACTGCAATGCGAACAAAGATTTCCAATGTACAACAGATATGGACCTGAAATTAAATTTCAGATGAAAGGAAAGTTTTTCATACCCTAAAGAATCCCGTTACACATTGTTGATGGGAATGGTATTGGATTCCTAAGAGGTAATTCACTAATAGACTGCTATGCTACATTTGAAATTGCAGAATGGGTATTTGCAATACAGTTACCAGTTTTTGAAGGCAGCTAATATGCTGTTTTTAAAATCTTGTTCTTGCTAAAGATACAAATTAACCTTAAATCATCAAACCTTCAAAAATGTATTTGTTTGGTAGGTTTGGGGTTTTCTTACATCTCTCACATATTATACTGGGTCTAGCTGGGATGAAATTAACTTTCTTCATAGCAGCCCATATGGTGCTGCGTTTCAGATTTGTAACCAGAACAGTGTTGATAACACACCCATGTTTTAGCTGTTGCTGAACAGCGATTGCACAGTATGAAGGCCTTCTCTGTTTTACACTCTGTCCCCCCACAGCGAGTAGGTCGGGAGTATGCAAGAAGTTGGGAGGGGACACAACCAGAACAGCTGACTCAAATTGACCAAGAGAGATATTCCATACCATATAATATCGTTCTCTGCAATAAAAACTGAGGGGATAGGGATTTTTGGGAAGGTAGTCATTGCTCAGAGACTGGCTGGGCATCAGTCTGCTTGTGGGAGGTGGTGAGTGACTGCCTTTGCATCACTTGGCTCCCCCCCCTTTTCTCCTTCCTCTTTCCTTTGCTTATTAAACTATCTTTATCTCAACCCATAATTTTTGCCTTTGCTCTTCTTGTTCTCTCCCCCATCCCCAGGGGGTGGGGGGAGCAAGTAAGCAGCTTTGTGGTGCTTTGCCCATCACGTATATTTCCATCTCTACATGACTATGCTAAAAGTCACATGGTATTTTAGAGAATAAAATAAAAACCAGCTAATCCCTGTATACTTATTAAACTATATTTAACATTTCCTTTAGCTCATACGCATTCCATGGACTGGCACAGAGCTGTCTCAGACTGCTTAAAAAGTAATGTTCTAAAACATCAGGGCCTACAGCTTCCTGGCTTTATCTGAAAACTGTTTAATCCTTTCACTACAGAACATTTTCCAAGTGTCATCAGCAGGCATATTTCAGAGTTGTGCATGATAAAAACAACATTAAACATCGGTTATAGAAGAGTTCATGAGAGAGCTCCTAGAGGCAGAACTGTAAGAGTTCTGCATTTCGTCTTTGACTGATTTATTACTGATGAAACAAATAGTTTCAATCAATGATGAAAAGCCCAGCAAATGCATTTTTAACAGAACACGTACTCTAAAGAAATACTTCACTTACAATTCACTAAATAAACCTAAATAAGTCATATATGTAGTGAAAAACTGTCATTACAATTAAGAAAAATTGATCTGCACATTCTCCATTTCTTACATCTCTAATACTGGTTAAAACAAGGATTTCAGTGTTTTGTATGATTACATTTTATTAGTTTTAAATCACAGAATTGCAGGGGTTGGAAGGGACTTCCAGAGATCATCTAGTCCAACCCCCCTGCCAAAGCAGGTTCACCTAGAGCAGGCTGCACAGGAATGCATCCAGGCACGTTTTTAATATCTCCAGAGAAGGGAGACTCCGCAACCTCTCTGAGCAGCCTGTTCCAGTGCCCTGTCACCCTCAAAGGAAAGAAGTTTTTCCACACGTTCAGACAGAATTTCCTGTGTTCCAGTTTGTGTCCGTTGCCCCTTGTCCTGTTGCCGGGCACCACTGAAAAGAGTCTGGCCCCCATCCTCTTGACACCAGCCCTTCAGATATTTACAAGCATTGATAAGGTCCCCTCTCAGTCTTCTGTAAAACCTCTCTTCTCAGGAAAAGGTATCATGAAATAGCAAAGTAAATTAGAATGATGTCAGCAAAGTAATCAAAACAATAATTCAGACATTTTAATTGCCAAAAATCAGTAAGACAATGCATTGCTACACAACCTTAAAATCTAAGTTGACAGTGAAATTACAAAAGATTTGCCAGTAGCATATGAATATTTTTGCTATTGTGCAAAGATATACAGAGATCAAGGGTACAGTTTGAGGAACATGGTACCTCCTCAGAAGATGGGGGTAAGGGGGGCTAAGATAACTCCTGAAAGAACAACTTAGGTGCCAATGTCCAAAACAAATTTTCAAAACATGACACAGATGCCTTTCTGCAACCCAAATTTTTTATTATTTTTATTTTTTTAAATTATTTTTTCACAAAAAGACAGACACCCATATTACTGGCATAAGTTGTGCTAGACTGAGCTAGCCACAAAGCTTAAAGATTGCAGTGCTGAATACTTTAATATCTATGCTCCTTTATTGTTTTAAGTCTTAAGTCACTCTCAGTTTCATTGCCTAAAATAACTGCAAGACAGTTTTGCTAGCACATAAGAGCAATTCTACTGGGGCAGCATTAGCAAGAATTATTAATCATATCCCCAATAAATCTATGTGAAACTTTGAGTTTTCTATGCCATATATTTTATACTGATGGATCCCAAAGAAGATATCTGACTTCTGCCATTAAGCAGAAAACGTTCGAATCTGTTTACCAAAATCATCACACCTTAGATGACAAAACCTATAACAAACTGTGCATGAAAAACATAACTGGGTGAAAAACATTCCAAATACACCAAAATACACCATTAAAACCCATATACAGAAAAAAGGCAGAGTATCAATTTAAAAATACAATAGTTACTTGGGAGGGATGGAATTTAAGCTAAACACTGTGTGGTTATACTTTTGGGACAGAAGAAACAGGCTAGCTATACCAGTGTAGCTTTCAAATCACACAAACCACCACTTTAACCTAGTATAAGTCTAGATTGATGCACAAGGAGTAGTTATGTTCCTACTCCTATGAGCATGATAAGAGGCTAGCGTTCAAGCAGCAACTCCATAAGCCAGCTAAAAACTGCTTCATCTAAAACTTAACCTGACCAAAAAAAAAAGTTTTCCTGCAGAGCAGGAGGATCAGTATTTATGCCACGCTGAAGTGACTGTGTAACCACTGCTACAGCAAAAGGGACAAGAATTGAATAAGCCATTAAAACAGAAATGTTTTCTCTCATCAGGAAGGAATTCAAGTGGGGAGTGAAGCTTACTAACAAGTGAAGTAGGGAAGTTTAATTCATCTTTACCTTCATTGTACTTCCTCTAAATGTGATGATTAATCATCTAGGGGGAGGATAGCCTTACCTTCATAAAAAGTCAAGACAGTTATTTTAAATTGGGTATGAAATTAAGTTTAAACAAGTCTACAATTATGAGAAACACCCTAAATTAATGCTTTGTTTTCACAAAAATATACTATGGTGTGAATAACAGCTGGAATGCTAGGCTTTGCCTTGATTTCTTGGCCTTTTTCTGTCACAAATTCTATAACAGAAACAATAGCTCCTATTTAACTGTTTTTATAAGAAAAGCTTACTATAACGTTTTGAAAACAGAGTATGCTAAACAAAACAGCAGATAACTGAGGAACCTAAAACGCTGAAGTTCAAAATTCAGGATCCCGGTTTAGTTTATTGTTCTTAAAAGCAAGACCGGGGCCTGACTTTTGCATATTCCACTGAGGGACTAAAGAGCTTATTTTAAACACTTTAGCTACAGTAATTCTCAAGAGGCTGAATCAATAGGAATCAAACAGAAATGCTATTCTGAGTTGAGCCAGTTATCATTCCATATATTATCTTTCCCATTTTCCTCTAAATAAAGTAGACAGAATATGACAGAGTCACTTCACAAAACAGCCAGGAGAATAACATTTATTGTGACATGTTTTAGTAGAACATTGGAAAATAAAAAAAAAAAGACTGATGGACTTTGTTACTTACAAAAAACAGACAAAAAACCCAAACTAACAAAAAAAAAACCAAAACCAACCCTGTTGGTTTCTAAAGATTTTCTTACCTTAGACACATTGCTGATATAATCCAGTTGACAAGTACTCTCTTTATCTATTTGATTACAAAGATTTTGTAAAGTGGCAGCATACTCCTTATCACTTTTTACTCGCATTACCATAAATTTCTTCACTGTTTCCAGCAGTCGCAGTTCCCAGTCTTGCAGTTTTAATAAAGCATCATGAGAATACTTCAGGTCACTTCCAAACCCCATTTTTAAGGCACTCTATACTGCACAGGCAACAAGATAGATTCTTCACCACATCTGAAAGTAGAACAAGATTCATAAGAAGCGTATCAAAAGAAAAACTTGTGTTACAAAGGGCAACTATTAATGCCTGAACGCTGAAATAACATAATCATAAGATTAAGCATTACCTTATACATACCACTTGGAAACCAACTGAAAGGAGGGTCAAAACAATTTCAAACACCAACCTATGACTTTAAGAGATCGCAGGTCCTCCATGTTACTTTGAACTGTCAGATTAATCTCAGTTTGTAGCCTACAGTTTCCCGTCTGTAAAAATATAGTAGTATAATAGTACCTACCTGTACTGGGTCTGGCTGGGATAGAGTTAATTTTCTTCATAACAGCCTGTAGGGTGCTATGTTTTGCATTTGTGACCAAAACAGTGTTGATAACACACTGATGTTTTGGCTATTGCTGAACAGTGCTTCCACAGTGTCAAGGCCTTCTCTGTTTCTCACACTGCCCCGCCAGCGAGTAGGCTGGGGATGGGCAAGAAGTTGTGAGGGGACAAATCCTGGGATAGCTGACCCAAACTGACCAAAGGGATATATTCCATGCCATATAATGTCATGTTCATCAATAAAAATGGGGGGTAATCTTTCCATAGTAGCCGTTGCTCAGAAACTGGCCAGACTTCAGTCTGCTTTTGAGAGGTGGTGAGTGATTGCCTTCGCATCACTTTTTCCTCACACTCCCCTTTCACTTATTAAAACATATTTGTCTCAACCCACAAGTTTTTCTTGCTTTTGCTTTTCCAATTCTTTCCCCATCTCGCTGCAGGGAAAGTGAGCAAGCACCTGATGGATGCTTAGTTGTTGGCTAAGGCCATCTCACCATACTCCCTAACTTTAAGTGACTAGTCCTAGCGACTCAAAATATTTAATTCCAGTGTTAAGTTCTAAGAGCACTGCATCTCTGAGAAATGGATAATTGGAAGATGACTAGGTAGCTTGTTCCTAAATACTGTGGTAAAAGTTTCAGATTCAACCTCCCAAAAGTTAGAAGATATCTCAAATCAGGTTCCCTGTGCAACTTTACATTGATCCATCCATCCCCCCCCGGAGATATACACATCATAACAGTCCTTAATTTCATACCATTTCCCCTTAAAGCAGCTCCGTCTCATTGCACAAAATGGACATCATTTGATAATCAGACAAGAAAGATTGAATATTACTGTATGAAATCCTACGGTACAACTGCAGATCAAAGACATGTCCGAGCTAGCTTTAAAACACCCACTTCTGATACTGATACACATGCAACCACATCACAGAAGAGTTGAGTCCACATATACGAGCAATTTCCAAAGACTTACATAGGTTTTGCCCTGTGGGCTGAACCCTATTTTCCGTGTATCCATCTAAAACTTATCCCCATACTAATCAGCTTCAAACTTGGTCAGATAAACTTACATAAACTACAGTTACAGCTCCAGACTGCAGTATAAACATACCCTGAGCATTGCTTTTTCATCAGTTCCTGCACTCCAGACAAGCCTTAGTTCTTTTAAACACAGAAGTATTAATTTCTTCATAGGCTTTTCATTGCCACTTAAATTAGCCGAGTGCTTTACAAACATTAACAGATTTATCTTCCTAACAGTCCAAGAGGTGAAGCAGGACTAATACTCTTATTTTATGCAGATAACTAGGACACAGAAATTCATGTCAACATTGTACCAGCTAATACTGGATACCTAATTTGCAAGGCTTAAAGACAGACTTTTCAGGGTGCCCAGCATTTTTAATGTATTAAACATCTAGAACAAAGATGTAATTGGCTTCAGTTACCACACAGAATTTCTGCAAATGAGAATCTACAACTTGAAAACTGACTATCAGATAATGAAGAACAGTCATCACATAGGCAAATTTTCATGTATATGATTTGTCCAATATGATATGTCATGGTAATAGCAGCATAATCAATTTATCTTTGGTAGCCTTACTCCCAATCCTTCTCTTCCTGTAGTTTCCTGCCTCAGTTAGCTCTTCCAAAAAGTTACTGAAATAAGCCTCATTCACTACTTATTCTCAGAACACAAGCTATGATATGTAACTAAAGAAACCATGATCCTATAAAGAAAATAAAAATAGCATTGTGTTATTATGCATGTACACAATGGAGACAAATTAAGGTTATATGAGTAACCGTAGATCTTGCTGTCACAAGCTTTCATATTATACTCATAGTTCTTACTGATGGTTAAGAGCTCTGTCATAAAGAACAATGCTAAGTGTCTATTGCCCTATTTATTAAGGATGGTCTCTGTCATTAGCTGTATTAATGCTAATATTTTTTTACAGTTAAAATTTAGGAACAGTCTTGCAAAAAAATTTAGTAAGATGAATGAAAGAAAAAAATCTTTAAGACCCTTATTAACATGACTGGTGCTTCATTTGTGATTTTTGACATACTTCAGATTTATATCTACTTTTGTGACTAAGGTCATTTTTCTCCTGCAACACTTCAGTTATAAACTACTTTCTTACTTTTCAGAAACAAAAAAGAATGGAACTGAATCTCAGGATAAGGTCTAGCCCTGTGCTACTAGTAAAGTGCTGACTTCCATCTTTTACTGACAGACAGGAGGACAAGGGAGGAAATCTCAGCATACGATATTTCATTCAGCTTTTACTGACTCAGTGAATCAAAAGATCCAATAATATCTCGCTTCAGCCTGCTAAATCTCCCTTCTTTAAGTAACAATTGGATTGTTTTCAGATTACACTACTGGATGCCTGGATACATTGACAAAAGACGTATACATACTGGACTCTGATCTTTGTATTAAATCATTCCATTCACCACAACAGCAGCAGCATAACAGAAATTTGGTTTGCAACAGTCAAAATTCTAATTCTTTAAGACTAACAAGGATAAAGTTTCAGAGCTGATGATTCTCAACCGGGCAAGCCAGCCTTAGCAATCCTCCTGTGTAAATTAAGACAATGTTCAACACAGAAATTAGAATCATAGAATCATTTAGGTTGGAAAAAAAACCTTAAGAACATTGAGTCCAACCGTTAACCTAATACTACCAAGTCCACCACTAAACCATGTCCCTCAGCACCACATGTACATGCCTTTTAAATGCTTCCAGGGATGGTAACTCAACCATTTCCCTGGGCAGCCTGTTCCAATGCTTGACAACTCTATCAGTGAAGGCATTTTTCCTAATATCCAATGTAAACCTATCCTGGTGTAACTTGAGACTGTTTCCTCTTGTCCTATCACTTGTTACTTGGGAGAAGAGATCAACACCCACCTCGCTACACAGAATCACAGAATCGTAGGGTTGGAAGGGACCTCTGGAGATCATCTAGTCCAACCCCCCTTACAGAANACGCTCAGGTTTGTGCCCATTACCAAGAGGTCCCCAGGCACTACTGAAAAGATCCTGGCCCCACC
>VXBH01009328.1:50626-63981 GCA_013400035.1 Rynchops niger | reverse complement strand
CGTGGGCCGACCGCTCTCACCGCGCCTTTCTCCGCAGAACTGGCCAATTACGAGCGCAACGTGAACCGGGCCGTTCACAAGTACAACGCGTACAGGTACGGCCTCCCTCCTCCCCGCCCCGGGGCCCAGCCCGCCGCGGTAGCTGGGCCGGCAGTGCCCTCGGGTGCTGACCGCCCCCGTTCCGCAGGAAAGCAGCGTCGGTTATTTCCCGGTACCCCAGCAAGATACGGAGCGGGGCCGAAGCCAAGAAGCTGGTAGGTGCTCCCGGGGGCTGGGGGCAGCGCGGGGCCCGGTGCCGTGGCCGGAGCGGGGGACCCCGGATGAGTCTCTGCCTGCGAGAGAGTTCTGTTGTGTCGGGCTTCCCCTTCGCTCTGTCGCGGCTTCGCTAAATTTGGTGAACTTGAGCAGAAGTAATCAAAGCCTCGTTGAAAATTACTGCTTTCGGGGAGCTTTTAACATAGCCCTTGTTTATGCTGCTTGTGTTGTGCCTGTGAATTCTTGTGCTGTCTGGTGGTCCACCGTTTTATCATGGTCTTGGTGGCACCATAGTTCTTTCTGGACTCTAAATTCTGGGAAGCTTTCCTTTTTTTCTACATATAATGGCTTTAAGTGGTCTAAAAGTTAACTTGTCTCTCTCGCCTCCACCCTCAATGTTTAGGATGGAGTGGGTGCTAAAATAGCTGAGAAGATAGATGAGTTCTTATCCACTGGAAAACTACGCAAATTGGAAAAGGTGGGTTTCTTTCCCTTGTGCCCTAATTCTCAATAGGTTCTTTTCTTTGTAACTTGCAAAGTAGCCTGCTTGCTTGTACAATTTCTGTTGTTGTCCTTTGGGGAGACTGATGTGAAGCTTAAGAATGGTGGACGTGGAATATATGGTGAGTAGAAAGCAGCGAATGCAAAGCTCAGCTGAAGACTCAAAATTGTCTATTTATGAAAATATTTTAGGTTATATAATCAGCATGTGAATGTCTTCTGTGAGAAGTAGAATTCTGACTCTGGGAGGCTGTGGAGTTTCGTGGTTTAACCACGCAGTTCACCTTGGCAGTTAAGCAGTTTTCAGGCGTGGTAAATATGGCATTATTGTGATACACACCAGTACCCTTGGTTCTGGTTTGCATTGATGTGACCCTCCAAAGCAGAGTCTGACTAAGCTGTTTTAGCTTCTCAAGACTTCTTTGTTTGTTGCAAGTGGAGTAAAGAAGGGTTTGGTTTGTGTTGTTTTGCTTTTGCAGATTCGACAAGATGATACAAGTGCATCTATCAATCTACTGACACGAGTTACTGGCATTGGGTAAAGTTTTTTGCTTGTTTTTCCTTCTTCTGTTCTTCCTTCTCTTATCCTGTTTATTTGGTGGAGTTATGAACAGAATTTGGGTGATTGCAAATAACGAAGAGAATGAGTTTGAGACGATGCTGTAGTGCCCATAGTGAGACACTATAGTTGTGATGACACAAATGGCTGAGAAGGGTGTAGAATTGTCAGTTACAGGCTTTGAGGTAGAGGAGTGGAGCGGGAATCTCTTGTGTGCAGGTTGAGAGGGGAAGGAGAGCAGGGCTGGTGAAGAACGGAACTGTGAAAGACTGAGAAGAGTGGAAGTGAGAAGTCCCTTTAGGACTTTTGGCGGGAAGGTGGGCCCAGCAACAATGGTGCTCTGTTGTGTGTTTGTAAAAGGATTAGTAAAGTCCTGAAATAGGCAACAGACAAAAAACCCCAAAAGGCCATCGGGGCTCTTGTGCAATATTTGAAACCCTTGAGGTTAAGTGTAGGGAATGTGATCGTCCTCAAATAATTCTGAGTTTGCTCAAAGTTTGAGGATATACTGGGATTTGAGAATGCCTTTGACAAATTGGGATGGGATGCAGAAGGAGAAGCTTGGGTGCTGTCCTGTCTCGGGACAGTGGAAGTTGCCTCTCTCGGTCTGGAATCTGGCAAGAGATGCAGAGAAAGGAAGTAAATGGCAGGTCAAGATCTGCTAATTCTGTTGTAATGTAATAGTTTTATTGAGGAAGCGGATTCTAAGTCTTTAAGGGTGGTGGAGCTGTAACCAGGGATTCCAGAGTAGTTGGAAAGTAGTTCCCCAGGAAGGGATTATGCATCCAGACTGGTGGTTCTCAGCATTTTGAGATATTGGAAAGGTATCTGGGTATAACACTACTTGAATGCCTTTGTCATAGTTGAAAGGTCATTCTTTCCCCACAGATTCACGCAGATTAATCTAATGACAAACCCTTAAAGGGGAAAGAGGTTCCGCCATTCACTCGAGTGTCGTGCTGAAGGCGAACTCTCCAGCCAAACTGGAGCTGGAACTGCTTTGCTGTACTGTTGGTTGCAAACTGGAGCCTTGTTGGGTTTTTTGAAGCACTAGTCTAAAGACACTTTTGTGTTGCTGTTGCCTTTAGCTGGTTCAGAGACTGGTTGTGGTTAAAGTAGTTCTTATCGTGCAGTCAGTGTTGTTGTCTAAAGCAATACTGCCAATATGGTGAGATTTTGTTTATTTTTTTTATGATTATACATCACTATATAGTTATATCAGAGCTAAAAAATGTTCTGGCCAAGCCTTGGATAGCCATCTCTGCCGATTGAAAGTACAGACCGAAAATGTGTATGCTGAAAAGAAGGTAAGCGTCAGAAGCGAGTTCAGTCTTAGCCATGAAGAGCCTAAGCAGTTACAGTGAATTCTAATGTTCCTGTCGATGTTGTAAGATTCTTGCTGTTTCTGATGGCAATCTGCCTTGTCTCTTTGCAGTCCTGCTGCTGCTAGGAAGTTTGTTGAGGAAGGAATTAAGACTTTAGAAGGTAAGTGTAACTTTGGTTCCTCAATTCACACGCCAGTAATGTTTTTTTCTGTCAAGCTGCTTGTTCCACAGTGGTACTGTGATGGCAGATATGCCCTAGGCTTTGAGGAAAGTGTATAAAATGCTAAAGTTACTGCACAGGCTAAAGGCATTACATACGCACCCAAAGTACTTACAGATTACGTAGAAAATAACAAGGATTTTGGCTTTCAGGTGAATGGTCTATTGAAGTCTTTATTGGGAAGTGCCCTGTGCATTTGTACTCATCCCATCAGCTGTTGAGTAGTCAGTTTAAAATCTTTTCCTTTGAGGTTGCTGTTTTCTGGTTATGTATTCTTTGCGCGTGTTATCTTTGCATTGGTGGAAACTTCCTGTAACTTTTTTAGCCCTCAAGTAACATTTTGGATTTTTTATGTCTTCTAGATCTAAGAAAAAATGAGCACAAGCTGACCCATCACCAGCGAATTGGGTTGAAGTAAGCTTTCTTGGGTGCAAGTGCTTGGCTTTTCTAATGCTTCCTTCAGACACCAGGATGTAATGTAAGGTTACACAGGCCAAGTAAGGTTCTGTCTCTCTGTGTGCTCTACATGCTTTTCAGCAGTTGTTCAGAGCTTTTGTTTCACTGGGGTTGTAATTCAGTAGGCTTCGTCTCCATCCAGAAGGAAATTAATTTCAAATGACTCTTTCAGTTAGCTCATGGAGAATCACCTTAGCAAGGTTGCAATGATCTTTCTTGGGAATCTGCATGAATGTGGTCCAGGCTATTTTTTGTTATGGGCTGTGAGCAAGGGAAGACTTTGCATGCCTGAACTTGAGAATGATGTGAAGAATGTGTGTGTCTGTCCCTCAGTACTTACCAGCTTGAAAGCTGCTTGCTGAGCATCTGTTTGCTGTGCTAGTTCTGGCAGAACTATAGCTATGTTTGTGAAAAGCTGTCAGTGAATCAAATAAAGCCCTGTATCTGAATTGGTTCTGTGAGGGGCCAGATCTGGTGTTTCCACTCACTGCTTGCCAGTGAGTGAGAAAGGTTACACAACGGTTGTCATCTTCCCACTGCTCATCTGAGCCCCGTACCCAATGTGCATCCCTGCCTTTATACGCGTGAGTATTCAAGGGAAAAACTTTTCACTATTAAGTGAGTATAAGGAAACTCACCTGACCTGTCCGTGTTGCTAGTGCACACATTGCCCTCAGATCTGCTTCCAGCATTGTGCTGCGATGTTTCAGAACCTCTGGTAAGTGCTGAGCTGAAAGAATGGTTTCAGTGCTCTGTGGTGGTCTTTTTGTCCCTAGTTCCACTGTAACTCTTGGAGGGGGCTGGGGTGGGGGAGTCCCATATCCAGAAGCTCTGTCTGCAGAACTTGGGAAGGGAATGGCTGGTTCGTGAGCGTTGGAACATGCGGCTCTGAGGCTGCGGTATGTCTGCCGGTGCCTGCTGTCAACGATTCTGGTGCTGGAGGGATGAAGAATGTGGTCGTTGGTCAGGTGTGGCGTTGTTTCACCAGCCTCTTTTTCTCCACAGCCAAACAGCATGCTGGCAGTCTGTTTTTTACAGCTGCTTACAAAGATATCATGAGCTGCATTTGGTTTGTGAGCTTCCATTTAGCTCTTTCCGACGTAGGTCACCTCTGACTATGGGCGAGAGGCCCGTTCCTCCCGCTTTCTGGCAGACTGAGTTTTGTCAGGAACCTTTTGTATTTTCAGAGGGCTACATAAATATAGAATGGTTTGGATTGGATTGGAAGGGACCTTTAAAGGCCATCTAGTCCAACCCCCTGCTGTGAGCAGGGACATCTTCAACTAGACCGGGTTGCTCAGAGCCTCATCCAGCCTGGCCTTGAATGTTTCCATGGATGGGGCATCTACCATCTCTCTGGGCATCCTGGGCCAGTGTTTCACCACCCTCATTGTAAAAAATTTCTTTGTTTTATCGAGTCTAAATCTGCCCTCTTTTAGGGTAAAACCATTACTCGTCCTACTTCAAGAGGGCCTGCTAAAAAGTCTGTCCCTATCTTTCTTATAAGTCCCCTCTAAGTACTGAAAGGCCTCAATAAGGTCTCCCCGGACCCTTTTTTCTCCAGGCTGAACAGCTCCAATTCTTTCAGCCTGTCCTCACAGCAGAGGGGCTTCAGTCCTCGGATCATTTTTGTGGCCTCCTCTGGACCCGCTCCAATAGGTCCAAATATAAACCGATTAGTTATACGGTAATATTATTCCCACCTCATAGCAGCTCTTCGTATACAGTGGAAATAATACGCAATGAAACCATCTTCTCAACATTGTTAAACTTGCAGTTACGAGTTTTTATTATCGCTTTGCATGATGTTATCCTAAGATATTTGGTGAGAATGGGAAGCTTTTTGTGATGTGACAGTAATATAAGTTATATTCTTTCCTCCAATAGACGTTTAATTGACTAAAATCTTAAGATGCTACCCTTGCCATTCTTTCAGACACTTTTTTTTTTTATACATGCAGATATTTTGAAGATTTTGAGAAAAGAATCCCAAGGGAAGAAATGCTGCAAATGCAGGTAAGAATGTTTTTATCGAAGATGTGAGGCACTGATGGCCAATGAATGACTGACACTTCTAAACACACATCTTTCCTTTTATGTAGGAAATTGTGCTGGAAGAGGTAAAGAAGCTGGACCCAAACTATATTGCCACAGTCTGTGGCAGTTTTAGACGAGGTTGGTACTCTGTGACCTTACGTTTATTTCGGGCTAATAAGTAAGACACAGTACTACATCGGTTTTTCTTCTGGAACCTGGCTTTTTCCTGTTAGTATTGCCTTGACTGGTTTGTTCAGCAATGAGACACCCGCACAAATCCTTGGTTCTCCACTCCACCCCTGTAAGGAGTAGGCTATTGTAACATGTGAATTGTTTGCTTTGTTTTTAGATTGACAACACTTGTGCTTCATTGCTATAGGGTACAGCAAGAAATTTTGGGGTGTTTTCTGAGATCCGTGGGGATATAAACTTCTTGATGGAAGAACAAGATTCTCTAAAGATTGGGTGGTTTTTTGTTTGGGTTTGTGTTTTGTTTTTTTTTTTCCCCCAAATATCTTGAATAGTGACTGACTATTTTCTACCAGAAAAACATGTTTGTAGGATGAGGTTAGATGGGTGTTCATCGATGTTAGTATACTCTGTCATATGCAGAGGGAATTTTCTTTGCTTCTTGCTTGCCTAGGCGCAGAGTCAAGCGGCGATATGGATGTTCTCCTAACCCATCCGAGTTTCACATCTGAATCATCCAAACAGGTCTGTCTTTCTGCTACTGTGGATCAGTACTGTGCACTACTTCCGCAAGGGTATGTTTAAATTCAGAAGATACGTAGTCTCAGACTTATATTGCAGCTTCTTGCATCTTTTTTTGTTACTGTAATAGTAAACTCTTCTCTTGGATCACCATGTTTATTTTGAGGAGTTATAATCGCTCCTCAGGTTCATGTATTATGCTGTGTTCCTCTTGCAGAACTACTCAGTATAGTTACTCCCATCCTTCTGTCCCTCCTCTTCCCTTCACGCATGCTCCCTCCTTGCCCCCTCGAATTCATGTGCTTTTACAAGGTAAACTGTAACAGCTAGCTGGATAACAGGTAGAGTAAGTATCTTTGTAGCCAGAATCTTTTAGACAAGAAGTAAATGTCCCGCTGCCCTTGTAATTTTTTGGAACTAACTTTGCAGGAGTCTTAATGCCAGTTTGTATTTCTTGTGTTGGTTTTATAGATCCACTGCCTAAAAGTTGAAAACTCAAATCAAGAAATGAGTTTTGTCACTTCCAACAAAAGCAATCTGATATGGGAATTATGGTGGAAATTTTTTTTACATTGCGCAGTTGTAATTTTATTAGCTTTTCCTCATTTTTATTGTTATCTTTTTCCCCTTTGGGTCAAATTTCATGTACGCTAATACGTGTAATTATAGTGATGTCCTGTACTTATGTAGGCCATTGTCTGGTAAATGGGTAAGATATTCTTCTTATTTATGAAATCATTTCTTCTTCCGTGTTGTCACTGTTCCTAGTCAAAACTTCTGCGTCAAGTTGTAGAACAACTGGAAAAAGTCCACTTTGTCACAGATGTGCTGTCTAAAGGTGACACCAAATTCATGGTAAGGCTTTTTTGGTGGTGAGGGATAACATGTGAATTGCATGAAGATTACAAAGCAGTCTGAAGTGAAAAGTGGCAGCGGATTTCTTGAAAAAACTTTTTTTTTTTAATTTCTGTTAGCGTGAGCTTTGTCTGCATTTTCTTTAACCTGCTGGTATTTGTGCATACTGAAAAGCCTGATAATAATTAGAGCAGAAGAATGGGAAATGAGAAGTCCTGTGATCCTTCCTGCTGTAATAAAAGCTTAGGAAGCAGTTATATGCTATGGTCCTCTTAGCAGTGTAAAACAGTGATTTATGGTACCATGATGTGCAGCTGTTCTAGTAAAATATTTAACTGATTCAGTGGGAACTTTGCTCTCTAGGATGACTGAGGATTGTTTAGGGGTGGGGAGGTGAAGATTGATCTCAGAATTGTTTAATTTAGTTTTGAATTTCTTGCTTTCCGTATTTCTTCATAGGGTGTCTGTCAGCTGCCAAATAAAGAAGATGGAACAGCGTATCCACATAGGAGAATTGATATCCGGTACACACACCAAACCCCCTACTTTAGCTGTCAGCTACATAAGTAGGCGTTTGCATCAAGTTCTGCATTCAAATCTCTACTTCCACGGTCAGAACGTGGCATTTACTAGACTTCTCATTCTTTTGCAGTATGGAAGCCACTGTACAACTGCCAGTATCTACAGCAGGTTATTAGCAAGAATGATGTATTTTAAATCATGACTTAGTATCCAGTTTCAGAATTGTGACCTACTTTATCATACTTCTCTGACTTTAATTCTTGGCGGGAGGGCAAGCACCATGACCGTGTAATGGTTGAACTCCAGTAACTTCTGGGTCAGGGTAGATGTGCTGAACCTTTCTTTGATGAGGAGGACACCCAAATTTGTGGCACAGTGCACAGTCTTGCATCTGGCTGGTGGGAAAATCAAATGTACAGAGTTGCAGTAAATAGGAAGTGAACCTAGAATGGTGTCTGAATGGCAGAATTCCAAGTGGCTTGTCACTTTTTTGTCACGTATTTTTTCTAAATCTGTACTCTTCTTCTGCTTTTATTCTAGGTTTATCCCCAAAGATCAGTATTACTGTGGTGTACTGTATTTTACAGGAAGTGATATATTCAATAAGAACATGAGAGCTCATGCTCTGGAAATGGGCTTCACGATCAATGAGTATACAATCCGTCCCTTGGGTGTCACTGGTCAGTCTGGGCCTTTCCACAGAGTATTCTTTCTGGTTACATGCTTTGTGTAATCTTCTCCTTAAATTGGTTTCTCAGTGTACTGGAAATACTTCTGAGAAATACTGTAGTTCGTTAATTTTTTCAGTGTCCTTTCTGGTACTGGACACCACTATAGCAGGAAGAGGCAGCCTGCTTATGTATAGGCAGCGCTGTGGCACAAAGTTACCTCTTTGGGCCACCTAGTTTACTCAAAGTCTTACTGACCTAAAGATAGTTTTTTCAGTGTCATGCATGGCACATACGTGGCTTCCACGCTTAACAGAGTATGTCATGTCCTTCAGTTGTTTTGGTTTTGGAGGGGGGCTGACTATATGTATATGCATATATAAGCATAAATATATTTAACTGCGTAATCACGTGGCCTCAAAGTTAATTTGTTACCTTATTTCCTTTGACACTAATGAGAATCAGTACCTAAACTATGAAAAGGCTGGGGGGGCGTGTTTTGGGTTTTTTAAGTCTGTTTTACTTACAGCAGTTTTGTCTTAATCTGGCAATGTGTTTGGCATTTCAGGATTGTACAGACCTTCCAGTTTTCAAATAGCATTTATAATTTGCTTGCAGGAGTTGCTGGGGAGGCCCTACCAGTAGAATGTGAAAAAGACATCTTTGACTATATCCAGTGGAAATACCGAGAGCCAAAGGATCGTAGCGAATAACTGCTTGTCTAGGTGTGTAACCTGTAGATGTTTTCATAGCATCTTATGAACATATAAAGTGCACTTTCTTTCTTACATGTTATTGCAAAAAGCGTATGTTGCTGATGTTTGTTTTACTGAAGTTGCTTTCTTTGCAGCATTGTTAACATTACAGGTTGCTTTGACACCAGGTGGAAATGTTTGAGGCCTCTAGACTTTAAAATATTCTTTTGAGCTTTTAAAGAAACTAAACTTCACTTAACTTGCTTGCCAAGAGAGAAGGGAAAGGAATCTCCTAGCACTGGGTCACCCTACTGGACACTATTGCTTACCATTCAGGGCTATGGACTGAAATAAATGTAAGATGTTTAGGCACTTAGGTGTTGCAGGCTGATGTTTCCTTAGTTGCTGGTGTTAACTCATGGAGGAGGACACCCAAATTTGTGGCACAGTGCACAAACAACTCTAGATTAAAATGAACATTCCTTTATACTGCTTTGCATTACTAATATATATATTAGTCTTTTGGCAGGTGCTCGGGTGTGATCGTGGCACTGGTCTGCTGACTAGCGTTTGACAAGATGAACTGAAGCCATGGTCAGTGTTGAAAAAATTCTCAATATTCAGCAATATCACTGAGAACTGGCTTGCAGATTTTAGTCTGGAAATGATGTGCGCAGTAAAGCCCAGAAGCACAGACTGCGGTGCAAAGGCAGCTTTCTCCCTCTTGAAAAGCATGTGATCTGCCCTTCTGTCCTTTCTTCAGCCGCTCTGTTGTCCACAGGTTCCTCCTAGCTGCTCTCCCTGTGATAAATCCATGTTCAACATGCCCTGGCCATGGATTAGTGACCGCCTTCCCCAGCCTCATTCTGGCTTTCTCCTTTTATTCAGCCCCAAATGCCCTACTGAAATGATTTAAGAGGTCCAAAGCAAATCCTAAGGTTTCCATGTTTTCCTCTGTAAGGAACACAGAACACTACGCAGTCGTGCCTGCTGAAGTGTGGTTTCTTTTAGACAAGAGCCCTGCCTTGCCAGTTATGAGCAAATTTGTATCTCCTTTGTGGATGATTCTTTTATCTAGAAACTAATCCTTGTTTACTGGCTAAGCATCTATTACCAGTTTGTTGAGATATGCAGAGATTTTGTAAATGTGGAGGTTCTTGATGTACATAAAAGGTTTATTTCCCGTCTCCTCTGCCGTAGCCCTGCTGCTGAGTTTGCTGTTTTAAGTGGTGTGCTTTTCTTCTACTAAATAATATATCTGTTAATATCTTCCCTATAGAGTTTGTCTAGCCAAAGCTGGCTGCAAGAACTATGCTGTTGTGGCTTTTAAAACCACAAGGATCTGTGCCCGTATAGAGATTGTTCTTATACAGTTGGCTCTGTCTGGTCTCTCTGCAGCTGCGTATTCTGGAGCACTCCTTGGGAGTTCTCCAGAGTAGTTTTTCTATGTATCCATTTCTCCAGCATGAGTGCTTGCAGCTCTTATTTTATGTGCTTGGCTCTTGGTGTAATGGGCTTTGAGTGGTACAACTTTGCAGATGACTGTTCGCAATTGTCACGAGCTCCCAAGAGCATTGTGTTACCCAAAGACAGCGATAACAGAAAGCATTCCATTTCTTTCTTTTCATCTGAGAACATCACTGTGCACAATAACTAGATTTCTGTTATAAGAGTTGTGCAGTTATCCCATTCATCATAACTCAGCCTAAACCAAAGAATGTTGTCACTGCACGTGACACAATGTGGAGGTTATGTTTGCAGACATAGCCTTTTGCCAGGACAGACCTTGCTTTTATTTACAAAGTAAAGGAAACGTCAATACAGAACAGCACTGTGGATGTACCTCTGATGCTAATTTAGTGTCAGAGGAGGCAGCTGAGAGCAACTTGCCACATCTTTCAGATATGTGGTAAAAGAAAGAGGAGAAATGGCACTGAGTTTCCCTAGAAAGCAGAGAAAGGGGGATGAGAAGTCTAATGAGAGACTGTACGGTCTCTGAATAGTGTTGATGCTTCGCCTTGTGGTGCATTTGTCCTGGTACCTTGAGAGAAAAATCAACCACCTTTTTTCTCCTGATATTCTTAAAACATTCAGAAATTTATACCTGCATAAATTTTTAAAGACAGAAAGATCGGTTCTCAATGAAGGTCACAGATCCTATTTTTTTATGTAAATGTTACTTTTTTCTTTTTGTGGATCCTTGATCCAAAAATGTTGAGTGATGAGGAATAAGTGGTCTGGTCTTTAGCATTTGGAAAAAAAAAAAAAAACCACACACACAAAACCCAACCACACAATTTAAATAATATAGAGAATTGTCTAACATACGCTTTTAAGAGACAACTGTGTAATCCAGCAGCAACAGTCCTGCTTCTGAAGACAGGAGCCTCTTCTCTTGGTTAACCTGCCTTCTCCTGGTTCAGCGACTGAAATTTTGAACTCACGTATGCATTTGCCCGCTCAGAACTGCATATTGGTCTGCTAGATCTTTCATCTGCTGTCTTTCTAGTTCTTTGTATCTTATTCTGGTGTCTACATATACATAAGAAAGCTGGCTGTCTCCTGAAGTACTCCGAAAGAATACCATTTTCAACTACTGTCTGTATCTCCTGATCTCTGTGCTTAGTGTCCTGGTGCAGTGCTGAAGCTTATGCTACGCTGTTCCTCTGTCCTTGCTTCCAAAACCTTTCAATATGGTCATATGCTAGTGTCACCATTCTCCTGTTGTGTGTGACCAGTGTTCTTTGTTCCAAGATATGTTATTGTACTGTCAGTTGCAGTTCACTATATTTTGTTCAACTTGCCATTACCCAGAAGATTGGTCTGATGAATTGATGCACTTCTACCACTCCTGTAGAGTCGATCTGCCTTTTTTTATATGCAAACCTGTCGGCTCTGATGTTATAGCTCCTGTTAAATCATTGTGTAAGGTAATGATTATTTTGGATGTGAAAGGAGGTCCCATCAAGATTGTATTACTAATTGTATTTGGGACAGGGATTCTGTTGGTTAACTTAAAACTTAACTAGTTTTAAGTAGTAAACTACTAACTTTTATGGATTATAGAGCATCAGCATGGAATGTATTGCTGTTGCTGTATTTGAATACCTTGTAGGAGTATAAGTGTAATGCAAATATATTACAGAATTGCAAGCTTGATAAGGCAAGACTATTTTATACAGTCAATTGACTTTTGTTAATTATATAGTATTTGTCTTGATTTGTTAGTGATTAGGTCCTCTGTCTGCCTTTATGGGGGCAGAGAAGAGTTTGCATCTGTATTGTCAGACTTCTTAACCTGACTTGAACCATAAAACGAAGCCGGATGTAATACTGTTTCTTTTTTTTTTTTTTTCCCCCTGACTTAAGCCTATGGAATAGCTACGTTTTTACTTGTTCTTATGTAATTAGTTTTGATCAGTCTTAGTAATGGAGATTATAGGCTGATGCTCTTGCTTATTCCTTTATTTTCTTCTGTTTTTCCTATTGGGAGTTTAATTATTTTCTGGAAATGTTCACCAGCCCTAATGCATGCACTGATATGTAAGGTGACTAGAAGTTAACTTGGTACCATGTGAAGTCTTCTGATGCCTCAATAGTAAAAATACATACAGCTGATGTATTCAGTGTTTTCTTCAATAACCAGTGTGAATAAATGAAGTGAGAATTACATCATGAATGTGTAATTCTGTTTATTTTTTTTAGCTGTAATTTTAAGAGCGTCAAAAAGCAGTAACACAAGCTTACCACATTTATAAATGTTTCTTAAGCAGTGTGCAGCATTACACTGATGCATTCTCCATCATCCTCAACAGGCAGCCCAGAAGGCTAATTTGTCTTGGGCCTTGAGGCAGAATTTGCTGGCCTTGCAGTTTCTCTCCATAACACTGAATTCCAGGTGGAAGAAAAAATGGCTTGTTCAGGGAGCTTGTTTGTTTTTCTTGAACTATGTAAATATACCATGTCTCTCTTCTTTTCTTTTTTTTTTTTTTTTCTTTCTCTCTCCACCCCACCTACCCAGCCCCCCAGTTAACTGGCCCTTGTTTGGGATGCTTTGGGTTACTTACAGTTCTTTCTTTCCTCCTCCTGCAGAACTGGGCCGCAAGATATCTGGTAATCAGGGAAGACAATGGCTGCAAACCTTGTGCATATCATAGGGACTCTGTGTAACCGGGCGTGTACAGTACCATTGTTTGTGCATACACAGACCAGCGTTTGGGGTTTGTCAGCGATAGTGGCTGCGCCCTTCTGTCAGGGTTTGCCAGGCCTTACGTCAAAGGTGGGCCTGTCTCTCCTTCCTGGGTCTCGGGGCGACAGCGGCCCGGGCGAGGGCTGTGTCCGAGCGGTAGTTCGAGACCAGGCCGGCGCTGTTACGGTACCCGAGGGGTTTGGGAGGAGCCGTAGCCGCCGCGGGCCGAGCCCGGGGAGGCCGTTAGGGCCGCGCCCGCTGAGAGCTCTCCCCCTCGCGCACCTCGAGCGGCTGTTACAACTTCCTGCGGGCCGCCGGGACCGGAATCGGTGCGGCCGCTTCGCCGCTGTTTCTGGCAGCGG
>VXBH01009328.1:26910-50083 GCA_013400035.1 Rynchops niger | reverse complement strand
TTGTTTTTCCCCAGTTTATATTCCATACAGCGGCTGGGTATTGCCGTGTGTATTTCTCCTTTGACGTTTGCAATCCGGTGTTACCTTCCTGCAGTCTGCACGCAGACGTTGGCTCGCTGTCTGCTGTACAGTTCCCCCCAGCCTGTTCCTTGATATATTTTCTTCAGTGTTGTGCTCATTTAATTGCTGTGGGAGGGAAAATCAAAGCACAGGATTAAGGAGGTTCTGTTTAAAAACAAGGTGCTTAAAATGAGCGCTGTGGCTTGGTTCTAGATCTCTGGCTTATTGTCTCTTTTCCCACTTTACGTTGCGTTTTGTTGGCTGCTGTTGTCACGGCTGGCTGGAGACCAATTCAAATTTAGTATTAATAGCTGTGGGACTGTGAGCTCAGTTCTTCTCAACAGTTCTGGCTTGCGAGTAGAGCTGCTTGTTATTAGCAAAGAATGAGCTAACCTGAAGAATTTTCTTCTTTTTTTTCCTTCTAAATAGCATTTAGATACTTCCATAATGTTTAACATATACATTAAAACACACAGAGTACAGAAAATACAGCTGTAGAGTATAAAGAGAAGAGGCGTGTTAGGAGAGCGAACAGGTTCACAATATTCAAGATGTCTCAACCAACAGCCTTGTGAAAATGAGGTATAAACAGAACAGGGTCAGCCAAAAAAGGGTGATAGTTAGGTTGAGAAGGTGCTGAACAGGGTGGTAAAGCCTTCCTTTACTTGAAGTGTTTTCAGTAGAGCTGGTGAGGAGAGCCTCAAGACAGCTTGGTGGTCAACTCTGTTGTTATTTGTCTTCCTAAAGCCTTGTGTGCAGGGAGGCAGAAAGATCTGCGAGGCGGTGGACAAAGCATGGAAGAGGTTGGGCTGTGGCATGTTTTCAGAATCCTGCTTTTGTTCCATGTAACATCTCCACATAATATGAAAGTTAGAGTAGATTGATGTCTTCTAAACTCTGGATAGGTCAGTCTCAACTCCCAAAACGCGTTGTGACTCACCGCCCATCATTGTCAAACTTCTCATTGAAAATAGGTTATGTGGTTTGGAGGCCAGCCACAAGTCCATATGATTATGGCGTGTTCCTGTCATGTTTTCAACAACTGGACAGCATCCTGAAAGCCATCTGTGACTAAAGAGTATTTTTTTTTTTAAATCTGCTTGTGCATTGTATGAATTCTTATGCAGGGAGTTATCTTTCATATTAGTTTTTGCTGGGGGGGGGGAAGTTTGAGGTTCAAGACCATGTTAGGTAGTTACTGCATATAGAGTATCACCATGTTAAAATGCCCAAGCATCAGCCTTGCTCCAAAAGCTTGTTACTAAGCTTTTGAATTCGGTAAGTTGAACTGTTTTGACAAACCTATTTAAAAAAAAAAAAACCAACAACCAAAAAACCAACCCACCAACCAAGAAACAACCCTAAGCAAAACAAAAAAAACTGAGCCCCAAATTTAAAGTGAGTTGAAACTTATGAGTTCAGTGATTCGTTTGAAAAAACAAGGTTTTTAAAGAAGGATATGCTCTGTTCCATAGCTGTGTTGCTAAAACTATTGTAATAATTTAAACTATGTTGTCGTAAAAGTGCACATTCTGTATCTCTTTTGTCAATTTAATGATTCACTGATTGTAATTTTCCCCTCCATGTTTGACAGGTGAAAAGGCCTTTTTACATAGTAATTCTGAGAAGTGCCTGTTTTATGTACTAATCTTCAGATAAGGAACCTGAAGTCATGTCCTGCCTTTTTAGATCCTCTAAACCCACAGGTATATATTCATAGAATTGTAGAATATCTCAAGTTGGACGGGACCCGTAAGGATGATGGAGTCCCTGTATTGATAGATACATAATGCAGGTTAGTTATTAAGTCACTGAACGTAGAGCGTTTCCCTGCTATGGGATGTAAATTACTTGAGTGCTTCGTTTTAGGGGATGTCTACCCATCTGAAAACAGGACTTAATTGCTTAATACAGAGACTGTTGCATTTGACAGAGGGACCGAGTACATCAGTAAGCAGCTAAAATGGTGGAAGAGAAGTGATGACTTTAGGGACTTTTACGTGTTTTGCTTGCATTATTACTTTTTAGATTAGTCTTTCAGTATGGTCTAAGTAACAAATTGGGGATCAGGGTTTCTGGTGTCAGGTGTTGTAGAGAAGAATATCAACAAATACATAGGCTGTAGGAAGGATTAAATGGCAAAGGGTTACCCTTAACGTCAAACAAAAGCATCATTTTTGATAGCTTTTCTTTTCCGGAGCAGGTGTGCCTTTACATTTATGCAAACTTACTCCAGAAGAGGAAGACTAATTTTCCACCAGGGAAGAGTTTTTCTGCTTCTTTTACTGTGGATTTTCTGATGCAAAATCCCTAAACTGTGGTAACTAACACTAAATATTTCATGCGAGCTGTAATAGTACATGCCTGTCCTTTTGATTTTTGTCCTCCAAAGTAGTTGTAACAGTTACCTGTAGTTGCTTGTAATGCTGTTCCTGGGGTTTAGCGATGGCAGATAATGGATCAGCTTTCGTTATTTCTTTGAAGTTTGATTGTTTCTGACAACATCTGCATCTTCTGCATCTGATGATGGAAGGATAACTTTGATGACTGTTCTTCAAAGGTCTTGCAGTTCTGTATTGGTGAGGTACACAGAGGGTACTAGTCGTAGACATTTATAAATGGTTTAGATGTAGTTTAGATTTTATGCTTTTAAACCAGAGATTCTTACAGCTTCTGATATGTTTCAGATCCAATGGCTGTCCCACCCTCGTATGGTGACTTGGGAAAGTCTGCCAGGGATGTATTCAACAAGGGATATGGTAAGTAATGCAACGGTGGTTTGATAACCTTTTATATTTTTTCTTAGGCATCTTGAGAATGTCAATAAAAATATTAGTACCCCAGAGATCCCCTAAACCTTGTGGTAAGAATTCAGCACAGGCCCAGGGCATCTAGCCCCTTTTGAATTTGAACTTTAGACATGTATCATGAAAATACTGCAGTAGTTGAAGAGTTAAAGGGGAGAGTTATGAGTTTGACCTTAAGATGCACTCCAGAACAGTCTCTGAAGAATGCTGCATTTTTTACCTTGCAGTTTTTGTGTTTAGAGGCATTAAATCAGTCACTCACTTAGATTGCCACAGGAGACCATATGTGGCAACAAACCGGTTCCTGAGGTAGAATGATCTTTATGTTAATCAGAGTGGCCTATTGTCGTAGCTATAGCAGAAATAATTTCACAACATTTGTATTCCTCTTCGAAGAATTTAAATGGAGAAATTCTGACATTTGTCCCTTCTCCTGGAGCAGTACTAAAAGTGTTGACGTTTTTTATTTGGTTTTGTGAGTGTGTGATAAAGATTGCATTTGTATCCCAAATCCATATGCTACATAAAATTAAAAAGGCTTTGCTAAAATTCAACTCGGGTTCCCTGCTTTAGGGTCAGTTGTTTCAGGCTTTTCTACTCTGTGCAAGGGCCAGGTATTTCCCTGCCCAAACCACGACAAAAAAGAAGAAAGCAATAGTATCTATATATGGCACTGGTTGAAGTAAGCTGAAAGATAGTTTTCTGGGAGAAGAAAAATTCCTGCCCGGCAATCAGAAATATAAAAGTAAATTGAGTAAATTAGAAGAAATGGTAACTGTGTGGATTGGTCCCAGGCTGCAGGTAGCTGCAGAAGGGGGAGATACTTGATGATGAGTGACTGTAATGACTATAAATTATGAGGCCGCCCACTTTGAATTGGCAAAATTCCTTCAGACATTCCTCAGTAAGATCAACAACTGTCGAAATATGAAAATAGGTTCCAAGTCAGTTTAACCTGCCTGCTGTACTGGTAGCGTTGGAAATAAGCCTTGCTCTGTGTACTCTTCTATTTCCAGGATTTGGAATGGTTAAGTTAGAGTTGAAGACCAAGTCTTCCAGTGGGGTGGTAAGTATTGTGGGCTTCCAACATCACCAGCATTGCAGTGGAAGGACAAATTCCTGAAGTGGTTGGTGGTAGCAACTTCCTAGCAGGTGTTGCTTCTCTCTTTCAGTTCTCATTTTAAAACCTGTAGCTGACTGAGGTATTTCTATAATGACGTGTGGAACCGACACCATGGTACTTCTTTTCCTGAGGCGTGCAAGAATTTTCACACATTTTGTTGTGGACATGTGTCTGTCTTCCCCGTTCCCACGGCCACATCCCAAACATAAGAGAATTTCTTCACCCTAAATAGCTCTCATTTCTGCTTATGAATGCAATTGAGTTTCTCTACTGTTGTTGTTTTTTATAGAATTTTGAGTCCACGCTGACTTTTTAACCAAAAGGCTAAGGGGCAAGTAAGAGCCACGGTTTAACTTAAATTCATTTTCACTCATCTTCACCGTGCTTATAATGCAAGACTTATTTAAAACTAAATAGTCCTGCAGTACCCTTTATGTAGAATTTGAGAGCATTTTATGGACATTAATTAAGCTTTAGCGCTTCAGATACCTAGAAAATGCTATGATCCCCACTTCAGTGATGGAAAAGTGGAGCTTTCTCGTGATTTCACAGGGGGGCCGGCAAAACCAGGAATGGATTTCATGATTGTGGTCTTTAACCACAGGCATATATTGTTTGCTAGATAAGCTTATTCTTACACTGAGTCTCAGTTCTGTGTGTGGTACCACTTGATGCTGTTATGGTTGATAAGCTGTGCTGCTTTTCAGCCTACTTCATAACCATATTTGCCTTAGCTCCCCCCTTCTTTTGGACTCTTACCGTGCAAATGGTGTAAGTAATTCCTTTTGTATTACTGTATTCTGTCTCAGTGGAGCTTTTGATGGATTACTCGCAGCGTGCACCCGGAATGTGTGGGCACGAAGAACTATGTGGTCTCTATATACTGTGACTGCTACCAGTTATTGACATCTCATGATATGCGTAGTTTTCCTGGCTGTAAGTTTTGATACTCAGATAATATGCTAATGGTTAATTATGCTGTCTTCTGAATGTGATGGAACACAAACAACTGTATTAAGTTCTAAAATGGGCTTTTCCTTTTCCATGCACCTTTTGCGTTGGATGTTTATTCAGCTGGTAAGAATAGCGACTGTCTTGGCACGTCAGTTCTTGTGGATTTGACTAATGAGGTTTTCTGTGGTGCATACTGTCATTCATAAACTGTTCTGTTGATTTTAGTCATGTTATCACCCACGTCATGAAGTTTGACTGTGTTCATAGCTCTTAATCTGCTGTATGATCCGTGTATGTAAAGCCATTTGCAATCTTTGTCCAACAATCCATAATAAGAACACTGTAAAAACAGCAGGAGGGAAAACAAGATAAGTATGGTATTGCTACAGTTGTCTGTTGTTTTAGGTTTTGTGCTTGTTGGTGTTTCTAATGAGCATCCTGCTGCAACAAAATGGGGTTCTGGCGATGGAGACGAGGTTAGAAACAAAGTGTGAGATCTAATTCGGACTTCGGTACTAATAGTGCCTCTGATTGCTATAATACAGAAATGTTTTGTGTGTCTTTCCTGTGGACTTAGCAAACAATGGTAGTGTCTGTTGGTTATAATTGTCTCATAGGTTGCAAGTGGTTTGGCCTAGTAAGTGCATGGCATTCCCGAAGATGGCCAGCCACCATCAGCTAGGTCAGTGAGAAGCTGCTGATTCGGACTGGAGCGTGACATGGAGATAGGAAGGGTTTGATTTGCAGTTACAAAAAAATTCAAGAAATGCTTTGACATGGGGTGGTTTGATGAGACGTCTCTAGTTTAGACAGTTAAAGACTGATGGCAGCAGATGCTGACTCTGTGCCTTCTGCTTCCAGAAGCAGGTCCATTTCTGACACCTGGCGAAATCCTTTGGCTTCTGATTATACAACAGCACAGGGCTTTTTTCCTTTGGCTGTAAGAAAAGTGTTTTACGATCTTTCCTCTGTTTGGTCTGGGAAACAAATCGAGCCGTTTTAATCAGTTACCTGCCCTAAGATCAGAAGAAAGTTACGTCTGAATTCTCAAGCAGGTTTGAGATGTCTTTACGCTGAAGTTCTGGAAGAGACACTTGAGCAGTGTGTAGTGATTATGTCTTAAAAGTATAGTCCAACGCATCCTGATCTGCATCACCTGTATTTGCTAGCTGGCTAGATGTGTTACAAAACCGCTGTGCGGTTGGAGTAATGCATTAGCATTGGAGAGATGTCAAGGTGCCGCTGGGGTCAGGTTACTTTCTGACACTGTGAAGGGGAAAAGAACGTCATTCTCCAGAAGACATTTTCTCTGCTGAAAGGTGGAAAAAGAAAAAAAAGAACGAAGAGGAAGTAACACATAAGACGTTTAGAGAAGTGAGAGGAAAAATCACCATTTTTTTATTTTTTTTTTTTTTAATTCATCCAGCAGCATAGCAGCATAAGTTGGATGTAGTATTGCTTTTCTTAAGGGAGAGTGGATTTCCAGAAGGACTCTAATGGGTGCTGTTTAATGCACAATTGGGACAGTACTGTTAAGATGATAAAGGGAATTAGAGGAGATTGTGAGGAAAAATCCAAGAATACAAGAAGCCTTGTATTCCAAGTGAGTATCTTCTTGTACCTGGATATGGATCCATGTGATGGTACAGAGCAAGTTGTGGAATGCTGAAATAACAATTGCCGCTTTGGAGTGGAAAAAAGGTGGCAGAAAAAGGGGGTTTTGGTGTGGGGGAGGTTGGTGGTAAAGGTAGGAAAAAAAGTGCAGTAAAAATTAGAGGGGGGGAGCAGGTAATCAAATCACAACGCAGATGAAAAGTGAATAAAGATGTCAGGCCTTTGTGTAATAGTGTTTTTTCCAACCTGAGCAAGTTCTAGGGCTCGTATCAGCACGCATCAATAAAAGAAATATCCAGAACAGAGATGCCAAAAGGAGTAGCGTTTTATGATGCAAAACTAATTATTTTTGGTGGGTATAGGGAAGAGGAGGAGGATTTTGAGAGTTCTTTTAAAAGGCCTACGAGTAGCAAGTGTGAGTGCTGGCACTTGACAAGTGGAATAAATGAATGTAATTAAATATCAGAGTGCTGAAACTCGTATTATGCTCTTGGCAGGAATTCACTGCAACTGGCTTTTCCAACACAGACACGGGCAAGGCTTCAGGCAGTCTAGAGACCAAATATAAGATCAAAGACTATGGACTTACATTCACCCAGAAATGGAACACAGACAACACGTTGGGAACAGAGGTTTCCATGGAGGATCAGGTAAGAGGACGAAGATATTCTGAAAATGCTCCACCCCCAAAATTCACGATGCTTCATTATCCATTCCAAATAGGAGGTTTTGTTTAAGGATGCACTCCAGCTATGTACAACTGTCACTGCTGCAGTCGCGCAAGGAAAACAAGAGCGGTCTCATAGTTTTTCTCTCATACGTAGGGACTTAAGTTTGGCTATATTTTGTAAGGTTGAAGAGAAATACTAGTGTTTGCAGCCTGGTGCTGCTTACACAAAGGGTTGCTAGCATACAGCACTCTCAAAACACGCAATTCTTTTTCAAAGTAATAGCTTTATGCTTTTCGCTTAATGCCTGAAGTGTAGGGTGATGGAGGCAAAGGTAGTAAAAGTTCTGTGGTGCCCTCCGCCATGTATGGACATCAACTTCTGTGGTTAGGGTTTTGCACTTTTACCTGTGCTTTAAAATGGAAAATACTGTCCAGCTCAAAACAAGGGTGGGAAGGCTGGGGCAGGTACATGGTTTGGCCTGTGAAGTACTACTGTGTCGTAAAAGAAAACCTGGAGATTCTGGATTCTTGAGCTACCATATGGATTATTGGAACTATAGGGAATAAATAAACATGAACTGAACAGTTTTCTTCCTTTAACACAGTTTCTCAGTTTTCTGGTCAACACTAGATTTGAAATCTTCCTGTAATAACATATCTACAAAGTGTGCGCTGTTATAGGGCCTCCTTGTGGGGCGAAAAAGTCCAAATTTTAATACCTCATCATATCGCATCTTCATATTTCACTGTAAAACATGTGGGAGGCATAATGATCGTGTTTTATCTTCTCTTTAGATGGGAAGTAGAGCTATGGTAGTGGAATGTAACAGATCACCCTGCAGCAGAGTTCTGAGCAGATGTCTGTTTTTCTTTGCAGTTGGCTGAAGGATTGAAGGTGGCTCTTGACACTACATTTGTACCAAACACAGGGTAAATATTTTCCGTTACTTTTATCTAAGGGGTGCTTGAAATTCCCATAACTTTTAATTAGAAATGCTTATTCTGGTCCTTGTGTAAATGCTCAAAATTTACTGTAGAATATGCTGCAGGCACCATGGAATATTTTGAAGGCAATGGATAATACCGGGCTCAGAAGGATGAGGTCTGCTAAAAATGATGTTTCAGCTTTTTGGCCATTGGGAAATTTGTTGTTTTGCAGTAGGTATTATATTTTTGTAATTCTCCCCTTAAACAGCTAGGTCTGAACGTGGACTACTTAAGTTGTACCATCTTTGTGATGTTGTTGATAGTCCTACTGCTGTCAACTCAGTGCAAAAGGCAGAATTATTTTTTTTTCCCTGATGCTTTTGGGCAGATGTCTATGGACAGCTGAGTGAGGAGGTATTATGATAGGCAGTGGAATAGCACTTTTTTGTCTTTCTTGATTATCATGTATTTATTTTTGGTAGGCAGCAGAGAGAAGGACGGGTGCTTATGTCTGGATAATGCACAAAGCTTGTGACTGCTTTGTAAATAATTCCCAGTATTCCTTTGTTGGTGGGGAGAGCCTATTGGAAAAAATGAGAGTTTGAAATGCTGCTTGGATGTAAGGAATTAGAAGCTAAGTCAAAAATGAGACCCAGGCCTGGGTTTGAGAGACAGGCAGCATGGTGTTCTGCTGCGTCTTCAGCAGGAGAGAAAGGAGGTTGGGAAGAGGATTAAGGAAGTGATAAAACTTTGTCTCAATTACATTGTGAACTGATAGCAAAATGAGCACAAGGACATATTGGAGAGAGAGGAAGACGTTCCTCCAGAGGGACAGAAAAAAACTGACAACGTGGATGATGTCTGGAGGATAAGGAAGTTTGTTTTCAACAGAGGAGACTGGCATCTAGCAGTGAAGAAGGAAGGAAAGTAAGCACTGCACACGAAGGAACAGTGTAGAAAACCGAGCAGACAGAAAGTCACTGAGGGACAGAAAGGCCAGCTGTCAGTGCAGGATGTCATGAACGCTCTCGAAAGAAACTGATGATGCCATAAGGCAGTGCACTCGCTTGTGGAGAAAAAAACTTGAAACCTGCTGGTTTTTAGAGCATTAAGCAGAAATGCTTTTGTCTTTTTTTGCTTCTTGAGGATTTTAAGCAGTTTAAGAAGGTGGAGGAAAAAGTGGCACCACGTAAATACGCATAATACCCATATTACCTTTATCCCACGCCCTTGCAGCATCTGTTGAGTAGGCATTACAGTCATTTAATTAACTGGCTTTAAGGGACGGACATACTTGTATACTACCAGGGATAAAATGGCACGTTTCTCTCTGCAGGAAGAAGAGTGGAAAGTTGAAGACCTCCTACAAAAGAGAATATGTAAATCTAGGCTGCAACATAGACATTGATCTCTCTGGACCAACCATCTATGGCTGGGCAGTGTTGGGCTATGAAGGCTGGCTTGCTGGCTACCAGATGGCTTTTGATACAGCCAAGTCTAAGCTTTCGCAAAATAACTTTGCCTTGGGATATAAAGCAGGAGACTTTCAGCTGCACACTAATGTGTAAGTATTATCTGAGCCTAGAAAAACATTATCAGAGGAGACAAACTAAATTAATAGTGAGCATTAACGGAGTTAGGTGAAAGGCAGGTCGGTGGAAGGGCATGCTGACTTGTTCTGAAATAATTTATATTTGGTGTTTTCATGTTCAGTACAACTAAAATGGGGGCAACTTTCCAACTCGTGGCTGTCTTCTGACACACTTGCATCTATTCCAAACAGGAATGATGGCACCGAGTTTGGTGGGTCTATTTATCAGAAAGTTAACAATAAGGTCGAGACATCGGTCAATCTTGCATGGACTGCTGGCAGTAACAACACGCGTTTTGGTATTGCTGCCAAGTACCAACTGGATGAGAAGACTTCCATTGTGGTAAGAATTTTGCTGCCAGGACAAGTATTTCAAGCTCCCTTAAATACTGAAAATTTGTGGTATGAAGTAGTTGCTTTAAATAATTACTGAGAAAGTATGGCACATGGCAAACTGTGGCTTCTGTTGTGGTTCAAATTTAAATTGGGACTCGGGTCCTATTCATGAAACAATGAAAAAAAGAAAAAAAAAAAATCTAAAGCACTCTTTTGTCCATGGTGAAGTAGTTGCTAGTCTGAGTAGTGTGCTTGGAGACTAAGCAAAATGTTTTCAAAAGGTAATGAGAGGATGCAGTGTCCTTCTAATTCTTATGTAATGCAGAATGTAAAACTGCACTGTAGTAAAAGGATGGAAGTTCAGCTGAGCTTACATGCTTCTCCTAACAATCTGTTAACGCTTGAAAGTCAGCTGAGGTCCTTGGATAAGTGTTGTTTTCAATGCTTGCAAATTCTTGCAGAAATGTTAGAGCAAAAAAAACCAGTTTAAGTAGTAGGGAGAGAGAAAAAGAGAGAGAGGGGTTCAGGAGACAAAACATGTCCACGGGGAAGTGACAGTGAATAAAAGTAATTAGGTGTATGTTCTAACAGTAAGAACTGAAGCAACAAGCATTTGTTATGCCTTAAAACAAGAATTAGTTCCAGGACAATTCAGCCAAAATTAAAGATGGGAAATACTATTGTAAACAGCTCAAAACTTACTAATGCAAAAATGAGTATGCATATTCAAATATTTATTGCTCATTTTAAAAAAAAATCACTACTAAGCAGTTTGTGAACAGGGTCTGTGAACAAGACAGACTTCATTGGCTGCTAAGGGACTGTAGTAACTAGCCCTTTAGAGGATATAAAGAGACATTGCTGGGGACAGTGAAGGACAGGGTGGCATTTTATGTGGGCATAATGGTCACAGTTTGAGGGAAAGACTGGAACTATTACTTAAGCCGGTTACAGCTTAAGCTGGAAACTCTTGAGGAGGAAAGCAAGATTGGAATATGCCTCTGCTAGAAGTTAGTCTACAAGTAGCTGGAAGAGTTACTGCATAAATCACCTTTTCAGGGCACTAAGACAGTTCTGGCTGAATACTTACAGTGTATAAATAGTGTGATTTCTTGTTTTGCTCTAGGCTAAAGTGAATAACGCCAGCCTGATTGGAATTGGTTACACTCATGCCCTCCGACCAGGTACGTAAGTCCAACTGGCAGCAGCAAATAGTACTGCTCTGTGGGTTATTTTACTGCCATCTCTAGAACAGAACAGATAAACAGATTAGCTAGAAATCTTACATAGACTTACATAAGGCTGTGTACGTACAGAAGTTCCTATAGCAACTAAGACACATCAGGGAAGCTCAAGTACTTGAGGGAGGGCATTGGTCAGGGATATTGGCGCGTGAAGGGTCTCATTACTTCTCTCCTAGGTGTAAAGCTGACCCTCTCGGGCTTGATTGACGGCAAGAATTTCAGTGCTGGCGGTCACAAAGTTGGGCTGGGATTTGAGCTGGAAGCTTAATGCATCTTTAAGTAGAACAACAGGTGGTGCTCTGGAAGATGAAGGAAAAGTGTACCCAGTGTGTTTCGGCCTTAATATTACTCTGAAATTTCAAGAAGTGTGAACTTTATACTCTTCCAAAGAATCATTTTAACCCACCATTGAAGTCCAGAGAGTGCCAGCACATCAAAGGAAGATACTTGAAGGCATGCATGGAAGCTGTGATGTTTGTGCCACATTTCACTTCAGTCTCACGTATTTTATTCTGTTCCTAAAAACAGCTGAAAAATCCCACCTCTCCCCCTTCTTGTATTGCATCCTGCATGTCCTATACTTCACAACCTTTTACAAAAGGTGGTCTCTGTGCTGTAGTGGAAGCTTGGGTTTACATCAGAATGAAATAAACCGGTCACAGTTGGAACATAATTTGGTGTGTCTTGTCTCTCAGCAAGGTTCAGAAAAGCTATGTTCCATGCAGCAGTGTTTTTGGGTTGTTTGGTTTTTAACTGTAAGCACGGTTAATAGATAATCTGCAAATGCTTTGCTAAACTATATGTGCACACTGACGATTTTCTTCTTTGGCATCTCAAGGATAATATCGTTACACCTCTCACCGTAAAAGCAGCTTCATTAAAGTGTTATTGAGGGTATCAAAAAGCGCAGACCAAATACACAGGGTTTAGATAATTTCATTAGGTAAGTACAATCATCACACTTTGGGAAAAAAGTGCAAATCAGCAAATTTAAGAAGCTAAGTTCACAGTTCAAGTGTATTAGGAAGGTGACATCTACCAGTGACTGTGCAAGCTGATTGCGTGCATTGTCCATTAGAAAGCCTAAAAGGCAGCAAAAACAACCACATGTGATGCTTAAGGGAAGATACATCAGGACAGAGAATATCTGCTGTCTTAAGGCACAATTAAGATCTTTTCCCAAGCAGTTAGAACAGGCAGTTCCCTGTATCTTTGTGAAAAAAAGTGTTTGAGAGGTGGATACTAAGAGCTAGGCCATGTGTGTCACATAAGCAGTAGGTGACAGTTGAAGGAGGCACTTGAAATTCCCTTCTCGAGAGGCAGCAGCTTTTCACAGTTTGCTTCCTGAAGTAGCATGTCTTCAGAGGCAACTGAAGTGATTTTTACATCTGGGATTGTTCTGGACTGTTTGTTTCTTCTACCTGAAGCTGCAGCCAGCTCCAATCTAGAGCCTGAAGAATAAACAAAACTACAAAGTTCAACAAGAGCTTACAGTTGTGATTTGTCCAGAATAAAGATTTTTAAGTTTTACTGTGAACAAGTTGGTCAATCTGGTTTTGTGATGAACCATGCAACTGCAGTAAAAGAAACCCTTAAGCTACTTATTTTCTCTAATATTTTACTTTCTTTTCAATATTCTGTTTCATTAAATGAGCATCCCTGCCCACCACTGTATTGCCACCACAAAACCATCCCAATTTTTAAAGTGCAATTTTACAGTATTTTTGTACAACAGCCAAGCACCTTCCCCCCCATCGTTTATTGCTCAGCACAACTTAAGTCCCCGGCCCACAGCTCCTGGTCTCAGCAAGCAGGGAATAAATCAGTCAGCAGTTAAAATTGGGGAACGGGGGCTTTCTCTCTCCCGTAACTCCTACTCTCCTTGTCCAAAAGAGTAACACGCACATTTTTATTAGCCGTATTACACATGCAGAAGTTTGAAGCCGTGAGCTTCCCCGGTCCATTTATAGAAGAATATAAAATACGTTACCATGAAGCTCTGCTCCTGATCCTTCATTGTGTCATGCATCACATTTTCTAGTTGGCTACAGAGTGTCTGTGATTCCAGCAATAGCTCCTCACTGAAAGGGACAATTATTACACAGTTATATTCCATGGCAGTTTTGTTTAGAGATACTGCCTCTACCTTTAAGAAATATTTCTGGCAGGAATACTGCAGAGCACTGAAGAATATTAACCTTTACCAGTCAGCTCATAAGCTCGTAATTCATATTGCAACTGGGAAAGTCGGTGGCATCCCCAGATCTAATGGGACAGGGGAAAGGAAGCATGTTCCAAGTTGGAGCTGTGTTCCTAATACGTGGAGTCACTGTTGACGGAGAAAAAGTTGTAGAACTGTAGAACAACTGTAGAACAGTTGTAGAACTAAAGGATTAAGCAACATACAAATAAAAAAACCAAGGTCTTTTATTCCAACTGGTGACCCAGTTCATTTAAGCAAGACCGAACTACATGTGCTTGGTTACAGGAGTCTCTCCTTTATGATATAGCTCAGCTACTATCACCTTACACGACAATGCTCCAACAATTCCTGTTGGCAATTTACGTCAAGTGAGCCCAACCATTCCAGATAAATCAACCCCCCCACCTATCAAGGCAGGGGGAAGTGAAGCTGTACATTATTCCCTGTTTTTCATAAGGAAGATTCACAAACCCCCCCGGAAGGCCAGCTACTAGGTAGAAAAGACTGATAATGGAAGCCGAACACAAAGCGTAAAATGTGAGAAAGCCCGTGTGTCATTGTTTCACAAAGCAGGAGCCACAGCTTTGTAGTGCTAGCGTTAGCAGCTACAGAACTCCAGACTTTGCCTCACCTTTTCCTGACAGATTCTGATAAATTGTAGGTTCCAGAAGGGACCTGCAGCAGCAGCTGACCAGGGTTACCAAGACGTGATGTGTTCATGCTCTCTGGGCTGCCAGTAACAGGACCACGTACTTTACTCTGAAGAAAACACAGAAGATTCAGACTGCAGTTATTTCCACTGATTTCCAGCAGCCAGGAGTATGAGACAGCTTGAAACTTGGCTTTAATACCAATTCAAAAATAACAGAGAGAAGAACCATAGGACATATTAAATTTACTATTAACTATTTCAGTAACCTGTGCTACAAACTGTACTTTCAGGTTAAACTCAAGTTTTTATTTTACTTACGCAAGCAATTTTCAGCAAGTTCCACAGTTCTTTCTGTCGTTTCTCCTGAAGCCTAACAACTGTTTCCTCATCTTCATTCATCAGATTCATCACTTTCTCTACTCTGGGGAACAATTCCAGTGCCTTCTGCTTGCAAACTACAGTTTTACTATTAAAAAAAAATAATCAGATCACACATGTGCAACTGCAGTAGGGGAGCATTTCTGAAGTTTCTTATTTCCTATAACAGGCTGAGATCTCCTTAGCTGTACGTGCTGGTTTTTAAACCTCTAGAACAAAACCTCTTGCTGAAAGAGAAAATGCTTTCTCTCAACCCTCCAATAAAAGCTGATTCTACAAGGCTCACCTGAGCTGAGCATAAATGACTCGGACTTTTTTTTCAAAGGTCTGGATTGCCTGTAGGAGCAGCCGTACTATTTCTTGGCTGTCACCGCTTGTCCTCTGATCTGGAATGAGAGAGTATTACACAGAAAGGTAGAATTGTAGGACAGAGTGAGATGATTCCTAGTGGCTTGTTTCCACTGCTGCTTCAATCCTGAAACATGCCAAGTTCAGGGCATGCAAGTCTGCATGGGATGAATTGCACTGGATTTTAGCCACCTTCTTCAAAATGATAATTGGAAATCAGAGTTGTCAGGATGGGTCTAATGCCTTGGGGCTGTAGAGCTGTGCAAAGGAACAGCTATGTCTTTTGTCCTTCCTACACAGAAGCAGCAGCATATGCTTGCAGCAACGGCTTGCTGAGAAAAGCTCCAGAGGAGTTTCAAGAAGAGCTCAGAAGGCACCAAGAAAGCAAGGCTGGCCTAGTTTAAAACTGACTCCCCTCTCCCAAAAAAAGGCAAGTCCAGTAGAGACCACGTGCAGCTAGAGGAGTATGGGCAGGCCTAGAATGCAGGGTAAGTTTTCTCAGTGCTCATTATTGCACCTGCAAAGTTACTATCCACACAAAGCAAGCCTGAGCTAAGTCTTTTACCTCTTGGCTTCTCTCTCAATCTCCGATACAGTTCTCTGGCTTGTTCTTCCCTAGAAGACAAAGACACAGAACATAAAGGACTGCTCTAGAACCTAAATTACAAACAAGTAGTTCAAGAACTCAAGTCTTTTATATACCAGTCTGACATTGCAGACTGGTGACAGGTAAGGAGTCAAAAACTGTCTCTCAGTGTCAAAGTCCTCCCAGTCCCCATAATTTGTCCTGAAGAGACAGCACTTCCGTTGTCCTGCAGTGAATAAGCTTAGCTAGCAATAACTCCTGCATCTGAAGTTCACGGTAGTTCAACTCACAAATCCTCCAGTGTTCCTCCTTGTTTACGACCTAGTGGGCTTCTCTGCAGGTCCACAATGTCTGTCTGCAGGGCCATCATCCTCTTCACTAGCTGATCCACATCATCCTCCTGAAAACAGGGCAGAACATAACCTATGTTCCATGTCCTTGTTTCAGCTATCCTGCCTCCAGGATTGGGACAGCAGGACATCCAAGTGCAACCACTGCAAAATCTCCTCTCGCATTCTCCAAGATCTCCCTTTTTCCCCTAAGCCTTACAAACACAGTAAGCTTCATGAGATACCGGCAATAGACAAAAATGGTGCCACCCAAACCAAGGCAATGTGACATCTGGAATCAGCCTAGACACAAGAAGCTTCTATTTAAGGTAGGACAATGCAGGAAAAAAAGAAAAAAGAAAAAAAAAAAAAAGGAAAAGAACAAGCCTCTTTTTCTTTAGGATAAGCAGATAGATTTAGAAACATACCCGCCCACAAAGTTCCACAGCTTGCTCCATCTCTTTCCAGGCAAACAGCAGCTTCTCAGAAGCTACAGGAATGAAAGAAGAACGATTGCTTTTCTCAGGTTCATATAAGAAAAGGTAGATACTTTGTGGGGATAAGAGGCATAAAAAGACCTCTGTTTGTCAGATGCTATACTCACTAATTCCAAATTCAATCTGCTCTTTATACTTCTCCAGATCAATTTGGATACTTGTTTTAAAGAAATCCAGCTTTGCTTTCAGCTGCTGGGAAAGGGAGGCCATAGAATTCTTCATCTTCGAGAGGGTACTATTGTAACGCAATAGATTCATCCTGCACAGACAAGAAAAAGGTCCTATTACCCTCACAAACTAAAAATGCAGACTTCCACTTATATCAAAAGTAGGTGCTTCAGAGTGTAGCAATGAGCACAAAAGCAGTTGTGTCAGAGGACAGAGCACTCAGCTTTTCATTAATCGCTAAGAGCTCCACTCATGGGTTTCCCATTCCAACAGGGTCCCATTCCTGTTCTTTCCCTTAGCAAAGGCAGAAATAAGTGTTCTAGAGAAACTGCCACCGTACATGGCTGCTCGCTGCCCCTGCTGAAGCCGGTTACAGTCCTCTTTCAGCATCCGGATTGTGTGCCAGATCTGACCCCACACTTTCCGCAGCTGGAAAAAGTGGANACGTACGTATCAGCACGAAGCCTAAAAATAGTGTTATCACATGACAAACCAGATCAAAACATCACTCCTTTCAGGGGCACGTTACCTCTTGCAAAGCTTATAGTTGGCTAACCCCTATGCAGCTTCCCCAATATATCAAAATCAAACACTTCCTTTCCTCAGTTATTTTGACAAATTGAAAGAGTGCTACGCCAGTCCATTTTACTGCTTCTTCAGCCCCAATACGCCAAAGCGCTCTCTACTCCTTGCACATGATACAGAACACAGGAAGCCCTCTCAACACAGACAACCTCTCACATTCACGCTAGATAAAGTTCTTACGGATGCAGTCAACACTTTCTGGATGAGGACGCAAGGCAACCTGAGCCTCATAGGAAACTTTCTGGTTATCGAAGAGGAAGAGGAGGTCTGTGTCTGCAGCTGCGGTATCATTCACCTGCAGAGGACAAAAGACCCGACTAGGTTCTTTCAGAAAAAGCAAGCCCCAGTAACACCATAAACAGAATATTCTTCCTCAGCCAAAGACTGAACGCCAAAGGCAAGAGGGTGTCTGTTCTGCAAGGGCTGTTAGGTCTGTGTGGTTACTATGACAAAAGCCTGCCAGAACAGCACGGAGTGCTAAGCAAGAGCAGTGCCTGACGATTCACTCAACAGCAAGGAAGGGAGTATCCAGACTCACCTTGCTGTCAGCTATATGTTTAGTGGCCAACTTCTGAGAAAACAATGCAAGTCCAGCTTCCTGCAGTAGCTCCTGGTCCTGTTCTGGGATTCCTGTATCTGACTGGATCCTGGCCTTCACCGTCTGCAGAGTGTCCTCCTCTGTCACAGGGTAGGTGTGCACAGTTCCCGTAACCATGTTCAAAACATGAAGCAACTACAAGAAGAGTAGTATGACATGAGAAGGGCTGAAGATACGTTGGTCACGTTCAAGCAGAGATACCAGAACTGAGACACTGGCCACTGATAAACTGTTCAAAGCGCTCGCAGGGCTCAAAAGGTCACTTTGCAGCTACTTCATAACATTATGCTAAAGTCCTTGTCCTCCATCAACTGGAAGTGAGGCCCCACTGCAACTAAACAGCTTCAGACACAGAATATCAGAATATGGAACCAAGCACATACAGAAGCTATTTGCTGCTCCCAACAAGCTCAGGGAGTATTTGACCTCAAATAAGCATGAAGAAAGCACCTATCACGAACCATCATAAGGCAGCTAAATGAGATTCTGTACTGCTCCTACTAGGTCTATTATTCAAGCCTCTTCTCTCATGGGCTACAGACAACTGCTCTCTGGAAAACTTTTCAGGGTAATACAGACCCATTGCTCACCTTCAAGTTCAAAATGTCATCCAAAGCTTTGAAACACCCATTGGGTCCATACGTAGGATCTGTACCCCTCTGCCGTGGATGCCACATTAACATGAGTTGCAGCCATTTCTCCAGTCTCCCAGCCAAAACACTGAAGGAACAAAACAAGGAGATCAGAAGAGGTCAAAGTGCATTTGCAGTCACCATACGGCCTGGTCTCTGCACGAGGACCAACAAACAGCTTCCCCACACCATTCCTCCCCCTGGCCCCAATCACAAATGCAGTGTTTAGAAGGCAGAAACAGTGACTCACAACTACACAAGTCTGATAAGGGACACAAGCATTCTTTGTGTCATGCGCTCAATTTATTCACAGATTAATGTAGTAAGGCACATAATATAAACCTGATCCTTTTGCAGAAGAAACAGTTTATCCCAGCATGGCATAACAGATTTCTAGTCCTCACCTGTTTAGATTGTTCGGGCAGGGTAAACTGCTAGAAAATTTGACTTCTCCAGATAAGTCTTCTGAAACAACAATATCCAGCTCACTCTTCTGTCGCACTTTTGTATGCCTAATGAATTCAAGCAAGTACAAAGGTGAAATAATCACCTGCCTTTCCCAGCCTGCCTGTTAGTAGGCTCTTAAAGCTACTCTTGATGTATTTAATACAGATGCCACTTTGGTTTTGGCTACCTGCCCTGCAGGAGTTAGTCCTGATCACAAAGAGCAAGCATCAGGAATACTGAACTTGCTTAGCTAGGTCAAACTCCTGTGAAGGGAGTCAGCCTCCAGAAGGGCAAGGAACATAGGGATATTACCCTAAAAATCAAGGGACCACACTTCTTCCTGTAAACAGGACGGTGGCATTGTACGCGCTCTTCTTATCACCTGTCCCCAGCTCACTCACCATTGCACTGGCTGCCAGTTGGGTAGGAATGGTCGAAAGCCTGTAATGCACTCAAAGGCCAGTGTGCCAAAGCTCCAGTAATCCACCGTCACCGTATACTTCTGCTGTTCCAGCAGCTCTGGAGCCTGAGATGGTTTACACACACGTGAGACAAAGCCACCCATCTCTTTGCTCTCTCTATCCCATAAGAGCTCACTAACGTTTGTACAACAGGTCAAAGATGGTGCTGAATGCTCTGCCTCTCACGAGCTTTGAGATCCTCTCCGGGTGAACAGCAGAGGTTATTGTCACTCCTGCTCTCCTTATTTAAAACAGACAGAGCTTGCAGACACTGGAAAACCAGTGTCAGCAAAAAAGCCACCTTTGCTAGCTGCAGCATCCCAAACGCACCCCGTAATCAGACAAGTACTTCTTCCCAGCCCAAAGCCTGATAGCAGTCAACCCTATCCCAACTGCAAAGTGGTAGCTGCTCTTCTAGCTGAATTCCTTCCTTACCAAGTACTGTAGAGTCCCAACAAAGGACGTGCAGAGGCTACCTTGATCCAACTCCTTAGCATAACCAAGGTCAATGATTTTGTGTATTAACTGAAACACACAACAGAGAATAAGAACACTGGAGAGAAGTCCTGTTAAAAGCACACCATACAGCAGAGAAAGTAAAGGTTCAGCTCTTCAAAGGTAGGCAGGAAAGGTGTCAACAAAGAGCTGAAAGCGGAAATGGGAGGCTCCTGTAGATTCCTAAAACCACAAAGTATGTAAAGTTGTTATTGGCTTGATACACACAGAGCTGGAGACATTACTGCTAATTCAGATCTTTAGTCAAATGGTAGAGTCTGATTATTTCCTTAAGAGTTGAAAGTCAAAATTTCAGATGTTACCAGAAGACTAATATAACCTTTCATCTCAGCAGCACACAGAATACTGTTCATCTGACACACAGATCTGAGATAGCTGTTATCCTGCGTTGAGTGCTCTTGCAGAGGGACCGCTGTAACTGCATGAAGCACATCCATGTTCCCCTTACACTTACTAGTCTGGGCAGGCAAAGGCATCTGGTTCCTGCTTACCCTTTGCTCTCCTTGCTGCAGCACAATGTTCTCTGGTTTCAAGTCTCTGTGGATGATCCTGTTCTCATGAAGGTACCTGAGAGCAGAAGCTGAGACAGAAAAAGCTACTTGTAAGAGTGAAACTAACAGTACCTGGCATGAACTTAGTAAGGATTAATTTCTCCATAGTATAAACATGGCTTTTGGGTCAAATCCCTTACAATCAAACACAAAATGAAACACCAAGTGCAAGAGGAAAAGTCAGCATCAGCACTTCTGGACACTAACAGAGTTTGCTCTCTAGGTCTTCCCTCACGCCATTCCTGTAAATCGGAATAACGGTTACTAGCTTCCAGTCAGCAGGGACCTCTCTAGACTTACAAGACCTTTGGTAGATGATCAAGAGGGGTCCTGCCATAACATCCACCAGCTCCTTCAGTACTCTGGGGTGAATCCTGTCAGGCCCCATGGACTTGTGAACACTCAGCTGATACAGCTGGTCCCTTACAATTTCAGCGTCCACAAATGGAAAGTCACTGTTCCCGCACTCGTGGTCCTCTGACGCAGGNAAAGCATTGAATGCCTCCATTTTTGTTTTGTCCCCAATTATTCAGGTGACCATCTTCAACAAGTATCAATCCAACGTTTTCTTTAGACCTCCTTTTGCTATTAACAGACTTTAAAAAGCCTTTCTTGTTGTCTGACACAACACTGTCCAGTTTCGACTCTAATTGAGCTTTGGCCTTTCATGTCTTCTCCCTGCACTTATGAACCACAGCTCCACAATCTTCCTGTGAAGACTGACCTTGTTTCCAGAGATCATACAATTTCTTTTTCCTCTTGAGTTCCACAAGGAGTTCCCTGTTCAGCCAAGCTGGTCTTCTGTCCCGCTCACTTGACTTACAACACACTGGAATTGCCTGCTCCTATGCTTCTAAAAAGCGGTTCTTAAAAACTGACCAGCACGGACGGACTCCTAAACTCTAAAAAGCAGATTCCCAGGGTACTCTGCTAAATAGCTCCCTGAATAGCTTGAAGTTTGCTGTCTTGAATTCCAGGGTAGCAACTCTGCTGGCCTTTTTTCTTATTACACTGAAAGTTTTAAACTCAACCGTTGCACAATCACTGTGGCCAAGACAGCCACCCACCACCGTAAGTCCTTCTCTATTCACAAAACAGCAAGTCTAGGGGGCATCTTTCCTAGTTGGCTGAGTACTTGTGACAAGAATTTATCTCCCACAAACTTCAAGAATTTCCAAGACCTGATCATCACAGCAGGGAGGGTTGGCACAGCAAGACAGGAAACAAGCATACTCTGCAAAGGTCAGTTTAAGATGGAGTCATTAAGGTCACTGCTGCATATCCGTTGAGTGGATTCGGCACTGAAAGGGCTTCCATAATCCAGACAACTGAAGGTACTGCTACCACTTACCAATATCAGATAACAAGATGAGGATAGCTTCTTCCCGCAAACCACAGCAATTCTCCAGCTGATTCAAGTACTGCAAGAAAACATCCCTCTTGTATCCTGAGCGAGGCTCACAGTCCCACAAACTCTCGCAGATACAAGAAATTCCAGTAACAGCAATGCGATTTCTAGAAGCACAAAACTCTACGTGCTTGTGACCTCTGGTAGCAGCAATTACAGCTTTGGGCCTTGGTCTAACCGCACGGGAAGAGAAAAGAGTGGGTGAAAGAAGTCAGTGTCATCCCCGTTCTCTTCCTTCTACATGCTCCATCTTTCATAGCCATTTCCCCTGTGCCTGGCCGTATCAGCTCAAATCTCACCTCTAAGCTCTAAACTCTGGGTTTTGTCTATGGGCAGCTTACAGCAAAGGTTAGAAAAACAGTAAGATTAGAATTAACGTGTTATTTTTTCCTATGACAGATAGGAGTTAACCACTCTCAGGAAGGGTATAGCCCACAGATGTACCATGCCCTACAATGGTCTTAGCCATACTCACATCCTGTCACACGTCCCTTACACATGCCCTCATCCTCTACATGCAAACTCCTCACGGAGTCACTGGCAGCCAAACATGAAAAACTTCATAAAGCATTTAAGTCTTCAAAAGCTGAACATAGTATCAAGGACCAACCCACCAAAACCTTCTGGTGCCATGACAAGAATTAAGAAGCATCAGGATGTGAAACCACAGGTTTTATGGGGAAACTTCACTAGGAACCCTAGGATCAGCCAAGAAGCTGATCCAGCCCTTGGTCACCGTCCTAGGGACCTCACCTTGCGGAGGTCTCCACCTTGGCAGTACTCCATGGCCAGCAATGGCAAGTCATTTGGTGCAAGCTTCTGCATCCCTTCGGGGACGTCACGGGCAGCTACCACATTGGGATGGTTCAGCCTGAGGAGTGGAAATGAGGCAAGTACACATGATGAGCCTGACCAGAGTGACACCTGAAAGACAACTGTTCTGCAACAGCTATGCAGTGTCACCTGCTCATGGTCAACAGCCAAAGTCCTACAAGGACATCGGTCCTTTTAGAAACTCTAAAGGTCTGCAATTCATCCATCCTTCACGGATCTAGCGTCATCCCGACTCCTTGCATTTCACATGCAGTCAGTGCATTCCCTCAGCAAACATGGACAAGACCTGCCCAGGTGCTACAGGACCATGCCTTGCCAAGGTGTGACAAAGTCTGTTGTCACGCTCCAGAAAAGGCCCAAACCGTGATCAGACCACTGCATCCCATAAAACCAACCCAACGCCCCAAAGGATGACCCAGCACAGCCATTAGGCTGGGCAGCAGGGCAGCGACGCCGCAGCACCGTTCCAATGCAGAAGGCAGTGGCACAAGTGCCGATGGAGGTCTGAGACCCGAGACTGACCAAACACAGTGCCAGGCTTTCCTCAGCATGCGCTTACCGCGCACCTGCCCTCGCGGCGGGCCGGGCGCCCGCAGCCTCTCCCGCCTTTACCACGGCGCAGCCGTTAGACCCGCGCTCGATGCCGCCCCCGCT